>BTPG01000004.1:221066175-221103675 GCA_036245525.1 Semisulcospira habei | reverse complement strand
ACGAATATTGCAGAAACACAATCTACGCCAGCTAGCACTGAACGGGTTAAAATCATGGCATCGCGCAAGACTTACCATTAACAATTGAATTATTCTGGATCAAAGAACAGGCTTCCACATCTAGTGCTTTATCGGGTGATCTGAATCTGAATTGTTAATTTCACTAGGGAATAAAACTTGCAAATTGTCTTTCACTTGCTTGCCGTTCTTGCTTAGCCCCTGCGCCGCTAGGGGAAAAAGTGAACACAATCCAACCGCAAGAGACATAGATCCTCATGAGCCCCCCGCAGCTGCGGGGGGGCTCATGAGGATCTATGCCTCTTGCTGGCACCAGTTTCTATCAATGTTTCTTGGAGGGCTCGGGCTCTGCGAAGTTGAATGAAGAGAGATTTCAGAAACAGAATCTGCGACCACTGGCAGTGAATGTGACAAAGACAACTTTTACTGAGGGCTTTTCGGGTCGAAATTAGAAAGATTTCGTCTATGGCGCAAGAGGTCCCTCATACAAGACAAGTCGCATTCAGATGTCCAAAGCATGAGAGACAAACGTTATGCAAGTCTAGGTCCCAGCAAATTCAGTTTGGTCGTCTGCGTGGCGTAAGCCACGTTGCAGCATGATTTCTAATCGGACCTCCGCTATGAACCATCCACTCGCTTGAAAGTTAACGTGCCCGATAAATTATTTTCAACGGCTATTGAAAAGTGTTATTTACACACGTGGAAGATAACGTATCAAAGGCAACGTCAGTATTCAATTGAAGACTTTCTTTTTTGGTCAGGCTTTTAGCACGTAGCACGTCGTTTTTTTCCTAACAAACGGTTAAGTGGCTTTTTGCTTTCAGATTCTAGACAGGGAAGTGGATGCAAGGTGTGGGAAAGGGATGGGGTGGTTTAACTCATTCGCGGCCAGCCGCATCCGGATGCGCGGCTTATGCCGCGCATCCGGATGTGCCTGGCCGCGAATGAGTTAAAGTAGTGAATGATTGTGTGTGTGTCTGATAGAGAGAGTGTTCTCTTGTGCATTGTACATGCGCACTGTGAGTTCAGTGTTTTTTTGTCTCTGGAGATCGGCGCTTTATAAGAAGTATTATTATTATTATTATTATTATTATTATTATTATTATTATTAGTAGTAGTAGTAGTATTGTTATTGTTATTGTTATTGTTATTATTATTATTATTATTGCTATTATTATAATTATTATTATTATTATTAGTAGTAGTAGTAGTAGTAGTAGTAGTAGTATTGTGTGCTGTAATGTAATAATATTATTATTATTATTATTATTATTATTATTAGTAGTAGTAGTAGTAGTAGTAGTAGTAGTAGTAGTAGTAGTGTGCTGTAATGATATAATGAACGCTGTTGGGGTGCGGAACGCCTTGGTACAGTATCTTTAACCCGTTCGCTGCAGGTGATCACGAATTTCGTGTCAGAAAAGATTGCGCCCTGTCCGACATCCTTCACGAAGAACATAGAAATAAATGAGACGAAATTAAGGCGTAAAGAACACGTACGACTAACAAGATACATAAATCCTCATGAGCCCCGCGATAGCGAGGACTCATGAGGGTTTATGTCTCTTGCAGATGGGTGGCGTTCGCCTTCCCTCGCTCGGCATTTAAGGCGTTAAAGAATGGGTATGCAGAACATGAATAACACAGATAATAAAACTAAACTGGGTTTTGTTTTGCCTTGAGGTAACAATTTAACATAATACAGCACAATGTTTAACACGAAATGAATCACATCATATAATTATGTAAAAATAATAACCCTATTTGAATGCGGAGAAAACAATGAACACCACCCATCTGCAAGAGACATAGATCCTCATGAGCCCCCGCATTCGCGGGGGCTCATGAGGATCTATGTCTCTTGCTGAAATCACTCTGTATCCATGTTCTTTGGACTGTGACTTTGATGTGACTTTGTTGTCACACCACTTTGAATCCACAGTACTGACGGGACAGCTCGGTGGTAGAGCTTTCGACTCTCGTCCGAAATGTCCCGGGTTCGAATCCAGCTGGGGTCAAAATTTGTCCAGACCCTGCTCGGTGCCCGGACTTTGAAATCACCCTCGTGGTGGACGAAAGACGTTAAGCCCTAAGCTTTGAACGTGTAACGTTTTAACAATAGTGACCAATGGCGCTCTTTGCCGTGGAATAGATAGCTTTTATTATAACGAAGATCGCTGAAGCACAATTTGCGTCAAATGGCAGTGAGGGGGTCAACGTGAAATTATGAAACACGTCATAGAGTTTAAAATGTGAATAACTAATGGCCAGGAGACACTACAGCGTTACACAGGTGTAGATGTGTCAAACTTGTAAAATTTACTTCGAATTACAATTGTCTCTAATGCAGCCACTTTCCTTGTCAAACTGATCAAAGGTAAACTGAGCCAAACTTGACACACGGGCACAATGACACTGGCGTGTAAAGTTTGCTCAGTTTGCTCATAATTATGATAACACGCATTAAAACGATAATGACGTTTGCACCACTTCGGCTTTTGGCATTTGTTTGGGTGAAAAGACGAAAACATTTTAGGGGGTGTTGTGGTACAACGAACAACTGGTACGATCTTGTGAACCCATTTGATACCGAGAGAAGTGAACACACTCCATCTGCAAGAGACATCGATCCTCGTGAGCCCCCGCAGTTTGCAGGGGCTCATGAGGATCTATGCCTCTTGCTGAAACCATTTTGTATCCGCCACCGGTTCATCGGGCTGCTATTCTTTCGTGTTGAGTTATCAGCGACTTGAAACACAAAAACAGCGTCCACTGGCGCTTAAGGGGTTAAACCGCACATATGAATATATTATATACTCAACATGTGTGTTTGTTGTCTGTGATATCGGCCTGCGTCAACTGTCACTTAACGCATTCTACCCCAAGACCGAAATCTCCAAATTTTGAAGTCGTCCTCAAGACTGCGTTGCAGTCATAGGGGTCCGTTGATAGTAGCTTTGACTAATGCAAATCCACTGCGCCACCGCGTGCGCGCAAGCGCCTATACTATAAGCTCAAGACAAAATATTCAAGACAAGCTATTCTGACATCACCCATGAACTATCATGGTCGATCTTTATCTTGCTGTGGTGTGTCTGGGGTAGAATGAGTTAAGGGATTAAAATGCACACACATGAATAATATACTCAACGTGCCGGTGTCAGTGCTTGTTTTTTGTGATTTTGGACCTTAGAGCGGCTTCGAGAAGTAACGTCTTACATCACAGACCAGAACAATTTATGATAACGCAACTCATTCAAGGCGCGCCGCATCAATAGATGCGAAAATGTCGTGTAGCGTTGCAGGCAGGCAACACTATACGACACTTTCGCAGCTGTTGATGCGGGGCGCCTTGAAATCGCGGGCTGAAGAAACTTGAAATGCCGACTGATCGTTGAATTCTCGCGCAAGTACATGTATATGTTATGCATGAATTAACTGTCTTTTTCGAAATCGTTAGAAACACAAACGTTCACAATGACTTTTGCAGCACTTTGCCGGGTTTGTGAATGAAAAGTGCAAAAGGCAAAGCGAGATTCGTCATAGCTTTATAACTGAAATCTCGATTTTCACGAAAAATTGACTTACTGTCTTTTCCCTTCGCAGGGCAGACCTACAGTTGCTCATGAGAATCTATGTTTTAACCCTTTGGCTGTCCACTACCGACAGCCAAAGGGTTATGCATGAAACGACCGCTCCGTATCCCTCCTATTCCCCCCCCCCCCCTCACAACCTCTCCAACTCTCTCTTCCACCCTCCATGCAAACCTCTTTTCTGAAAATGGGGTGGGCGCGTGGGCGTAGGGGGGTAATTCTGACATTTGTTTGACAAAAGTCAGTATGTCCGTTTGTGAGATAAACGAGATTACCGTTGTTATGTGACGAAAATCCTGCTTTTCTCAAAAATGGACAAAATGACTTTTGTCGTAAAAAGGCACAATGCGTCTGTTTTAAAATCGGCATTGCAGAGATAGCGTTTGTATCGGCGACAGTCAGTCATGGCAGAGTTTGCCACAGCAGTTTTCAAACCGTAGCCTAGTAAACCCGTTCAGTTTGTTTCTGATTTCATCGAGTTTGCGCTGTGAGTTTCCTTTCAAGCTGCAAGAACATAATTTTTATGTCAACGGCTTAGACCCCCATTTATACAGAAGGCGCAAACTTTAACACTATCATGAAAGCCGGTTAACCTTTGGCTGTCGGTAGCGCTTTCTTGTCGCGATGATTCCTGCAGGAAGGGTTAGGGTTGGTCTCCTGGAGGAAGGGTTAGGGTTGGTCTCCTGCAGGAATCATCGCGAGAAAATCCGCTACCGACAATTACGGCTAAAATGAGTTTGCACACTTTTGTTAGAGACCGAAAGTACTTAGCTGATTGCTGATTTGATAATCCAGTGTTTGCGTCTACAAGAGGCATAGATCCTCATGAGGCCCCTGCGTGATGCTCAACTGCATCCTCAGATTGAGGGCAACCGTGGGCGGGGTTGTCATAGTTGCTTTAACCCATTCAGCCCTGACGCACTACAGCAGGAGATGGGTCGACCATGATAATTCAAGGGTACTGTCAGATTAGCTTGGCGCCTGTCGGTGCCAAGCTAATCTGGCACTACCCATGAATTATCATGGTCGACCCATCTCCTGCTTCTGGTGCATAGTCGTTAGATGACGCTTCCAAAATTTTGGAAATACGTGCGCCGGGCTGAATGAGTTAAGTGTTTGTGATGAACAAAGCTGACACTGAAATGCAAATTTATACAAAATCCGGACTAGAAGACTAAGACTAAGACTGCCAATCTGGTCGAAATGCAAATTTCGTTGGGAGTTTTCTTAAACTAAAGCACAAGCATAACTGGAAATGCAAATAATATAAGTCGCATTGTTTTTTAAATAGGTTTTTTTTTTTTTGGTAACCAAAGCAGATCACATCACTGCCTCGATTTCAAGATTTTAAAAAAATTCATGTTTTTGCATTATATACATATATCACAGGATACAAAAAAGACTACAATGCACAATAAAGCACACTACGATACAGCACAGAATACACTACAATATAGTACACTGCAAAACAATATAAAGCATAGTAGTGCAAAACAATACAGGAGTACAATACAACAACAACAAAAAATAAGCCTACACGCGTAAATGCCCCCCCCCCCCCCCCGCCCCCCCCCCCCCCCCCGCCCCCCCCCCCCCACACACACACACGTAAACACCGACGCACCGCCAGGCTAAACCACAACATTGGGGAAAAAAGGAGAAGATTGTCATACTATGAGAGATTCAAAAAGGTGAAGAAATACTAAGAAGGAAGTGTATGTGTGGTAGTGTCTACTGACAGAAAAGTGCTCTGTGTGGAAACCACAGTCTATTACATTTTTCAGTTTGGCCTAGGATCCCATATCTGTACTTTTCTATTTTAAAGCGACTTTTCATACAGTTAATGAAATGTTCAATTCTTGGCTGAGTTTTATGTAACCTGGCAACCAGAATCATTAGGTCTATAACAATGTCTGACTTGAAATGTTTGGTAGTTCCAAAAAGCACCAACTCCTTACAACAGCTAAGAGTTGCACAGTTTGCACAATCATCCTGTAACCACTATACCATGTCTGTCCAAAACTTCTGTACACAATGACACTCCCAAAACAGATGGGTAATAGTTTCTTCCTCATGCTGACAGAATGTACACATTGCCGTGTTGGACAGTTTACGTAAAAACAAAAAGCGTTTTGTGGGCAAGAGTCTGTGTATCAGCCTTAACTGAAACCACAGTCAGGGGTTGTTTTAGGTCATTTCAAAAATGTACATTTCCATTCTGGTAGCATTCGCATTGTTGAACAGTCGCGAAGCGATTCAGTACCAAACTCAAAGTAGAATACTGATCTTCTAACACGCATGAAAACGCAGAAACTCACGCACGCACGACCACATGCAGACCACGCAAGTATGAGCGCTTCTTCACACTCACACACACACACACACACACACACACACACACACACACAGAGAGAGAGAGAGAGAGAGAGAGAGAGAGAGAGAGAGAGAGAGAGAGAGAGAGAGAGAGAGAGAGAGAGAGGTGTTATGCCAGTATTTCCCGGAATGCGGAGTAGAAACAAGGTGTTGTTTTCTTAGCCTTGTTTTCGAACTCAGAACATCATACAGAGGTATTTTCTCATCTTCCAACCTCCGATCCACATTTTCCCCTTTGTAACATGCACATTTTTCAGACCAACAAAACCGGCCTCACTTTTTCTTTTGTCGAATTCCTGTTTTCTCGTAGCACACATTTGACTCTCTCTCTCTCTCTCTCTCTCTCTCTCTCTCTCTCTCTCTCTCTCTCTCTCTCTCTCTCTCTCTCTCTCTCCTCTCTCTCTCTCTCTCTCTCTCTCTCTCTCTCTCTCTCTCTGTAACTAGCAATGTTTTTTTTTCATTTACATTTAACTATATACTGAGCTTTTTCGTATATTGTCTCGTAGTTTTGTAGCAACGGCAGGTTTGAAAAATGGCTATGTCTATGACGATGTCAATGCCTCAACCGTTGATAAATAAAGCTTCATTGAATTGAATTATTGTCCCTGTCCCTGTCTCTGTCTCTGTCTCTCTCTGTGTCTCTGTCTGTCTCTGTATCTCTGTTTCTCTGTCTCTGTCTCTGTCTCTCTCTCTGTCTCTCTGTCTCTGTCTCTGTCTCTCTCTCTCTCTCTCTCTCTCTCTCTCTGGTTGTAAGTACCCGCCAAAAGCACCAGTTCGGCACTCTCTCACTCAGCTTGTCCCTTCAAGGCAAATCTATCAGCCAGGTAACGGAACATCGTCTTCTCGGCGTTACTGTAGATAACCAGTTTAAATGGCAATGCCATCTTAGTAATATATGTAAAGCAATATCAAAGAAACTGTTTATTTTATCCAAGTTAAAACATATAGCTAATGTAGAAACACGAAAACTGTTCTTCAACGCCCACATCAGGTCACATATAGATTATGCTTCTACGGTGTGGGATGGCGCAAGCGAGGTCCAGTTAAAGAGACTGAACTCTCTTCATCGTAGAGCCGCGAAGCTTATCCTTTCAGACCCTAACTCAACAACGGATAATAAACTGAAAACCTTAGAAATTCTCCCCTTGAAAAAACATTTATTATACAATAAGGGAATAACGATGTTCAAAGTATTGAATAACAGACTCCCCGAGTATATAAAAAAAATGTTTTTCCTCCCGGCATCAACATACTCCAGATCAAGGCAGTCCATTACTGTGCCACGACCTAGAATCGATCTCTATAAGACAAGTTTAGCGTTCTCAGGTGCTAGCATGTGGAACACATTGCCCAAACATGTTACAACATCAACAACGCTTTCGTCTTTTAAAACCGCTCTCTTCAAGTACCTCACCACAGCATCGTAAGATTTTCACAGCAACCTGCACTTGCAGTGTACGATTTTCCCCTTTCTAACTCTTCAATTCAGTTATATCTTCAGTTAATACAAGATGCTAATGCTGCATGTAGTGTGTGTGTGTGTGTGTGTGTGTGTGTGTGTGTGTGTGTGTGTGTGTGTGTGTGTGTGTTTTGTGCTTGTGCTTGTGTTTATGAATGTATGTATGAAGATTTATACCTTTATAATTGTGTGTATGTGTGAGATTTGTTATGTTTATTTTCACTTTTTCAATGATTTCTTTTTTTAAAAACTTTATATTTCAATTTTTATTAGTTATATATTTAGTTTTTCCCAATTTAATGATAGTATTTTTGTGATTTGTGCATTATATGTAAAGTAGATTAGCAACGGCAAGTTCGAAAAATGGTTTCACCAAAACTTTCACCGTTGTAAAATAAAGAATCATTGTCATTGTCATTGTCATTGTCTCTCTCTCTCTCTCTCTCTCTCTCTCTCTCTCTCTCTCTCTCTCTCTCTCTCTCTCTCTCTCTCTCTCTCTCCTGTATGTGTGTGTGTGTTTGTGTGTGTGTGTGTGTGTGGGGGGGGGGGGGGGGGGGGGGCGTGTGTGTGCACTTAAAAAAAAATTGTTTTAAAATTCATTATTTTATATTTTTCCTTTCTTTTTTCAACATAATTTTGTCACACTTTGTGCATTATTTATAGATTAAATTAGCAACGGCAAGTTTGAAGAATGGTTGTGCCAGCCAAAACTTTCACCGGTGTAAAATAAAATAAAGAATCATTGTCATTGTCATTGTCATTCTCTCTCTCCTCTCTCTCTCTCTCTCTCTCTCTCTCTCTCTCTCTCTCTCTCTCTCTCTCTCTCTCTCTCTCTCTCTCTCTCTCTCTCTCTCTCTCTCTTTTAAATTGCACACACCACGTTTACGTCAAGTTGAATATAAAACATGATTCAACCCATTAACCCCTTCGCTGCTTAGAAAAAAATGAACGCGATCCAGCTGCAAGAGACATAGATCCTCATGAGCCCCCGCGACTGCGGGGGCTCATGAGGATCTATGTCTCTTGCTGAGACCGATCTGTACGCACGTTTCTAGTCTGGCTTTTGGTCGTTGACTGAACCGCAGTGATTTCAGAAACAAAACCGTACGTACAGTGGCAGGGAAGGGGTTAAGCCCAGACACACCACAACAGAGCGTGGGTCGTTTGTGCTAGTTCACGAGTGGTGCCAGAATAGCTTGCCCGTCTAAGGTACAGCCTTGGAACATCATGGGCCGGTCCGTCCTTGTCACAAGTATGCGGTCCTCACAGAACAACTTCCATTTCAGAGCTCTGCACAGTGAGCAAAGTGTCTCCGGGCCTACATCGGCTGCAGTGGGCCCGCGCATATATGCCCGGCGGCAGCGCTATACGACACTTCCGCAGCTATTGATGCGGGCACTTTGAAGGAATTAGGACCTTTCAGTGGATCATTAGTCGTGCCTGCTGTCCGGAGCTTATCGTGGAGTTATGTATGCTGACATTCAAAAGTTGCACGCGGCAAATCAGTGAATGGAAGTGTTATCTTTTGGCCAGGTACAATCACAATACACGAGGCACTGGAATGCTCGCTTAAGCGACATTATTGTATTTATATACACGGTCGAATGATTGGGGGCTTACCAAATGAAAGCAGCCGAAAACAATGCCGAGGCCTAATTAAACCCAAATCAAATCAAACTTAATACTAAACTGAATCTAGACACGATCGAATCAGACAAACTCAACCCAGCCCAGTCCAGCTAAAATAATACAAATAAAGTAAGCAAATGTAACGCAAGTTTAATTTTAGTTTGTGTTATATAATATGGTTTGTACTATTTGTTATAAATGTACCAGAACCGAATTTCTCTTTTCGAGATAATAAAGTACTCTTATCTTATCTTATCTTATCTTATCTTATCTTATCTTATCTTATCTTATCTTATCTTATCTTATCTTATCTTATCTTATCTTATAATATGTCTAGTGCAATCATTTTCCTTGCGAAACCCTAGAATAAACTGAACGAAACCTTTACACATGAGCATAATGCAAAACACCTTGACACTCTACCCACACGGCTAAACATGGTTTATTGCCTTTTAAGTCGTAATAAGTTTTATTTTTTAAAATTATATCTTATCTCATTCAGCCCCGACAGACCACCACAGCAAGACATGGATCGAGCATGATAGTTCAAGGGTGGTGCCAGAATAGCTTGGCGCCCATAGGCGCCAAGCTATTCTGGCAGCATCCTTGAACTATCATGCTCGGTTCGATCTGTCTCTAGAATTGTAATACAGTCCTTCAGAGGGCAACTTCAAAATTGAGGGATTTCGGTCCGGGTCAGAATGTGTTAAATGTGTCTAAGGTCCTTCTTACAGTATGCGCAGCAGCGAGACGATTTCTTAATACAATACAATAATATAATACAATAATACAATACAATAATGCATTATTAATCCCTCATGGGGAAATTCACTGTACACATCGCAGTAATGTTCTCTCTTATTATCCTGTCTCATCTGATCTCATCACAGCGCGAGAAATATTACTCCGAAAACTTCCCTTTTAACAAGGTCGGACATAACAAAGTCCGCATTTACTTCAGTCACGACACATGTAGTTCAAAGTGTCTGACATAAGTCGAGCTATTCCTGCACCACCCTTGAACTATCATGGACGAACATCTCCTGTTGTGGTGTGTCAGGACCGAATAAGGTAAAGCACACACGTAATCTTACATTTCCACCAGGCATTAGTGGGTACATTGTCTATCAGCTCAACTCGCTACCACCAGCGTATTAGCGGTGTCGAGTCGAAGAAAAACAAGCAGTGTTACTGGAGGACGCTCATGCCAGTTTTGGCGGCGCCGACATAAATATTCCGGCGACTCGCGGGGGCTCATGAGGATCTATACCTCTTGTAGTTGGATACTGTTCACTGTAGTTCGTGAGGGGAAAAAACACCCAAGACAAAACCACCAAGCACAGTAAAACAAAACAAAGTGAAATCAACAGACATTCCTTATATTTATCGTGTTTCCTGTTCCCCGTCATTCGTCATAATCATTTTCTCATTGTAGAGGGATTCACCCATCCGGCACTTGAACGTCAACAAGAGCTGTGCCCTGGTCTGTGATTTTGGACCTTGCGGTTGGCTTACACAGATGGCTTTGCGCAACATCGATAGAGGAATGATGTAGGTTGTATTGCTAAAGCAATACGACCTACAGCATTCGTCTGTCGATGGTGTGCGAAGTCAATTGTGCTTGAAACAAAACCCCCCAAAAAATTCATGATACTGAGATAAAGGAAGAGGCAGGTAGAAAAAAAACAGTGGTGAGAGAACTAGGCACCACAGACCAAGGACCAGCCTCAATAGACGTTTTTCGATTATCAGAAGTAGGTCAAAATCGTACGAGTTTCGCACCCGGGCTCTTGATCTATTGTTTTCGTCGAAACTCGTGACCTATACTGACAAGGAAAAGAAATGCGACATTTTTGGAATCCAGAAATATCATTGACAACACCGTTTCTTGTGTGCGCGACAGTGCGCGACAATATGACTTCTTAGGTCGGTATCTGTTAGCGATGCTTCCTGGTATGAAAAATTGTAAAAAAAATGGCGGGTAACTCGTGCGCCGCAACCCGTGCGACGCAAATAACACCGAAATATTAAATAAATTGTGTTGTAAATGTCTCTTCTAAGCGTTTTTCTTTCTCCGTTGGATTTTTTTCTGCAGATTACACTGCCGTGCGCCGCAAAGGAGTGTTCAACTACAGCTGCATTCGGAGTGACTACTTGTATTGGCGGATGGAGGGGAATCCAGACCAAAAAGGTGACTGCCAAGCGTGTAATATGCGAAGAAGTACCCAACGGAGAAAGAAACACGCTTAGAAAAGACGGGTACAACACAGTTTATTAATATTTCGGGTAAATACCCTTTGTCAAAATAGACAAACAAACAAACAGAGAGATTAGCCGCTACTTATCTTCATTGGCAGAAGGAATGTGGCAACTGGAGTTTTTGGAATGTTTGGATGGAGGGGAGGAACGGGAGTGAGGACTACCCTCATGATACAGATGACACAGGTCCGGCCGTGTATTACACGCTCCAGTATACCGCGCTATCAGATATATCGCGCTCAGGTGTCTGGCCGCTCCCACTGGGGATGCCCGGTAAGCAAAAAGTCCTCGGGCGGACGCCAGTGGGCGCTCGTTTCATAATCATAGGAGATACACGTACGGCGGTCGTCTGTGACTCAGACAGCCATGAGATCTAGGTTGGTTGTACCTTGTTTAACCTCCCGACAGCAAGAAGACTCTCTCAGGCCGTGTCCGAAACTGCTTGTGAAAAAAAAAACACACCAGCACCACAACACTGTGATATTGAACGTGTGCCGCCAGTCGGTCTAATACGCTAAATAAACCTAAGACATGCTAGGAACGCTTTGCACCTTCATGGTAATTTATCGTACCCTAGTTTACACACAAAAAGAGAGTAGAAAATCATTACAACGCTAGACAGAAACATGTACCCCAGAAAATAGAGAAAAACTCACCCTGTGGGGCTGACCAGGGTGACCCTGGGAACTAAAACGTCCTCCAGGGCAGAACAGGGAGGGGGCCATGAGATCTAGCGGCCAACTGCACAAGTGAGTTTAGTCCTGGGCCAGCCACTAAGCAAGGTGCTCCGCTTCAGCGGAGCGCCTTGCTTAGTGGCTGGCGCAGGACAAAGCTCCCGCAACTGGGCCGAAAATCCTAGACCACAGGCCAGCACCCATTTCTAACACTACAGCTATTACCAATACAGCAGACGTGCTTTAGGAAAGCGAAAAGACTGTAAGTCAATTTTTGCGAAAAGCGAGATTTTCATTGTAATGCCATGCAAATCTCGTTTTTCACAAAAACGGACTTCCTGCCTCTGTGCCTTCACAGGGCAGAAATGCGGTGCTCGTGACTAAATGTAATTTTCAATACTAAATATGTCGCCGCGTCATAATTTGACCGACAAAACTCTGAAATGGTGGTGTTGCTAGGTGGGGGTGAAGAAGGGGAGGGGGGGGGGTGGGGAGGGGGGGGGAGGGTTTGGGAGGTGGATGAGAAGATAGGTGCCAGTGTGAGAAATGAGTCGGAACCTAAACGCGTCGCATTTATATAGTCTTTTTAACTCCACACCCAATTTCACTCACATATTGTAGTGTTGGCAAAAATTATTCACTGAAAACACTACCAGGCGGTACTGCAAGTACAGACTAACAATGATAGCTCAAAGGTCGTGTGTGATTAGCTTGTCGCCAGCAGGCGCCAAGCTAATCACACACGACCTTTGAGCGGGAATGGTCGATCCACTCCACATCATTCGCCTACCATGGTCGATCCATCTTCAACACGCATGGCGCTGGAAGTAAAGGGAGTAACCCCGAGTGAGGCGACGAAATGTCGCTATAGCAATCATTACTGCCGATTATCCAGTCATCTTGTTATGATGGCCGCTGTCTGGCTAGCTCTGACATCCTAACTGAACACCCCCTTCTTCCTTGCTCAGTTACCTCCCCCCCCCCCTCCCCTCAACAGGACCACTATCACAACCTCCCCCCCCCCCCCTCCATTTTCCCGAAGAAAAAAAACCCCACACTTTTGATAATAAAATCTTTATTGACTAAAGCAAAACGATGGAATTAAGGTTAAAGCAGTGCATTTTATTTGTGTCTCTATGGCCATTTTGAAAAAAAGAAAGGTGTTTAACTCATTCACCCCCGGCACACCACAGCAAGACATGGATCGAGCATGATAGTTCAAGGGTGGTGCCAGGATAGCTTGGCACCTTATTCTGGCACCACCCTTGAACTATCATGCTCGATTTGTGTCTAGAATTGTAACACAGTCCTTCAGAGGGCAACTTCAAAATTTGGGGATTTCGGTCCTGGTGTGGAATCGTGTTCACCGGAAAATCTAAAAATCTATTGTGTTGAAAGTATCCTTTCTGTGAGTGTGTTTCTTTGTTTGTTAGGGTTTTACAACCTTGACAGTCGCCATTTTGATCTGGATTTCGATTCAAATACGGGGAGGAGGGGGTGGGGGGGTGGGGGTGGGGGGTGGGGGGTGGGGGGTGGGGGTGGGGGCAAAAAAACACATCTAACATGGACGCCCAATGGTCCACAGCAGTTTTACGAAACTCCTGAAGAACTATATATAGAATTAGTCTTGCAAAATCAGGTTAGGTAGAAAATAAACAGGAATCTACACTGTCCATTAGTGTGCTACGCTGCCCAGTACTAAGTGTGCTACGCTACCCAGTAGTGTGCTACGCTGTCCAGTAGTGTGTTAACTTGGACTATGATCGGCCGCTACACAGCTGCTAGTATCTTGTTTCTCCAATCATACCTGTAACTATATAGCCTACATGAGATGCAAAGAAAAATATATAGGCACCTAAATCCGACCGAGATCACAATTATACTGACGAGCAAAAGAAATGCGAAATTTTCGGAAGCATCGGGAAACACTTTAGTGTTTTCGATGGTTCCGAAAACCTCGCAATTTCATTTGCTCGTCAGTACACTGTAAATTAAAATACCTACCACTAGTCCGCTCTGAGCCGAAAAGTAAAAAAAAAATCACGAAGTTTCACACATGTATACGTACTGACGAGCAGAAGAAATGCAACATCGTTAAAGCGTTTAGGTCGAAAATCACGAATTATCACGCGTGTATACCGACGAGCGAAAGAATCGCGACATCCTTCGAGTCAGCGGAAACACTAAGTGTTTCCGCTGACTCGAATGATGTCGCCGGCATTTAATTTGCTCGTCGTCAGTGTGTCTAACTTGGCTGTTGTAGCTGTTGGGTCCCAGCCTCGGTGTCGACCCAACCTCGGCCAAAGTGACGTATGATGCTAAACAATAGTACGGTATATTAACGCTTTAGCTTGAATTGTTAAAAGTTCGCAGAATCGGTATAATCACGGGTATATCAGTGATTGACCATCCCACTGGCCTACAATTTCACAACATTGGTGCGACAAATAGTGCTCACAAAAAGGAAGTGACGTCATAATTTCAGCTTGAATTACTAAAATGTCGGAAAACATCTACATCTGCAAACTACAGTCACCTTTTCGGTCTGATTAATGTTTACACTTTATGGGACATTTTAATAATTCAAGCTAAAAGTAATGCATCCTTTACTTTTTGTGAAGGCCAGTGGGACGGCTAAACACTGATATACTCGTGGTTATACTGAGAATTTTAGTAATTCAAGCTGAAAAGTTAATATACCTTACTAGTTGTGAGCCGAGTATATGTCACTTTGGTTGGAATCTAACAGCTGGTGGCTTATTATGGAGATGCCAGCCATGTTCCTGAGATCAGTCGGTCAGTATTTGGGGAACAGGGTTACCTTTTTGTGTGACTGTACACAACGAATGCTTTTTGCGTTAGAAAACATGATGAATATATAACAGTGAAAACGAGTGGGCCCGACGAGTGAGTCCCGATAGCGGCACTGCAAACTTCCGGTGGATGACCTATTTTTTGCGTACAGGAAAAGTCGTGTCCTTATTAACCCCTTCACTGCTGAGAGAAAAAAAAAACTGACCAAAATCCGACTGCAAGAGGTATTGATCCTCATGAGCCCCCGCAGTTGCGGGGGCTCATGAGGATCAATGCCTCTTGTTGAAACCACTTTGTGTCCATGTTTCTTTTGACGGATGGGGATCGTGGACGTTGAATTTATACAAGGATTTAAACATGAACGCAGTATTTTCACTGGCAGTGGAGGGTTGAAGGGTGGTGCCATATTAGCTTCATGCCTGTTGGTGCCAAGCTATTCTGGCACCACCCTAGAACTATCATGGTGGACGTGTCTCCTGAACTGAAATACGATTTTCAGAGGACCTCTCCAAACATGTGGGATATTCGACCTTACAGCTAGCGTAGGAAGCCTTTGTATTTTTCATGGGGGAAAACCCAGCGTGCCTGTCACTTCCCAGCCTTAAGGGGAAAAAAATCAAAAGGGGAGGGAGAGGGGCGGTGGTTGTGTGGGGGGGGGTAGAAGGGGGAGCAAGGCGACAGTTCACCCCCCCCCCCCCAACCCCCCCCCCCCCCCACACGGAAAAAATCAAACAGCAGGGCAGAGGGTGATTCTCAACAAAAATTCAAAGTTCATTTCCTTTATCCACTATCGGGGTATGGTGGAAAGATGTCGATTATAGTTTAATTCGTACACGATAAAACAAAAGTTCTTGTCTTAATTTTCTAGATTATTATGCGATGTGTGTGTGTGTGTGTGTGTGTGTGTGTGTGTGTGTGTGTGTGTGTGTGTGTGTGCCTGTGTGTGTGCGTGTGCTTGTGCGTGTGTGTGTGTGAGTGTGTGTGTGTGTGTGTGTGTGTGTGTGTGTGTGGGGGTGTTATGGGTGTGTGTATGGGTGTTTACGTATTAATTTATTATATTAATTGTACAGTTTTAAAGCTTCTTACAGTGTGTAGGACATAGGGTATGTGTGATAGAATATTAATTGTTTCTTATTGTTTACTGTGATGGTTGTAAATGTAACGACACCAACACGCATTCCTATTTTTTAATTTTTTTATACGGCAAATGACAATACAAGTTATTGGTAGAAGGGGTTTGCTGCACTGACACTTGTAGGCCTGAGGGAGGTCAAAGAACCACCTTCCTCAGGCCTACAAGGGTCCGTGCAGCAAGCCCCTGCTACCAATAACGTATTTGCTTTCATTCCTCCACTATTCAGTTTCGTAAAAGAAATCAAGAAGAAATCTTCCGACCTGGATCACGCCAGACATGACTGGCGTCAAAAGAATATGCATTTATATATATTAGACTTATGACGTAATTTAAAATCTTTCATGACATTGCCGTCTCCAGTAGTGCGCCAGTTGTTCCGAACAACACTAAGTAACGTTTTATTTTAGAACGTTTTGACCGAGGCGAGATGGCCTTAGTTGCCTGCTCGGCGTTAAACCCAAATAACTAACTAACTTTCGAACGTTTTGGTGATCTTTTATAGAACAAAACTCGCATCCAAGACGTGTCACAAAGAGGGCCACAAGAAGTCCGTCATTTGTCGCTACAAGTGTTTTTGTAGCGAGGTCACATGGTACGGTTTGCGTTAAAGGACTGGTCGTGTGACGTAGGAATGAAAACAATACCTTATCTTAAGACTAAATGTGCAAAATACAATGTATCTAACAAGTGAAGTAGTCTATACACCTTTACAACTTTGAACGCCAACTTAGCAAATGAGATTGCAGATATTTATCAGCGCAGCTGAACTATTTGCCGAACTAATACTGGCCACAAATAAGAAACGTATCTTGTCCAAGTCGCAAGCTTTACTCCTAGTGACGTTTTCAAATTGACAATGTAAATGAGCCCGACTACAGCCAAAGCAAGAGGCATAGATTCTCATGAGCCCCTGCAGAAGCAGGGGCTCATAATAATCTATGCCTCTTGCACTTGGAGGGAACTAAAGGGGACTGCCAACAAATTAGAAGTCTGTCTCGAGGAAAATGGGTTTGATTGATGGTGGTCTGCTGCACTGGTCATCGTTGAAAGTATCTTCTCGGACGTCTTCGGGGCGTTACACTGCCACATGATAACCTGGACTGATCGCGATCGTTTCAATACCCCAAGTAGCAAAAAATGATCATGGGACCGTCGCGTTTCGGTAATATCGTCGCATAATGGTCTTTTTTTTTTAGTCGTTACATTTACGTAACTGCGACGGAACATTCGCGACCGTCGCATTTCAGGCTCAACTGGACGTCGCGGCGACCGCCCCTGAGACGCTCTTCTCCAAAGACCTATATGGGATTGTACCGCGAAGCTTATGCGACCTTTGCATGAGCCCAAAATGTGACCGTCACAAAACAGAGGTTGCTGCAGCGTCGCAGCACTGGCTCTCAGAACCCATCCCCAAAAGACCTATGAGACAGTGCTGCGACGTCTATGCGATCTTTGTAAGAGACCAAATGGGACTGTCACGATAGGTCCCATTTAAGGATCATCTGCCATGATCTGCGGATGGTTGCGCCAGGGTATCACTCAAGCTACGGATCCATAAGCAAGGATCCGACACGAATAAGTTCCGAACCCGATGCGGTGAAGCAATTTTCCTTCAACAATTTTGTCATTTTCGTTCGAAGTCGGAATCGAATTCGTTCCCGCATCGGGCATAATTATGGAAACACACAAACATGAAAAAGACTTGCACCAACTTTTCTTTTTCGGCTCCGCTTTTCTTTTCGGATTCGTGTTTATCGAAGCGTAGCTTAAGACCTACCCATTTTCCAACCCTCCATTGCTCACAAGCATTTTACAATTTAATATTTACCCTTGCCACAGATATATAAGACATGTTCTCTTAGACTCTCTCTCTCTCTCTCTCTCTCTCTCTCTCTCTCTCTCTCTCTCTCTCTCTCCCCCCCCCCCCCCCCCGCTCTCTCTCCAGCCAGCCAGTTAGACTGTCATCTATTCATTTATTCATCCATCCACCCGCCCACCCAGCCACCCACCCATCAACCCATCCATCCAACCCTCCATCCATCCATGTATAGGCGTTTGACATCGGAGCTCACGATGTTTTTCTCAAATATCTCCGCAGAGAAACACTTTTCTGAACGATATTAAGAACAAATATCATTTAGTGCCAATTGACATAATATAGAATATTTTACCAAACTCGTGTGATCTCGATTCTGCTGTGCAGTAGTAAAAAAATGATGAAAAGGCAAGAACATGAAGAACAGGCCGCTGTCAATACCCTATATAGAGCCCCGGCAGATTTCAATATCGAGGTCAAGCATGCAGACTGTGCTGTTTCAGGTTTGAAATTTTGACCAATTCACGTGAAAATGGATCTTTCCTATACTGGGCATAACTCATTCTACCCCAACACCGAAATCCGCAAATTTTCCCGTTGTCCTCTAAAGACTGCATTGAAGTGCAGGACACAGATCGACCAGGAAAGTTCAAGGGTGATGCCAGAATAGCTTGGCGCCTATAGGCGCCAAGCTATTCTGGCATCGCCCTTGAACTATCATGGTCGATCGTTGTCTTGTTGTGGTGTGTCTGGGGTAGAAGGAGTTAATATCTATGGGGCACATTTAGTGATGCAAAATTAGTCAATTCCGAAATTTTACGACTGTTTACAGCAAAACTGACACATTGTTAGATGATTTTCTTAAAAGTAAGTTGTATTAGGCCACGGTCAACTATCACTGAATGATATTTGTTCTAAGATTGATGTAGAAAAGTGGTTCTTTGTGGAGATGTATGTGAAAGCGTTGTACGCTCCGATGTCAAACGACCTATACCCAAACTGACATTTTACAACCTATTTTGTTACCCTTGCCACACAAAACAATCAACATGTGGTCAGTGGCATTTGCTATATCCAAAGTTCACTAGTAACAGTTTTGCAGTATCAGATGCCATCAACTCCTGCAACATTAATACTGTTTTGTACCCGCCGAAATGGCACTGTGAAGTATTCTACGCACGCGACTGATAATCATAATGAATAATGGAAGACATTGAACAATGTTTCAAAAACAAGCATCACAGAAATATTAGACATTTTAAACGTACGGGGGAGAGGGTAGGTCCAACTTTTTCAGTGTTTGGGACATTCATTTATTCGATATGAAACGACCGGAACCCCCTTCCGTTTATATACGTTGTTTTGTAACTAACACGTACGTCTGGACAAAACAAGCTGGTTTCATATAACTTGGAACCAAGGCCTCCAGGCGCCAAACTGTTCTGGAACCACTCTTGAACAGTCATGTACTTTCGCGGTGGCTCTGTCTCCTCAGGAAGCGCCATGAAACCCTCAGAGAGCCTCTGATATTCTGACGAGCAAAAGAAACAATCCAAAACACTTAGCAAAAGAAATGTGACATCGTTTTGGACTCATCGGAAACACTTTATGTCGCATTTCTTTTGCTCGTCAGTATATAATGAGAGTTGCTGGCTGAAGACTGCTGTTCAGTGTTCACCCTAAGGTTTTTGACAGTCAGCTTTTCCTTTCAGTAGCACCTGGCCAAAACGGCAGCGCTTGCTGTCGAAATCGGTGGACTCAGAACACTCATTGAAAATTCCGGCGCTCTTCGACAGTTTGCAGTATCCCTACCACAGCAATCGGCATTTCTCTTTCCTTACCGGTATCGTCTGCCGGTCGCTACTTTCCTGTCCGGTATCTGCCTTTGAGAAACCGGCAAGATACCAATAATTACCAGTTATCACGTGAAGTGCCAGTGCAATCATCGTTCTTTGGAGACAAAAATATCCCAGAAACATGGTTCCAAAGTGGTGTCGACAAGAGGTATAGATCCTCATGAGCCCCCGCAGTTGCGGGGGCTCATGAGGATCTAAACCTCTTGAATTTGGGTGGCGTTCAAAATCTCCTGGCACTGAACTGGTTGACGCGAACGCTGCTGTTGTCAGCGTGTTACACAAGGGGTCTATAGCTTTTTGTCAGAGATACAAGGGACATCCTAATTAGAGACCCTCATTCTACGAAAAAAAAACAAAACCCAAAAAACCCCAACAGTTTTGTGCCTTTGCGATGCTGAAATAAATTTATAATAAAAGTATTTCTTTTGACATATACTGGTCACAAAAAGCCAAGGAACGCTTGGGAAAATATGTAGTACTGGGAGACCAAGAATATACAATGTTGTTCTGTGACTCTGTCTTACACACACACACACATGTATACAAATGTTTTGATGATTGTGCAGGAACGATAAACGTTGCCTCATTTGTATGTAGTTTTTGTTTAACCCCTTCCCTGCCACTGCACGTACATTTTTGTTTCTGAAATCTTGCTTCATTTGACGGCCAAAAGCCAACACCGTCCAACAAACATGGAGACAAACTGATCTCAGCAAGAGGCATAAATCCTCTGAGCCCCTGCAGTGGCAGGGGCTCATGAGGATTTATGTCTCTTGCAGTTAGACCATTTTCACTTCTTTTTCTCGACAGTGAAGGCGTTAATCTTTCATACTGCCCAGTGTTGGTCTTGAGACGCTCCTTGCAACAACAACAACAACAAAAATCTGTTTTCTGGCTGTTTGAAGAGATGAGAGAAAAGTTTTCTTGACTGAAGTTAACGCAGCTGGAAATTAAACTCATCGACAAAACAACGCATCAAACGATAGATGTTCCTTGACTTTGTGTGACTAGTATATTTCCATCATGCACGGAACAGGGTGATCACCAGACAGTTTTTGTCATAGGCTTCAGATGCACACAAAGTTTGATGATATTGTCCATTTCAGCCTCACTTACAGAGAGAAAATTGCTTGGTCTAACCGTCCAGTCACAGTGCTAAATCGACACGCCTTCCTCCACGCAAGCAGACATGGGATTAAAATGGGCATGATCTATACCACTTAGCAAGAGGCGCAAATTCTCACAAAGCCCTTGCTGCTTCAGGGGCTCATGAGAGTTTGTGCCTCCTGTAAACTGACGGGGTTGTCTGTGTTCCGAGTCTATTCAGTCGCCATCCACTTTCCAATTCATCTGAACGTAGACGTGTGCAGGAGATTAACAATGAATCGAGATGGACCCTTCACTCACTCCACAGATGCAAGAGGCGTAGATTTTCATGAGCCCCTGCGGATGCAGGGGCTCATGAAAATCTACGCCTCTTGTTTGCCAGAGGGCGGCTTTGTTTACTTCACCCTCTGCGGCTTCTAGAGTGAGACTGACGGAGGATATCTTTGACTCTTTGAGTGAAATGAGGACGGTCACAGAGGATAGCTTAGGAAGAAGATTATCTAGGTCAGTAACGTCCATCAGTGGGAGGAGGGGCGTCTCTGATTGGCCAAAGGCTAGGAGGTAAAGCACCTGTGATTGGTCAAATGACGTGTGCAGAAGATTAACCCAATGCCCGGCCAGAGGATAGCTTAGGAAGAAGATTATCTAGGTCTGATAATAATGACGGTCTGGAATGAGGACCGCCACAGAGGATAGTTGAGACAGAATATTATCTAGGTCAGTGATGTCCATCACTGGGAGGAAGGGCGTTTCTGATTGGCCAAAGGCCTCGAGGTAAAGCACCTGTGATTGGTCCAACGACGTGCCCTTAAAAGTAAAGACCCTTAACACTTTGCGGGTCGGTAGCGGTTTTAGTCGCGATGATTCCTGTAGGAATCATCGCGACTAAAACCGCTGCCGACACTCAAAGGGTTTAAAAAGAGGGGGTAGAGGTGGGTGTTTGTGTGTGTGTGTGTGTGTGTGTGTGTGTGTGGGGGGGGGGGTGATGGGGGAGGGGATGTGGGTGTGGGTGTGGGTGTGAGTGTGGGTGTGGGTGTGTGTGTGGGTGGGTAGGGTGCAGAGTGATCTAGGTTCGCAGCGTCCATCGTGGAGAGCATGAACGTGATTGATTGGTCAAAAATGCCACTAGATAAAGTCAAATAAAAAACAACATGAAAAAATGAAAATAAAGACATCGAACACCATACATCACCTTTACTACAACAAACAAAAATGTATAACTTTACTAATTATTGTCTCAAGAAAGAAAAAAAAATGTCCTTAAATTATTTCTCTCAAATTTATTGGGTTTTTGTGTGTCGCCCAAACCCACACCCAAAGTCAAATCATCACTCACTGTTGTGTTTTCGTTTCCAAGCACCAAAAAATCTGTTAGGGATGGGGTTGAGCGGTGGACACCCCCAACAAAAAAGAAGTCTTCAGGCCGACATCGGCTGCACTGAGTGGGCCTGCCGTGCGCTACTGCGGTCGTCGTCCGCCCGAGGACCTTTACGTACTGGGATCAGAAAAAAAAACCAAACAAACAAAAAGAACAACAAGAGGACTTTCTAGAGACACTGACTGAGGACTCGAGCGATGACTCAAGCTTCTCCAAGTCAACGTCAGACTTTTAAGTGCTTCAGTAGAGCAACACAAAATACTTCAGCCCCCCAACGTCATCCACTTAGCTATCAAGGACGACTGTGGCTTCTGTCCCCTTGTTGGCGCCATAAACCATGTTGAGAGCAAAAAATTGCAGACGACCGAAGCCCGTCAAACCTAAATTGAAACTTCTCCCGTCTGCAAGAGGCATGGATAATGATGGGCCCCGGCATGCAGCAGGGACTCATCAGTATTCATGCTCTCATGATTTGCTGAATTTAGATCATCTGTATTTCTCAAAATGAGGGCATAGGAATACGATTCAAACTGAAACACTAAAAATTGACGACCGAAGTAAACCCTCACTACAAATCTCTTTTTTTCTGACAAGACGCATAGAAACTTATGTGCCTTTGCAGCTGCAAAAACTTAGTGATTTGTGTCGCTGTGTTTCTTGTAGGGAGGAAGTGTGAAAGGTTTCTCTCTAAAACAGAAGCCGTGTTGGAGTCGTTATGAGCCGGTTGTTACAAGGGCTTCACCGCAGACTCCCGCCGCCATTTTCTCATTCGCGAACATGACATCCGTTGTCGTCATCCGGATTCCCATAATTCTCCTGGCTTCCACTCAGGATTCCTCCATGTCTGGAGAGTTCGTTAGTCAGGGGGAGACAACACACGAATGGTCAGAGAACATTTTCTCATACGCAGTCTTTTTGTGTGTGTCGGTTTGCGTGGTATGATTGACGTTTACGACTCTGCGCGACATATACACAGAGCCAAACGCACACTGGTTGCCTCACAGTCCTTCGATTCGCTACTGCTTTCACACTGGTTGTCTCCCTCGATTGACTACCGCTGAAAGCGGTAGCGAATCGAGGGAGACAACCAGTGTGGGAAACACCTTGCTATGACTATTTAGGTCGTGTCCTATCTTCTTCAAGCACCCTGGTTAGCTCACTCGTTTTTTTTGCGTATCTAGGGAGGTAACCACTGTGTTTTGAAAATAGGTTTTGTTTTAACACAAACGTCTTCGACGGAAATTTCGTCATCCAGTTTTTCTATCCGCAAGAGGCACAGAATTACAAGAGCCCCTGCTGCCACAGGGACTCATGCGAATCTACACCACTTGCAGCTGCAGGAGCACATGTAGATCTATGCCGACTGGGACCGTTTCATGCCTTTCAAAAACTGTGGATGTGATCGACTTTGGGATGGCACGTACGAATGAGGGACAAAATGACTGACATTTGGCAACCGATAGGCAGCGAGGAACCATGAAGACAGCTTAATTCCTCAGCCTCTCCATGAAAAACAGAGATGGCCGCAGGATAATTTAACCCTTTCGCTGCCGGCTGACGTAAAATGCGTATCTGCAGTCTTCGTTAATTCAATGCCATGGATCCCCAGCCGCCCTCCCCCCCCCCCCACCCAAAAAAAAAAAAAACAAACCAAAAACCCAAACAAATAAACAAAAAACAAAAAACAACCCCCAAAAAACAACAACCAAACATGGATTCAAAAAGGTGTCAGCAAGAGGCATAGATACTCAGGAGCTCCCGCAACTGCGGGGGCTCATGAGGATCTATGCCTTTTGCAGTTGGATTGTGTTTAGTTATTCTCGGCATTGAAGGGGTTAAAAGACCCAGACTGCAACAGCAAGAAATGAGGAACCGCCACAATAGTCATCCTAACGATCCGTTCAGCGATGCCAACGCAAATTGGATTCAACTACCATGGCAAAATCGAAAAAAGGAAGAAGTAGAAAAAGAGGAATAAAGCTGGTACTTGCATGGACCCACACTGGTTGTCTCCCTCGATTAGCTGCCGCCCCAGCAAATCGTGGGAGACAACCAGTGTGGAATCCCTTTGCATAAGCCATAGAGCGTATACATACGCTCTATGGCATAAGCACCCAAGGTCTAGAGGTATTTGTGTATCGTGGCACATTTTTGTCTGTCATAGATCATGATCTATTGCCTTAGAGTAAGTGCACCGTCTGAATGCAGCGTTCTGCCAATTTGCTGGCACATCAAACAACTTTGACCTCGTTCCTCTGCGGAAAACATGGACCAATCTAAGCCTGCAAACAGGCATAAATTCTCATGACCTCCTGCGGCTGCAGAGGTGCATGAGAATCTACGCCTCCTGCGGCCGAAGAACTAAACTGACTCCTCGTGTGCTAAGTTTCTTCTGGAAGACATTCAGCCTGCATTGATACAGTGGTATGTATCCTTGAAGGAGACGACATTTTGCAGTCTTCAGCCCTTAGCTGTCGGTAGCGTGTTTTTGTCGCGATGATTCCTGCAAGGAATCATCGCGACAAAACCTGCTACCTACAGCCAAAAGGCTGAAATTGTTCGGTACACGTAACGTACTTTGGTTTCATTTCACTAAAACAAAACGTCCACCCAACACAAAGGTGACCATGTAAGATTGTTTTAATAGTTTGGTGCAAGCAACAGATTATTATTTTTATTTTCACGGAAACAAAAAGGCCAAACGACTACACACACAGACACAGACACAGACACAGACACACACACACACACACACACACACACACACACACACACAGACATACACACACACACACACACACACACACACACACACACACACGCACGCACGCACGCACGCACACACACGCACAAAGTGATTCCTTTGGTCGCAGATTTTGGTCACATTTTTATAAATAAAAACCATCTGCTCACTGCTGTACCTGAATACTGGATATGTGACTAATTTCTAATATGCCCTAAGAGGTGTCAACAAGAGGCATATATCCTCATGAGCCTCCGCAACTGCGGGGGCTCATGAGGATCTATGCCTCTTGCCGTTGGACTGTGCCACCTTCTTCTCAGCAGTGATTGGGTTAAAGGTGTTTGTAGCGTGAAGCACTTAAGAGCCCTCGAGGGTATCCTTGGTCGATCGCAGTCCATTTTCCGTTCCTGAAGTTGACGGAGAAGAGAGAATGATCACAGAGATCTTGCAAGCTGGAAGAAAACTTGTCTAGAATAGCTTTCAGATCGATTTTGTAGAAAAGATTTCCCCCTATTTTCGAGAAAGCAGACCGGAAACCATTCCACACGCATCGTCGGCGATTTCTTTTCAGCTGGCGTACAAGGTCCTACTTTTGGCCAAAGTCTGAGAAGAAGCTTTACAACCCGGGAATTTCCTCCGTGAGGAGTAGGTTCAGGTAAATGGACAAAAATCATAAGACCCTGACCTTCTCATGAGCCTCTCCACATGCACGGGCGCATGATAATCTATGCCTCTTGCGGGTGGAAAGGTTACTGCTGAGGGATGGTTAACCCCTGCCCTGCCACTTCACGCGAATTTTCTGTCTGAAACCATCTGTTTAATCAACGACTAAAAACCATAACCGTCCCAAAAACACGGATAAAATTGGCGTCAGCAAGAGGAAAAGAGGCATAGATTCTCATGAGCCCCCGCTTTCGCGGGGGCTCATGAGGATCTATGTCTCTTGTGGGTTAGATCTCGTTGAATATTTTCTCGGCAGTAGGTCAGTCTAAGTGACGGGTTCCGCGAAAGGAGTGAGGCGATTTGTGAAGAAAATGCTGGCAACGATCTGCACGCAGCATACTTTCTCTTGTGCCCCCCCCCCCCTCCCCCTTGCGATATGCGGCAGCCTATAATGTGACTCTGTGTTTCTTGCAGGTGGGAAAGTTGTGACCAAACCACTAACCTAGACTGAGTATGTCTAGGTGGCGGGCGTTACGACCGAAATGCAATTTGGTTGCTATGGAAACCCTCTGGACTTTCACCATCTGGTGACAGCCATCGGAACGGACGTTTTACGTTATAGACGGAAATCCCTGAGACCTACTCTACCTTTCGAGGCCTAGGTTACGCAGGGTGACGAGGGGACTGTTCCTTGCAGGGTGGCGAAAAACCAGCACGCTTGATGTTATCCGGCCGCTGTCGGCCCTTTGACATTTTGCCTGCAAGAAGCATTTGGTCCTTTGAGTTACTTCAGCCTGGTGGGGATCTGCCGTTATTTGGCAAAAGACAGCCTGTCCATTTTTGAGAATAGCGAGATTTTTATGGGTATACAATAAAAATGTCGCTTTCCTCCAAAATGGACATAACGGCTTTTGGCAAAAAAGTGCAGTGATGCTCATAAGGACTGTTAATCAGTTCACTGCCGAAAAAAGTGAACACAACCCGACTGCAAGCGACATAGATCCTCATGAGCCCCGCTGTTGCGGGGGCGCTTAAGGATCTGTTTCTTGCTAAAACCAATTTGTATCACTATTCCTTGGAGGGTTGTGGCTTTGGGTGTTTAACTCATTCTACCCCAGACACACCACAGCAAGATATGGATCGACCATGGTAGTTCAAGGGTGATGCCAGAATAGCAATATTCTGGCACCACCCTTGAACTATCATGGTCGATCTGTGTCCTGCACTGCAAAGCAGTCTTCAGAGGACAACGTCAAAATTTGGGGGATTTCGGTGTTGGGGTAGAAAGAAAGAATACAGATTTCGGAAACAAACTGTACGTACAGTGGTAGGGAAGGGGTTAATTTATACGCTTCTCACAAACAGAAGAGGTCGCAAAAACACTGTAAGCAGGTTCTCAAACACTGAGGTTGTGATATTTAAAAATGTAAGCAAGTTCTCAATCATGTTGCGATATTTAAAACTGTAAGCAGGTTCTCACAGGTTGCGATATTTTCATTCGCGAGAAAAGAGACATGGATCTTCAAGAACCTACGCACACTGACGGGGCATATGGTAATCTATGCATTGAATTTATAAGCGAAAGGTTCCCATTGAAGATCTACTTCATAAATGAAAACCATTCTATTCCGACGTGTCACCCAGACCGAGAAGGTGATCTGCCTAGCGTGCACGAAAAATGAAAGAAAATAACCAAACAAGAAAAGAAACACGCTTTGAAAGTTTACTGTTTTGTGCTCGTCCTTTCAAAGCGTGTTTCTTTGTTTGTTGTTATTTCTGCGAATGTTTTTTTCCCCCCGTTACCATGGATACCAGCCAGTAGTCATTAGGGTCGGTGATTAAACCTAATGGGCAGGCCTGCGTCACGTCAGCGCGACACGAAGGTGATGGTAATGTACAGATAACCTCTTACGAAGCTTCTAGACACCTCCAACCCTGGTTGCCTCCCTCGATTCGCTACCGCTGATCAGCGGTAGCGAATCAAGGGAGACAACCAGTATGGGCAACTGGATAAACCCGCTAAAAGCAACCACGAGCACTCGGTTTGAGTGTAGGTGGTTTGATAGTATGACAAAATACTGAGACCATTCGTTATCTGCTTGCTGTGTCGTTCACTGCAGATTTCATAAAATTTTAAAGTACTACTTTAAAGGCGACCACTTTGACTCAGTCCCTTGTGTGGTATCTTATACAGGTCTGACCACAGCTGTTGTCTTCTCTCTTCCCTTATCTTCATCACCAGCTTCTTGCGAGCTCCAGCACAGGCTTGGGGTGAGAAAGCGCTTACGTTATGCTGATCGAAGCAAAAGTCACAAAACACACACCGTCAACAGCCTGTGGGCTGTACCCCGGTAGCAAAAGGTCATCGGGCCGTGGACGGCCGCGGTGGGCCCGAGGACCTCTTGCGTACTGGGTGGTTGAAGTGCACACGTTGTGTTGTAATGCTATCACGACTTTTCAGTTTTTCTTTCACATCGGCGCCCTCGCCACCGTGAGCTGGTCTGTGACCTTAACCCCTTCGCTTCCGAGAGGAACTGCCGGAACACGATCCGACTGCAAGAGACATAGATCCTCATGAGCCCCCGCGACTGCGGGGGCTCATGCGGATCTATGTCTCTTGCTGAGACCAGTTTTGTATCCATGTTTCTTGGACGGTTTTTGGCTTTTGCTCGTTGAATGAATCAAAGATTTCAGAAACAAAAAAAAAAAAAAACAAACAAAAAAAAATGTACGCACAGTGGCAGGGAAGGGGTTAACCCTCGCACTACCGAGAGAAACTGAACGCGATCCAACTGCAAGAGACATAGATCCGCATGAGCCCCCTTAGTAACGGCGCTGTACACTCACGTTACTAGGATTCTTTGTCGCTGAATTAACCATTTTAGCCCCTAGGTCCCATTTCGCAATTTTTCGAGGTTTGCCTAACGACTATGTACCAGTTGCAGGACTGAGATGGCTTGACCATGATAATTAAAGGGTAGTGCCAGATTAGCTTGGCGCCTGAAGGCGCCAAGTTAATCTTGCACTACCCTTCAATTATCATGGTCAAGCCATCTCCTGCTGTGAGGATCCGGGGCTAAAAGGGTTAACAAAGATTTTGCAAACACTCTCTGCGTTTACTGGCAGTGGGGGGGTGGGGTGGGATCAACTAGACTACCTCTCTGCGTGTATGATGATCTGTGATTTTGACCTTACGAATCTGAGCCTTTAAGGTCTATAGTCACAAACCAGCCCACCTACCATTTCGCGTCACCTTTTATACAATCGCAAAGGAGACCTCGTATCTCTTCCTCTCATACCAGTATGACAGTCTTCTCACCTCTCCTGTTCTATCAGCTACTTGCTGATTCCATCTGACCGCCGTATTAATCTGCCCAGTCTGAAAAACTTACTACTTCAGGACGTGTCGAAGCACGGGCGGGCATAAAGAGCTTTGAACGTCGCCGAATTACTTCGAGTACCGGTACAGTCGTAGGCCAAACCTCCGCTGAATCCCTCGCCTGGAGGATATAAATTGGTCAAAAGTCGACCAGCAAGAAGCATTGACAGTCATAGGCGCCTGCTGACGCAGGGGCCCATGGGTGTCTATGCATCTTGCCAACAGATGGGGGTTGCTTGTAAGACCTATGTATCTTGACAGCGACCAGAGGAATGGACCAATGGCACGAAGTCATGTTTGATGTCACCCGGTGTTGGGGGCTATATCAGGCTGCGTTCAAGAGCGAGAAGCAATACCGCTGACGTACGGGCAATAAAAACATCGATAGCCTGACACCGCGGCAAGCACTTCTTTTTATGTGTAGTGGGTGAGGATAATTTCCTTGCTCCAAGGAAAGGGATCGATGTGACAGCATGAATAGTATATGTTTTGATCCGCGACAACATTTTGGCCTTTGGTCACATCGAGACGTCGCCAGAACATACACACATTTTCAGCCCTACACTACAGACCACGAGATAGATCAACCATTTTAGTTCAAGGGTTGTGCCAGAGTAGCTTGGCGATTTAGGCGCCAAGCTATTCTGGCACAACCCTTGAACTATCATTATCAAATTTATTTCAAACAATAGTGTGTCAGGGTGAAAAAGGTTAAATTAACTCGGCAGGTAGGGGTGGAGGGTTGGGGGGGGGTGGGGGGGGAAGGGGGGTTGTTGTTGCCGAAGTCGTTAATCAAGTTAGTAGGGGGTTTAAATTCATACCCACCAGAGCATAGTCTCTCTCTCCCCTTAACCCCTGTAACTGCCGGAGCAAGGTGATCGCCACCTTGTTGCAAAGAGACATTAACCCTCATGAGCCCCCGCGACTGTGGGGGCTCATGTGGGTTTATGTCTCTTGTTAATCCTGTGTTCTTTATGCCTACTACTGTCCCATTTACATTTGTGTTCTTCACACGAATGTCGGTCAGTATGCAGTGTGTTTTAGCCGCGAAGTCCGTGATCAATGGCAGCAAAGGGGTTAACATTGTCAGCGGCAACGCCATGCGACATTTTCGCAGCTACTGATGCGCAGCACCTTGAATGAGTTAACATTTAACACAGCCCTGATACGCTTTGACCATGACAGCCGAGGTGCCATCTTTCTTCCTTATTCTTTTTTTTTTTTTTTTTTTGTATTCTGTCACAGTTGCTGTTAGCAAAATGAACGGCAAACGTGAACAAGTAACGGTGAGGTTTCGTTTGCAACAAACGACCCCCAAAAACCAACGAGAGAGAAATCACGGCGGACAACCATCTTGTTCCATAAACCTAGACAAACACTCCAAACACCTCCAAGAGACATGGGGGTCTATGCCTCATAGAGATGCTTGGAGTGTTGCCTGCCCGCCTGTGATTTCTCTCTCGTTCGTTGATACCAGTCGTTCGTTTCAAACCGTCACTCGACGACACCAGCAATTGAGTACGCCCTACTTTCTCTATGTTTGTTCTAGTGAAAGAGGCACCATTAATTTTAACAAAGTCTTAGATGACGCAAATCAACATTGATAACCCGTGGTACCGTCGAATTCTAGCAATGAAAACCTTCCATGCAGCAGATCGCTTCAACATGCTAATAATGTGGCACTACTCGCAAGCCGCCTCGGCCTATCTATCTAGCACATTCAAAATGACTCAATTACAGCGTATCTTGTTCTATGTACATGTATTCCAATAAAGAGGTGTCGTTTATCACAGCCCTGTCTTCCCGTAACAATCAGAGCTAAACCCACACTTTGACTTCAACTCTCCAGGGGTCACATACATGAATTCCAACGAGGGACATTTATGCACAAGGGATTGAAAGCGGGGATGAGCGGACACTCGAGACAGTGAACTCTTTAACACTGGGATTCGCCCGGAAATTAGTCTCATTTCATCTGCAAGAGGTATAGATCTTCATGCGCCCCCGCATTCGCGGGGGCACATGAAGATCTATGCCTCTCGATGAATTCGTTTCTCTGTTATGGATGAAAAAGAACTGGAGACAGTGATTTTTTTTTTTTTTTTTTTTTTTTACAGAATCTTTCATTCCAGCACTGGTCAGTTTACGTCTGAAGGCGTAGATCAACATGTCAGCCCCTTGCTACATGAGCCTCTCTGCCTTACTCATGCGAAGGATGTAGCATGGAGTGCGGACTGCGTACGAGGATTAGCGAGAATCGTTTAAAAGTACAATAACGTCGGGAGCGTTGGCTGAGTCGACTGTCGAGTTTGCGACGCTCGCGGCTGGAGAGAAATGCAAATGGAGTAAGCGGATACCCTTGCCGTGACCCGGTTTAGCCTTAATCCGGGTGGGGCCACCAGAGGAGATGTATAGCTGTCAACCTCTTTGAAATGCCACGCTCGTAGAATTTAACTGTTGCAGTCAGAAAAGACGAATGGAAGACGTGGTATTGCGTCGTGTGCTGTATATCTGGTGTGTTTGTTTCTAAAGTTACACAAACAAATTAGATTTCAATCTATCTTGCAACAACCAATAAATAAGTATGCGCAAACCCGGTTTCTAAGCCGCGGAGAGAGAGAGAGAGAGAGAGAGAGAGAGAGAGAGAGAGAGAGAGAGAGAGAGAGAGAGAGAGAGAGAGAGAGAGAGAGAGAGAGAGAGAGAGAGAGAGAGAGAGAGAGAGAGATTCTTTACACTGAACCGACTGTAAAAACTCCAGCTGGCATTTCTGCAAACAATATATCAGTTATAATACCGTCCATAAAAAAAAAACTTTCTGTGTAAGTATTGAATAAAATGAATGATTTCGCGTTCCATGTTTATCAGTAATGGCGTGATCTTTTCAGCACGTGTATTTTGCATGAACATGAATTGCGTAGGAAGTAACCCCTGCACTACCAACGGACGCAGATGGTGTTTAACTCATTCTACCCCAACACCGAAATCCCCAAATCTTGCCGTTGTCCTCTGAAGACTGCATTGCACTGCAGGATACAGATTGACCATGATAGTTCAAGGGCGATGCCAGAATAGCTTGGCGCCCGTAGGCGCCAAGCTATTCTGGCATCACCCTTGAACTATCATGGTCGATCCTTACCTTGCTGTGGTGTGTCTGGGGTAGAAGGAGTTAAATCATGTGTAAATTCAGCGTCAAACATCCCCAAGCCGTCACAGCAACACAGATACAAAAGTTTTTTTTTTTCATAAAGAGGCATAGATCCTCATGAGCCCCCGCGAATGCGGGGGCTCATGAGGATCTATGCCTCTTGCGGTTGGGTTCTGTTCACGTTTTCTCGGTAAAGAAGGGGTTATGTAAAATCGATGGAACGTGGGCTGCACGCTGGTTTATTTATTGTCTGGCTCCTAAAGGTTATCAATATTACGCTGGAAGTTCCCTGTGTCTTTTCGCATGTCCTTTCAAACCTCAAAAGCCACGAAGGCCGTAGGTGGTAATGGCTGTATTCAGTAACCCATTTAGCCCCGACGCACTACAGCAGGAGATGGATGGACCCTGATAATTCAAGGATAGTGCCAGATTATTAATCTGGCACTACCCTTGAATTGTAAGGGTCCACCCATCTCCTGCAAATGGTGCATAGAAGTTGTCAGTGACAACTCCAAAGGTTTGGAAATGCAGCCATGAGGCTAAATGGGTTAAAAGAAAAAAAGTTGCTCGCGCGTGCATGCGCGTGCGTTAGTCTCTGTAGCATCCATTCGCGCTTTTACCGCGTGAAAGAAAAAGACAATAAGTCTCGTGTGCAGAAAAGCGAGTTTTTCACTACATTACCATGGAAACCTTGCCTTTTCACAAAAATGGACCTATTGCCTTTTTGCCTTTACAGGGCTGTTATGTATGCGTCCTCTAAACTTCGTAATACTTTTTCCCAAAAACTTTCTGCATTAGTCTGAAACCCACTAACATATTTTACATTTCACGCATGCATCTATTTTGGCCACCGAAAAACGAAATCACCACAATGCAGTTTAAAAAGTTCTGAAACTTAATTTTCCGCGAGCGCAACGAAGTTTTTCTTGTCAATATATTTGGCTGCATTTTCGTGAAACTTCCTAGTGCAGACTTCTTTTTTTTTTTTTTTTTTTTTTTTTTTAAAGCAAGAAGTCCCACGTTCAACAGGCACAGAGTTTCATGAGATTTTTTTTCCTCATGCTGGCAACGATCAGCGGTAGTTATGTCCTCAAACTGAGGAAGGTGTCGTAATCCGGAATTAATTGTAATCAGTTCATTGTCATCTGATGCAGACTGTGTTTCTGCAGTTCTCGTTAATTTAAGAAAAAAAAAAAAAAAAAAAAATACCCGAGCGGTTCCAGGAACATGGATTCAAAGTGGAGTCACCAAGAGGCATATATCCTCATGAGCCCCCGCGACTGCGGGGGCTCATGAGGATCTATGCCTCTTTCAGTTGGCTGGTGTTCAGATATTCTGCGCACTGAAAAGGCACTGACTGCGTTTAAGTCAATGCATTTTCTTTTACACCCCTCTCCCACCCCCCACCCCCCCATTCCCCGCCTCCCCTCCACCAACACCACCACCACCACAACGACAATCTCCCATCAGCATTTACTTCTAGAAAGCATACAAAAATTTAGACTATGGCTTCCGAAAGAAGACGAAGAAACATAAAACCCGCACAGTTTAAGATGTTTCCAACACTGGGAAAGAAGAGACGTCGATATCATAAGGAAGTCCTAGAAACTTGTAAAGAAAAATCCAACAGAAACATGAAATATACGGTCAGACGTTTCTCCGATTACTTCCCTGTGGCCCACAGTTAAAAAAGGTTAGTTAGTTAGTTATTTGGGTTTAACGCCGAGCAGGCAACTAAGGCCATCTCACGGCGGAGTTAAAAAAGGAAAAAGGTTTGTCGCCGTACGCGGAAGTTTGGCCATTATATATGTGCATACAATTGTGCATTGGCCTTTGCCTTTTTTTTAATTTCAACTTTTCAGTGGCGAGAAAAACTGAACACCACCCAAAACTGTAAGAGGAATAGATCCTCATGTGCCCCCGCGAATGCGGGGGCTCATGATGATCTATGCCTCTTGCTGACACCGCTTTGAGTCCATGTTTCTGAGACATCTAGGGTTTTCTGGTGTTGAATCTCAATGATGAACTCTGCGTCAACTGACACTGCTGAACCACAAATCCTTGAAAGCGTGCGAGCATTGGAAAGTAGCACATAGAAAGGTCTTTCAAGTTGTTGGTTAGTTATTGGTGTTTAACGCCGAGCAATCGACTAAGGCCATCTCACGTTTTGGACCACAGCATACTGATAAGGTCAAATAGCGGTTAGTCATGAATAGATGTAGGTCAGACATTGCACGGACTTCAAGCATTCCGTGGATTCATCCAGGCCGCTCCATCTGCAAGCGGCGTATATCATTAGAATGTATGCCTCTTGGACGCAAAGATTTGTCCCATTGCCGTGAACAATGGTAGGTACTTGTCCGGTATTCACAGTACGGCAGGTGCAAGGACGCATACAGCAGTGATCATAGCGATCCAACAAAACCGGTCCCTATAGGTCTTACTACCTCCTACTGTCCTTTCTTTCTATCAAAGGGGCTCAGCTGACCAACTGTATTTGACCCGATTCTGTTTTAGGAATAACTCGTGTGCAAAAAAAGGTTGGCTTTTTCTTGGCTGGGGCCAATCATCCATTTTCACTCCATCTGATTTTTGCACTGAGACAGTACTGACAGGGAGCTGACCAGACACTGAACACATGGATTCGAACAGGCGACCCTTTCGGAAAAGAGTCGAACGCTCTACCCTACCACCAGCTCCTTCGGCCGACAGGAAAGGGTGGAGGGAGGCACAGGATTGACAAGCGTGGTAGTTGGCCTTCCGTGACCTATCTGCCTAAAGCAATCGTTTATCTCACTCCTTATTCCCCCAAAGCCCATCCGCAGTGACAGGACAGCGGACACAGTGGTTTGTCCACCGGAGCAACACGTATGTAAATTTACACTGTAAACTGGAGACTCGTGTAGATAGGAATTCTTATTCCTTTATTCAATAGAACCCTAGCAAAGCTGATGGTATCGATTTCAGCCTACTTACCAAATTTCAAATAGTTTATTTTTTTTCTAAACCGATCCTTTGCCTGCACTGAAGATTAGCTTTTCGTGCTCGGATTAACCCCTTGACTGCTACTAGTTGTAGCGTCAGTAGCCTCAAGGGGTTAACTGATTTGCGGCTAGCCGCATCTGGATGCGGCTTTCCCCGAATGAGTTAACTGTCACTGACTCGTAGAAGATGGTTATGTTCAAGACACTGTGTATAGACAAGGCATAGCTGCGCTAAAACGGACAATGCAGATCCCCCCCCCCCCCCCCCCCCCGTAGCAAAACGTGTTCGGGCCCACGACTGCCGTCCTGGACCCGAAGACCTGTGCTTACTGGGTCTTCAACTTAGTCAAACACTGGCTGTCTCTCTTGATTCGCTACCGCTCATCACTTGGCAAACTCGAGGGAGCCGACCGGTCTGTATGCAGCAACACTGGGGGGTGGGGGGGGGGGGGGGCGGTAGAGATTGTATAAGGGGAGAACGTTAACCGTTTAGGGCATAACGGTTTTTTCTTTCGTCCACCAAAAAAGATGAATTCACAGACGGGGGACCGAAAAGGGCCTGAAACACTATTTTGGGATCACCAGCTGGATTCGAACAGGCGACCCTTTCGGAAAAGAGTCGAACGCTCTACCCTACCACCTAAGCTACCCAGCTCCCTCGGCCGACAGGAGAAGGGTGGAGGGAGGCACAGGATTGACAAGCGTGGTAGTTGACCTTCCGTGACCTATCTGCCTAAAGCAATCGTTTATCTCACTCCTTATCCCCTAAAGCCCATCCGCAGTGACAGGGCAGCGGACACACCGGTTTTTCCACCGGCGCAACACGTATGTAAATTTACACTGTAAACTGGAGACTCGTGTAGATGTGAATTCTTATTCCTTTATAGACCCCTAGCAAAGCTGATGGTGTCCATTTCAGCCCACTTACCAAATTTCAAATATAAAACAGTTTGAATTTCCAAATACTTCAGTAGCTCGCGCTTGCCCTTAGTACCACGTGAATGTTTTGTGTTTACGTATACAGTGTGTGAATGAATGCGCGGGATTCACGTGAGCGTGGTTGTCGGGCTCAGTTCGCGGCAGCGCTTTGAGCCGATATTCAATTGGGTAAAGCGCCTATTTAATGCGCTGATTTATTTATTTATTTATTATCGACAGCCGCACGTGCGGGTCGAATTGCAATACTTTTAGATAGTTGGTTAGTTATTTGGCTTAGCGATAATTTTCGATAGCCAGTACCTGCAGTATCATGGTTCCAACCGCTTTGTTTTCAGCTGGTCTTAGCCCCACGCAAATAACCCTTGAATAACTATGGTCCACAGGCATTGTAATGGGGCGGTCCGTGGCCCAGCGGTAAAAGCGCCTGCCGCCAATGCTAGAGGTGCGAGGTTCGATACCCGGTTCCGACGTCGGATTTTTCTCCTCTAGTATGTGTCATCGTTAATTCCGGCGGACCCTCGGGGGTTCTTTCTCCGGGTACTCCGGCTCTTGTCCTCCCCCACGACCCTGGTATCAATTTCAGCCCGCTTAATCAAATTTCAAATGTAAACGATTTGAATTTCCAAAATTTCAGCAGCTCGTTGAGCCTGCTCTTAGCACCCACGTGAATGTTCTGTGTTTACGTACAGTGTGCGAATGAATGCGCGTGATTCACGTGAGCGTGCTTGTTGGGTTCAGTTCGCGGCGGCGCTTTGAGCCGATTTTCAATTGGGTAAAGCGCCTATTTAACCCATATCATACTGAAAGCTTGAAATATGTACACTGCCATACGCAAGCTACATTATAGTACTTACAGATAAGGATATAGACCAATGGCTTTAGTTCAAGGGTGGTGCCGGAATGGCTTGGCGCCTAGAGGCGCCAAGCTATTCTGGCACTACCCTTGAACTATTTTAGTCAAACGTATTTCACACACTGGTGTATTCCGAATGATAAGGGTTAATGCGCTGATTTATTTATTTATTTATTTATTTATTTATTTATTATCGACAGCCGCACATATGGGTACAGATCTTCATAAACAGTTGCCTTAGAAGAATTTTGAAAATCCACTGGCCAGAGAAGATCAGCAGCGTCAGACTCTGGGAGAGAACAGAGCAGATAACAGCAGAGAATGAAATTGGGCATAGAAGATGGGGATGGATTGGTCACAGTCTGAGAAAGCCAGCTTCCAGTATTACTAGGCAGGCATTGTCATGGAACCCCCAGGGAAAGAGGAAAAGAGGTAGGCCGAGAAACACCTGGCGTCCAGACCTCCAAGCAGACATCAAGAGACTGGGAACCACCTGCAGTAAAATCGAAGGAGAAGCACAGGACAGTAGTCGCTGGAGGTCTCGGGGAGGGGAGGGGTGACAGGCGTAAGTAAGTAAGTAAGCACATATGGGTCGAATTGCCTATACTTTTAGATAGTTAGTTAGTTATTTGGGCTTAACGGTGATTTTCGATAGCCAGTACCTGCATGTCATAGTTCCAACG
>BTPG01000004.1:221038675-221061175 GCA_036245525.1 Semisulcospira habei | reverse complement strand
CACTTGACTTGCGTGCTTAAGTTGGTTGCTTACTTCGTTACTCACTTATTTACTCACTTATAAATCTGCGTGCTGTGAACCTGAATGGAGGTGCGGTGACAGGAATGAGAAAAATGGGTCGGGTAGGGGATGATGGCGCGGGTGACGGGGGGAGATGGAGTGGAAATGGTGGTGGTGGTGGGGGGGGGGGGAGGGGGAGGGATGGCGTAATTTGCAGGCGTCGGTGGTGTGGGTGGGGTGGGGGTGGAGTATTTTGCAGGCGTCTGATAATAAAACTCATTGAGGCATTTTATTAGCCAAGAAAGACATCACCCAGCACGTCCTGCCCGAAAGTTCCTCCTCTGCCCCCTCCTCCGCCCCTCCCCTCCCCCCTCCCCGCCTCTCTATTCCTTCCAACACTAGTTGTCTCCCTCGATTCGGTACCGCTAACTAATCAGCGGTAGCGATTCGAAGGAGACAGCCAGTGTGGTTCCCCACCCTCACCACATCTTTTTTCCCCCACACATTTATGACAAAGCTGGCGTCGTTATGGAAACGGCACGTCCTGGCGCCCTTGAGCTTCTATTGAAAAACGGAGAGATTATTATTAGCGCGGCCATCTACACGTTTGTGCATCTTATTCATCCTCAGGGGCTCCACGTTTTAACTTTACACCAGGCATCGCGAATAATCACTGTCTTCGTCCGGCGAATTTTGATAAACCCGGTGGCACATACACAGTTGCGCGTGTTTCATTCGCTTTCATGGGCGCGACTTTTTACAGTGATAACCAAGCAGCGTGAATAATGCACTGTTTCGACAGGAGAAAAATGCGTGAATCGAGCGAGTTTTTTGATACATCTTGGCCGGCATCTCTCAGTTTCATGACTCATTACTGGCGGGGTATGCTTGGGACGAATATGAAAGGGACAGGGGTGGGGGTAATGTCCATCCACCCTCCACCCCTTTGTCTTCTATATTCCTGTAATACGTGCATTTTTCTGCCACAAAAAAGAAGGAAATTACAAGAGAAAAAGTAATTAGAAGAAGTGTCTGTGGTTTCGCTGATTCTGTGGCGGCAACACGCTTTCGCTTGTGAAGAAAGCCCATATTTTTTATTTAACTCATTGTGCCCGAGGTACCAAATACCCACATTTTGGAGTTATACTCTGAGGACTGCATTACAATTCAGGAGACAGATTGACTTTGATAGTTAAAGGGTGGTAGCAGAATAGCTTGGCGCCTATAGGACTTGAACTATCATGGTCGAGCCATATTTTGCTGTGCTGTGTCGCGGGCACAATCAGTTAAGGATTCAAAGATGTCAACAAACAAACAAACAAACAAACAAACAAACAAGCAAACAAACAAACAAACCCACCCACAACCCTCCCACCTATCAACCAACGAACAACGTTAATACATGTACAATTTTAATGATATGTAGAGGTCAAAGTTAAAGTGTCATTACGCATAAATCTGAAGATACATTTCAGCAATATTTGTGTTTGTTATGCCGTGTCGACACACCTAACGAACTATAACAGCAGTTTGGACATGCCGGCCGCAAAAGCACACGTAATCCCTGTCATTTATTCTGCGCAACCGTTAGAGTGTCAATCTATTTTTAGCTGTTTCTCGTCCTTATTGGGTTTCTAGAACCGAGTGGAGTCCTTGTCAAGTTACTTGATATAAAGACGACGTGTGCTGAACTGGATTGCCCAGTGTCCAAATGAACCATAACTAGACCTGTGTGTGGCGTTTCGTAACCATCTGTTACAGAAGTGTATCTTTGAAAAGTTACGGCGGTAGAGTTTCCAGCTCAGTCTTCACTTCCAGTGGATGAAGTTTGTGTTTGCGAATTCTCCGTTAATTAAACGCCGAAAAGCCCCACCGTCCAAGTAAAATGGAAATAAAGTGGCTTTAGTAAGAGGCATAGATCCTCATCAGCCCCCGCAACTGCGCGGTCGTTTGCAGATCTATGTCTCTTGCACAAAGCTCGTGTTCACTCGGCAGTCAAGGGTTGGACTTGCCAAGGGTTGTGTTTGTCTCCTCTCACAAGCGACACCCCCCCCCCCCCCCCCACCCCATACACACACACACACACACACCCCTCAATCCCTACTCCCATTCCCACCCCTCCTGACCCCAGCATATCCGCATATCAGCTATAGGAAATGGATAGAGATAGTTTGATGGTAGTGTGATATTGACTTCATCTTGCTGCCTCGACGATTCAAATCCAGCGTTAACAAAGCACAAACGAGGTCCTTTCCTGGCGCTGATATTGGCAGCGACCACAACCTCGTCCTTACTAGCCTCAAGTTGAAGCTGGCATTGAAACGAGACAGCAAGAGCCCTCGCGGCATCCGATTCGACCTCGAGAAGCTAAAAGACCCGGAAGTAGAAGAGGTCTTCCAAGCCCAGGTGGGAGGCAGATTTGCAGCCTTGGCTACTTTGGACTGGGACGTAGACACCCTTGCTGGAAATATAAAAGAGGTGTTACTTTCTACAGCAGAAGTGCTGGGGAAGCAGAGGAAGCGCAAACAGCCCTGGGTCACCGATGACATCCTTGATCTCTGTGATGAGAGGAGAGCCTGGAAGAAAAAGAGAGGCCAAGACCTCACATCAGCAAACAAGTACAGACTTGTCAACAAGAAGATCAGGAAGAGGATGAAAGAAGCCAAAGAAGACTGGATTGAAGACCAGTGTCGTAGCGTGGAAGAGGGCATGGCAAACGGCAACAACAAGAAGGCTTATGAAACGCTAAGGACCCTCACCAAGACTCAACAGCGAACAGCCACAGTCATCGAAGACAGCAGCGGCCAACTCCTTACGGAAAACACTGCTGTACTAAACAGATGGACTGAGTACTGCCGAGACTTGTATAACTACAAGGCTGAGCCAGACACCAGCATCCTCCAAAACAACCAGGCTGGGGCCAGGAAGGCCGAAGACCTGCCAGTGTTAGCTGAAGAGGTGGAAACAGCCGTACGCGGCCTGAAGGGAGGAAAGTCTCCAGGTGTAGACAACGTACCTGCTGAACTGTTGAAACATGGAGGAGAAGTAACAACGAAGGTACTCACTACACTCTGTCAAAAAATCTGGGAGCAAAAGAAATGGCCAGTAGAATGGACACAGTCTCTAGTGATCCCGCTCCCCAAGAAAGGAAACCTGAAACAGTGCCAGAACTACAGAACTATCAGTCTGATAAGTCACCCTAGCAAAGTAATGCTTAGAATCATTCTCAACCGCCTCAAAACTTTCGCCGAGGAACTGCTGGCAGAAGAACAGGCTGGCTTCAGAGTTGGAAGAAGCACTGTAGAGCAGATTTTCAACTGCCGCGTCCTGATCGAGAAACATCTGCAGCATCAGCGCGAACTCTACCACAACTTCATTGATTTCAGGAAAGCATTTGATCGCGTCTGGCACGACGGACTCTGGCAAGTCATGAGATCGTTCAACATAGAGGAGGGGCTGATCCAAATGATAGAAGCGCTTTACAAGAACGCCTGCAGCGCGGTTCTACTTAACAATCAGTCAGGCGAGTTCTTCAGGACGACGATCGGTGTCCGTCAAGGATGCCTGCTCTCTCCTGTCCTTTTCAACATATTCCTGGAGAAGATCATGCAGGAAACCCTCCACGACCACCATACTTCAATCTCTATTGGTGGCAGATCCCTGTGCAATCTTCGATTCGCAGACGACATTGACCTCATGGCAGGCAGCAATAGTGAGCTTCAAAACCTGACAGACAAACTTTCAAGTAGCGCAGGGTCTTATGGCATGGAGATCAGTACGGATAAAAGCAAAGTGATGATCAACACCACAAGCGACAGCAGCAGCAACATTCACATGAACGGCCAGAAGCTAGAAGAGGTCAATAGCTTCAAGTACTTGGGAGCCACCCTATCCAAAGACGGTAGTTGCATAGCAGAGATCCGTATCAGGATAGGTACAGCAACATCCGCAATGGCCAGGCTGGACAGGATATGGCGAAGTAACTTCATCAGCTTCACCATCAAGTACAGGCTTTACAAGTCCCTCGTAGTGTCTATTCTACTCTACGGCTGTGAGACTTGGACACTGCTTGCAGACTCAGAAAAGAAAATCCAGGCCTTTGAGAACAAGTGCCTGAGGAAGTTGCTCCGCATCTCGTACCGCGAGCACAAGACCAACGAATATGTACGGAGCATCGTCACTTCCCTGGTGAGCCCACATGAACCCCTTCTGGCAAACGTGAAACGGCGCAAGCTTGCTTGGTTTGGCCACGTGACCCGACACAACACCTTGTCCAAGACTATCCTCCAAGGCACTCTCGAAGGAAGTCGTCGGCGAGGTCGTCAGAGAAAGAGTTGGGTCGCAAACATAAAAGAATGGACCGAACTCGAGATGCCAGACTTGCTTGCCACCGCCCAAAATAGAACTCGGTGGAGAGCACTGTCTGTTGCTGCTGCCTTTCAGTGCCCCCAACGCCCAGTTCGGGCAAGGGACGGATGATGATGATGATGATGATGATGATGATGATATTAACGTGCCGCCTTCCCACGGGCTAAAACGAATCAAGCTCCATCAGTCCTTGACCTATCATGCCTGCTCCAACGTCGCCGGCCGTGGTGTCCGGCGACATTTCCAATGCGAGGACCCGAAGGAAGATACCAGTCAAACGAGTACAGTATAGTCACTAGAACGATCGCGCCTCTTCCAGAACCTTCCAGCTTAACTCATTCTACCCCAGGCGCACCACAGAGAGATAAGGATCGACCATGATAGTTCAAGGGTGTTGTCAGAATAGCTTGGCGCCTATGGGCACCAAAGCTAATTCTGGCATCGCCCTTGAACTATCATGGTCGATCTGTGTCCTGCACTGCAAAGCAGTCTTCAGTGTGAACGGCAAAATTTAAGGATTTCGGTGTTGGGGTAGAATGAGTTAATTTAGGTCGTGTACAGTGTTTTTAGCGACCACTTTTTTTGTGCCCAAGACGGTGGTCTTAAAAAACAAAAACAAAACAGGTCTTAAAGGACGAAGAGTGTCACCTGCCACTAAAGACCATCATTTAGGCGATCCAGCCGCCTAAATGATGGTCTTTAATGGCAGGTGATCCCTCAAAAGGTTGATAGCTGCAAACAGACTCAGAATTACGTCACCCAAAGTGTCCGTTTTAAAATGCCAGAGAAATGATATGCAATCACAAATCACGTAAAATGCCAGACAAATTGTATGCAGTCACATATCGCTCACGCACGCATGTCATCTTCATCTACTCCCAGGAAGGGAGCCCGTGGAGGTTCCGCCATTGGCATGCAAATTGACACGTGGTCTTGTGACCAGCTCGCGAAAACGACAGACGGATAAGCCGCCCTGAGAAGTAGCATTGATTCTTTGCCTGGCTAATCCCTCTGGCCGTCAGGACGGCGACAAGAAAAGACATAGGCGATTTCTCACTTTTTAACTCATTCGAGACGTGCCGCCTCCGGATACGCGGCATATGTACCGAGAATGATTAGAAACTGGATCTTGATAGTTTGCTTTCACTTCTTCTTTTTTTCTTCTTCTGAGGTTTATGTTTGGTAAACTAAGACTTGATTTGAGACTTCTTTTTGGCTTAAACAGTTTATTACTTTGCAAAATACATAAAAGAATACTCACAAACCAGATAGATATTCATAAAAGAATATACATCACTTATCATCAGACTTCTTTTTGCAAACATAATAACAAAGGCCTCCGCTTTATCTACTGCACTAGGAAATGTGTTGCATTCTAGTGCAATCGGATACACTTGTAATTTGTATCCATTTTTTAATTCTGATTTTTTTTTCTCCAAACCTTATGTATCTTTTGTTCCAGACACTTCATTTTTACAGAACTCAGCCCAGTGATTCTTTTTGGCTCTTGCCACTATTCGGTTACAGTGTATTTTTGTTTTCTTCTGTTCACTAAAGTGCTCTTCAGATTTATTTCTTATGCGTTTTAAAAGTTTCCTTCTTATTATTTACTGCTTGCTCACATTCTTTATTCTACCAACTATCACCTGAAAATTTTCCTTTTGATTGTCCTGTGCATTTTGGTATAGACTTCTCCGCAGCAGAAAGTACAGCCTTTGTAAAATGTATCTATAATGTCATATTCTATGCTTGCAATGTTATGGACAACAAGACTGTCTCATATAGTTCTCAATTAGCATTGTTATACTGAAACTTTGCTATTCTGTCCTCAATATTGCAATGTTCATCTTTTCCTTTAACGTTTAATTGTATAATGATTGGGAGATGATCACCTACCAAACAATCTTCCTCAGTGATCCAAGTGCAGTTTGTTGCCAAGTTTGAGCTTATTAGTGATATATCAATAGCTACATCGGAGATTCTAAGTTAATAATTTTAAATGATGGTAGACTCACTACTCTCGCGAACAGAAGCGTGCATTGAATCGGCGGCACACTTGTCCAACATCAAAGAAGCTTCGCTCATGCTTCACCTGGCCTTTCTTAGCCAGCGTCAACTTAACCCCTTAGCTGCTATGGCAATGCGAACTGTACCCAGTTTCAAGGGACAAAAATCCTCATGAGCCCCCGCAGTCGCGCAGTCGCGGTTATGCCTCTTGTTAGTCCTGTTTTCTTTGGTCAAATTTGCATCTGCGTTTTTCACTGACGCGAATGTCGATTGTGTTTGATGCAGTCGATTCAAACGCGCAATGCGTGATCACTGGGCAGCGAAAGGGTTAACCCCAAGCCTCTTTCATCTGCAATCGGCACAGATTCGTATGAGTCCCTGGGTCTGCAAGGCTCATGAGGATCTATGACCCCTGTGAAAGAGGCTAATCGGAACTAGCATAAGCTCCTGGAAGAATGTCTCCACTTGCAAACGGAGGTTGCTCTTTTCATAAACTGCCTGCCGAGACAAAAAACAAAAAAAAAAAAAAAAAAAATGAACACGACCCAACTCAGCAAGAGACATAGATCCTCATGAGCCCCCGCAGTTGCGGGGGCTCATGAGTATCTAAGACTCTTGCTGACGCCACTTCGTATACTCGTTCCTTGGACCACTGGAACCCGGGGACTCTTTAACAACAACTTAATCTAAAAAAAATGCGATCTGCGGCCAGGGGCAATGAAGAAAACGCATTAGGGTTGCTAGAGACACAGATTCTCATGAGCCCCTGCAGCAGTAGGGGCTCATGCGAATCTATGCCTCTTACCTTGCGAGGATGACAGGTGTTCGCTTTGAAGGCTTCCAAATAAAGCCGCACCCGCGACTACGGGACATTGTAGGGATGAAATATTTACCTTTCAAATTAGGCGTTTAATATAGACGGGGTGGCGAAGAAGTGTGTGTGTGTGTGTGTGTGTGTGTGTGTGTGTGTGTGTGTGTGTGTGTGTGTGTGTGTTGGGAGGTGGGGTGGGGCGGGCGGGGGGGGGGGGGGATGGGAGGGGGGAGGAGGGGGGGGGGGGTCCGTGGATGGGTGTGGTTACATTTTATGCAAATGTTTGCATGTTGCGAATAATTAGACGAAGGGAACACGAAGGAAAACGGTCGTCAGAAAGCGTGCTTGGAGGACCAAACGCACGCAGTTCTCGAAACAGATACGTCATAGTGTGTTCCCGCCGTTCTATGGCAAAAGCCAGTATGTCCATTTTTGAGAAAAGCGATATTTTCATTGTATAACAATGAAAATATCTCTTTTCTCAAAACTGGGGATACTGGTTTTATCCACATAACGGCAAATTTCATTTTGCCTGTGGTTGAAACAAGGGCACCTGGATAGCTCAGATGGCTGTGCCGACACTGACTGTCCGGATTCAAAATTCGGGCGGGGGGGGTCAAAATTTGTTTTGACCATAATAATTCAGTAAACCACGTCTTTGAAAAATCACCTTCGTGGTGGCAAAAGACATTAAGACCACAATAACTGTAACGTTTCAACGTGTGTTTTTAGTGCTTCAGTGGAAACGGTTTAACCCTTTGAAGCCTGGGATTCCTTCTCCCAAATTTGAGAAGTGTCCACAGACGGGAAATTCGGCGCACCGATGTACCCTGATAGTCTAACCCCTTCACTGCCGAGGAACATTGAAAGCCACTCATCTGCAAGAGGTATAGATCCTCATGAGCCCCCGCATTTGCGGGGGCTCATGAGGATCTATGCCTCTTGCTTGAAGCCACTGACTTCGTCTCCACGTTCCTTGGACGGTTTGGTGGCTTTGACGTTGAACTTACGATGTCAATGATTTCTAAGACCGCAATCTCCGTCGACTGACAGTGATGGGATTAAGGTGGTCGCCTCTCGGGAAATAGTGGGTAGTCACGTAAAATACTGTGAAACCTAACTAAATATAAATAACAAATGCGATACTTTTGGAATCATCGGAAACAATAAAGTGTTTCCAACGATTTAAAAAATGTTGCATTAAAAAACAATAATTGCCAATATAAATACACATTCCCATAATTTGTTATTATCATGATGACGATGATGATTATTATTATTATTATCATTACTATTATTGTTTAAGCGCAGTTAGTCCAGTGTTTTATGAGAACGGCGCTTGATAAATAATAATAATAATAATAATAATAATAATAATAATAATAATAATAATAATAATAATAATAATAATAAATGAATGGTTGTTGTATATAGAAAAATCTTTTTGTGACAAAAACTCATTGCGCTACGACACACATTCAAATATGACCCAGACGATGTGAAACATTACAAATAAATACAACAGGACCACGGATCTACGACTGAGGAAATGCAAGCTGGAAAAAGTGAGTTTTCAACTGAGCCTTAAACTAAGATAGAGTATAGGGAGATTTCGCAGACTAGTTCAGCCAAACTGAAGGTGCAATGAAGCCGAAAGAGCGTTCACCAACAGTTTTCAAGTTACCGTGGTTTAGGAGCCTTCAAAGGTTTCTCACTGGAGGACCGCAGAGAACGTAAAGGCTGGTATGTGCAGAGTGAAGCAGAAAGGTAAGCAGTGAGAGATCCGTCAAAGTGACGGTATGCCAGAGTTGCCATCTTGTACTGGCATCAAAACTTCACTGGCAGCCAGTGGCGTTTCTTAAGCATGGGTGTCACATCATCATCATCATCATTATATTATATACGCTTATTCTTATGCCGCAGTGGCGGCGTTTCATGAAATAACGTCACATCTGGTAAATACGTCACTACAGATAATAACATACATAGTTTAATACACGGAGATGAGTTGACATTCTCTTCACACACCCTAGTTCCCTTTTACATAACCCCCCCCCGCACCCACCTCTCATCAACCTGCAAGAGGCATAGATTCTCATGGGGCATGGCCCCATGAGAATCTATACCTCTCGCTGGTGTGATTCCGGTGTCATGTATACCCGCATCTCTGCTCCGCTCTTCAACATGCAGGAGACATTCAGTCAGTTTTACGTAATTGTCGTCTGCAGTGTCTCCACCGGGGAGCGAGTGAGTGCTTGTGTGCGCGAGCGCGCATATAAATGACGAGGCAGCGAGCGATTAGTAGTAGGAGCCAAACCGCAGGCATGCACCATGAACAAACAAGAAATCCTTTCGATAACCCTTTTAGCCCCGACGCACCACAGCAGGAGATGGATCGACCATGATAATTCAAGGGTAGTGCCAGATCAGCTTGGCGCTTGTCGGCGCCAAGCTGATCTGGCACTACTCTTGAATTATCATGGTCAACCCGTGGTACATAGACGTTAGGTGACATGCCAAAATGTTTGGGACCTACGGCCTTGGGGTTAAATGGGTTAACACATTGAAGGGTTGGGGTGGAGAAGAGAATTTCACGATGTGTGGGCCCATGTTTACTTTTTATAGTCGCAATGAAAACAAGTCTTGAATACGGTGACTAGAACATATACGTACTGTGCATTGTGAACACGCATTTTCCTGCATCCCAGCCCGTTATGTACACTACCAGTCTGGCGACGGACGAAGAGCACGACAGTATGCTGGCCTGTAGACCGTACGGTCCAAAATCATAGATCGGCACCGACACACGTACAAGAACAACACAACAAAACACAAAAAAGGCGGGGTGGGGGTGGGGGGTGGGGGGTGGGGGATCAGGCGGCTGGCGTGGTGAGAGAAAATTAATGTATGACATTTCAGGCCATGAGCATTTGTCTGCAGGATTGTTTCTCTCTCTTATATACCAGCACACAAAACTCAAAAGCAAACTGTTAAGCACACACACGACACTGTATCACCCCCCACCCCCCCCACCCCCCCCCACACACACACCCTCCCCATCACTCGCCCCATCACCACTTTTATTTTGCTCCCCTCCTCCCGTTGAAAGGTCCTGGAAAATCAAAGTTTCACAGTTGCAGTGCACCTGAACTGATCAGTGTGCAGGCCTTACTCCATAGGCAATAGCTGCCCATGTCCACCATAACACGCCAATTAAGGCCGTCCATTATCATTAATGAAAAATAGACAAGGTTTGACCTGGGACAAATCGCAACAAAAGTTTTTTCAACGTTTTTCGGTAGAGAACACTATGTAGACCTCACACTCAAAAGTACTTATTGCGCCCGTAATCATTAATTAAAATTTAATTTACCAGTGATTCACCTACATTACTGCATTAGTAGTTCGCCATACGCAGGTTGACGGCTGTGCCGCGGACATGAAACCCCGAACTAATCAATCAATCAATCAGTCAGTCAGTCAATGAAAATTCCTCCCCACTTCCTTCCTGCTTTAACCCATAACATCCCGAGGCTGAATTTTTAAAAATCTGCTTATTGTCCTATGAAGGCTACATTACAGATTAGAAGATAGATCAACCATTTTAGCTCAAGGGTGCTGCTATTCTGGCACCACCCTTGAACTAATCATAGTCAAATTTATTTCAAGCGAAAGTGAATCCGGATGAAAAGGGTTAATCAGAGGGACCGGAAGGTCAAGAAGTGGTGCGCGTGGTCAGGCCGTGGTCACTGTAGTCGTCTGCTGAAAATGGACTTTCGACCGCAGTTTGGGGCACTGCAGTCAGCTTGGTGAGCAACGATTCTCATGACTCACTGCGAGTTGCAGATGTGAGTCTATGTCTCTCGAGAAATAGCTGTGAATCTGTGTTGTCAACACCTTTACTGCTACTGGACACAGATTGTGTGTTTTAAAAAAATCATTTTGAAATAAAAGCCTCCCAGGCTCTCAAAAAAAAAAAAAAAAATACAAATTACTTTCAGCAAAAGGTATAGATCATCATGACCCCCGCAACTGCGGGGGTCATGATGATCGATACCTCTTGCAGTTTGTTGGTGTGGCCTGCAGCAGTGAAGGGGCCAAGAACTGCTGGAGGGGATGTTAATGTTAGTTAGCGAGAGCTACAAGAGCTATTGATCCTCAAGAGCTCCTCGGCAAGCTCAACAGCTCACGAGAACGGCCAGTGGTTCATCGCGCACGTGGGTCTATGTCTCTTGCAGATGGACAGGGTCATGGTCAATAAAGGTCAATCAGGGTGTGACCTCTGGCATCCGGTGTTCGGGCGTGTGCGACTAGAAACCGCAATTTGAAATTCAGCATCAGTTAATTAGAGTCCTTGCTGTTCTAACCAGCGCTTCACGGCCCGCTACAGAACAGCCGCCGGTTGCACGGGCGAGCTTAGTCCTGCACCAGCCACTAAGCAAGGTGCTCCGCTATAGCGTTCGTCTCGAATGAGTTAATGACAGACCAGCGCACGCAATTATTTTTTTGTTAATAAGCGCACCGCCCGGAGCGCCATGCCGCACGTGCAGTTTTTGAAAGGCACAAAATACACGTCATTGTCCGTAGTTATAAAGCCTGCTGAGGAAAAAAAAAAAAACAACGTTCCACTGATTGCCGTGTGCTGGTCTGTGATTTAGGACCTTACGGCCTTTGGCCGTAAGGTCCGAAATCACAGGCCAGCACACTTTAGCGCGCTGGGCTGTGGTGATTAGACCTTACACGCCGACGTCATCGACCAGCACATTATACATACATCCGGCGATCAATCAGTTTGGTTATGAGGGAATTCCAGTTTCCACTGTCGACAGAGATTAAACCAACGAAAAAAGAAGCACGCTTAGAAAAGACAGTTACAACTCAATGCATTAATATTTTATTAATTTTCCAAAAAGACAAACTATACAAGTATACAATTCGCTGCATATCTTGTCAGTGCGTGGAGAAAGTAAGTGACAACTAAAGGATGTGACGTAAAAGGAAAGCTTTTCAGAATGCCCATTTTAATCCGGTATAAGCAATCATACCATGAGCTTCGTCCAGGTCTGAGGTATGCACATTTCCCCAATCGTTACATGACTCTCTGTAACGGGCATATATATGAATCGGTTTATTGTATTTGAATATGATACTTGATAGTAATGAACTGTTCAACTTTCACATGTAACAAGAACTTTAGAATTCATTCGAAACTACATGTATATACAATGTGTACCACCTGTTGCCATGAATCGCCCACGAAAGTTTGGTGTGTGCGCTGGTGATAGTTTTGTCATAAACATTGAATTAACACATTGTACCCTAAAGTCGAAATCCCTCTCCACCCAACCCCCCCCCCAAAAAAAAAAAAAAAAAAAAACCCAAAAAAAAAACCCAAACAAAAAACAAACAAACAAACAAAACAAAACAAAAAAACAACAAACAAACAAACAAACAAAACAAAACAAAACAAAAAACAACAACAAAAAACAATCATAAAGTATATATTAAAAATAAATAAATAAATAAATAAATACATAAATAATTAAATACCTTATTTATTTATTTATTTATTTATTATTATTATTTATTTATTTTTATTTTATTTATTTTTTATTTTATTTATTTATTTATTTATTTTTTATTTTATTTATTTTATTTTATTTTATTTTATTTTATTTTTATTTATTTATTATATTTATTTATTTATTATTATTTTATTTATTTTTTTTTTTTTGGGGGGGGTGGTTGTTTTGAGTTGTCCTTTGAAGACTGTATTATAATCCAGTAGACAGATCGACCATGACAGTTCAAGGCTGGTACCAGAATAGCCTGGCGCCTACAGGCGCCAGCTATTCTGGCACCACCCTTGAACTGTCATGGTCGAGCTATACCGCGCTGTGGTGTGTCGTTGTTAAATGAGTTAAATTGACCATTGTAGGTCCAGTGAGCTATACCTCACGATATTAAGTGACCATCTGCTGCTGGACTCTGCTAGCACCGGCACACTACCCCAGACCGCAGATATCTCCAACCCACCGGCAGAATTTCAATTAATCTAGATGTCCGTCTGCGCTCTAATCAGCCGTGAAACAGAAATTTCACTCTTGCCACAACGCTGTAGCTAGGCTTGAGCAGCCAACCATGGCCATTTAACCAGTCTCACTCTCAATGGTAAGGTGTCATCGCTGTCACTTCAACGGAAAACTTTCCGACGTTGAGTTCAAAGATAATGAAATAAAATCTCCAACAACGAAAGGAAACACGCTTAGAAAGGACAAGTACAACACGATTGTGTTGTTCTTGTCCTTTCAGAGCGTGTTTCTTTCTTTTCCTGTGATTTTGTAATGGTGCTGTACTTCTAAGTGTGTTTCTTTCTTTTCTTCTATTTGTGTTGTGTGTGGTATTTCTAAGCGTGTTCCTTTTTTTGTTGCGATTAACGTTTCGTTTTACACGATTAGCAGTCAACTTTTGGCTCTGAAATATTTATTTATTTATTTATTTATTTTAAATAAACTGACTTCATGCCTTTGAAGGCGATCACAACCCCTAAAAGACAACGCTATGGAACTAGTCTGTCTGTGTTTCTCTCCAAGATGCATAAAGATCCTCACCAGCTCCTGCAGTTTGACGTTGAATAGACAGGTATAGCAAGCCGCTCCACTTATAACTGATTAATTCGTCCTAGAACAAAATATTTAATACAAAGACTAAATAATTTAACCTATGACAAATATGACTTTATCCTAGCACAATTCTATTTAATGCTAGGACACATTCTATTTAACCCTAGGACAAATTCGATTTAATCCTAGGACAAATTCATAATACAACCAATGAGCCATGATGTCTCGGACGAAATAGTCCAACGAGTGAACATATTTTCCACCAATCACCACGCGTGGGATGATTCCTGCTGTCTGATTAGTAGGAATTCAGTCTTAGGAAGATAGAGACACACTGCGACTAAACCCTGAAAAAGACAACACACAATCGTCACTGTTTGGCTATGCAGTCTCATCGGCAGTATACACTCGTCATTGTCTGACCCTGTATTCTCATCTGCAAGAGGCATAGGTTCTCATGAGGCCCTGCATCCGCAGGGCCTCATGAAAACCTACGCCTCTTGCTGCATCGGTTGACTTCGTCAATTTACCTCTCTGCTCCTTACATAAAGGCCGACGTCAATCGAACAAAGTCCGCAGCGACGATCCTATAATCCGCACAGGCTGTTAGGCCGCGGAGCATCATTTGTTGGGGCGGATTGAAATTTCAGCTGTAACACACTGTCATCCGCTTCAGCGCCGACCAACAATGGGAGCTGGCTTCCCTCAATTTCCCTGCACAATCGCCCAACCTGCGTCCCCTCGGATCAAGCCCGCGCTCGGCGGCTCCAGCGGTTCCTCAATTGCAGAGTGCTATTTTGAAGTAGGCTTACGATTTGTTTTTACTGTAGAAGATTATCATAAGAATCATTTTTTTTTGTTTGTTTGTTTAGAGGTGTGTATAAAAATTATATAAAATATATGCGTCACAAGAAATAAAAAAACAAACAATCTTTTTGCCTGGGCAGACTGTGTCTTGAAACCTTTGTTAAAATTAAGCGTTGAGAGCTCCTGTCGTCACCGTGCACCACGTAGGCTACTCGGATGGAAGTGGTTGCCCGCAAGAGGCATAGATCCTCATGCGCCCCCGCGACTGCGGGGGCACATGAGGATCTGTGCCTCTTGCAATCGGGTCGCGTTCTCTTTTTCAAGGCAGTGAAGGGGTTAAGGCCGGTATGACATCCGGATCGGTGCCCCGACTTGTGTGACAATGGTCCCAAATGGAGCCGCGGCGGGCCAAGCAGACACACAAAGGACCCACCAGAGACACAATGGGACCCGTGGGGACACCGCCACCCCCTCCAGGGACACAAAGGACCAAGCCCTAGCCAGCGCGGTAAAATTAAGGCTATGTGCCGAAGTCGGTCTCAGCCGGCCCGCGCACTGTCGTGCGCGGGCCCGCTGAGTCCTACTTCCGCCCGATGGCCTTGGCGTACTCGGTACGAAGCAAGCAGCAAAGGCAATATGGCCGATGTCCTTCTGCGCAACGAGTATTGCTTGTTGGGAACGTTAAATCAGTCTGTGGCTGAACGCCGCATTTCCTCCTCTGGCGTGAGGTTGGCAGATGTAGAAATGATAAACTTGCCGCCATCAAGATGAGCCGAACTAAAATAAAATGGGGTTACATTTATACATGTTGGACAAACGTTTCACACAGAGGTATTGTATGTGAAAGTAATAATAAGCACGACAGTGAAAAAAACCCAACGTTTGTGGTTTCGGTAAGCAATACTCGTCGTGGTTTCGGTAATTCCAGCAAGAGGTATAAGATCATCACATACCCCTGCAACTCTCGTCCATTTATATCTGTGTCTTCTTGCAGACGTGACATTTTGAAATATGCCCATTGCAGACAGAAAACGGGTTTATCTGTTTGTGCACAGCAGTTACGGACACGATAGAAATCCGATATGCTGTGAGTGGGGGGTCTTTTCCTAGTTTCTTACAAACAAAAAAACATAGCTTCATAACTGAATTTAATTGAACTGAACAAACGACTTGCATAAAATGTAAAATTTTCTTTTGGCTCACACTGAGAAACATAAAACACGTAAGACATATTAACTTGACTAAGATAGTACAGATTGCAAGGGCATATGAGGATCTATCCATCTTGTAGAGTGGGGTTGGTTATTGCGTAGGCTCATGAGGATCTCTGCTTACCGGTTTCCCCAGACGGCAGGGGTTCGCTGCCGTACAGTGTTGCAAATGAAAGGAGAGCGTGCTGCCATCTTGCGTGGCCACTGACCGCTGATCCGTCAACTTTGGTCAACCATCTGCCCATTGCGGTGACCCCTCAGCCAACCCCTTGCTGTCTGCAAAGAGACATAGATCCTCATGCTGGCCCAGCTCGACTTTCAAGAGGCGTAGATTCTCACGAGCCCCTGCGAAGCAGGGTCATGAGAATCTACGCCTCTTGTTACTGGATAAATTCCCCATTAATATCTTGAAGTTTTGAAGCGTTGTCTGGTTTCAAAGTCCATGACTGTTATGGCGTAATGGTGTGGCTGTCTTTCGCGCTTCTGCCCAAGTGAGGGCAGGCTCGTTTACCCCTTCGAGACGCGCTGCATTCGGATTCGCGGCGTAAAGCCGCGTATCCGAGTGCAGCACGTGTCGAATGCTCGAATGTGTTAACTTACTATTGCGTCGTAACGCCGCTTTCACTCCTTGTGCCCGAGGTACGAAATAACCACATTTTGGAGTTATCTTCTGAGGACTGCATGACAATTCAGGAGACAGATCGACCATGATAATACAAGGGTGGTGGCAGAATAGCTTGGCGCCTATAGGCGCCAAGCTAGTCTGTCACCACCTTTTTTTACCATGGTCGAGTCTTATTTTGCTGTGGTGTATCGCCGGCAGATTGAGTTAAAGCCGAAAATTCAGAAGCTAGCTTCTGCGTTAAGTTAATGAGAGAGGCGGATGTTGATGGTGATGCCAGAACAGCTTGGTACCTTTAGGCGCCAAACTGTTCTGACACCACCGTTGGACGCCCCTTAAATTAGCACGGTTGATCATTATTTTGTCTGTGTGTGTGTCAGAGCTAAAAGGTTTTAATACAGTCTGTAAAACATGAATGTCACACGTTTTTAGATACAAAGAAACCGCCAATACACGCTAAAACACAAACAAACAAATAAACAAACCAACAAACAACAACAACTAATTCGTCAGTTGAAATCTCGTCCTTGCGACTTTAGTTATAGGGATACTAGTGTTTTCGTCGAACAAACAAACAAACAAACAAACAAACAAAATAACAAACAAACAAACAAACAACAACAACAATAACAACACAATTCGTGAGTTGAAATCTCGTCCTTGCGACTTTAGTTTTAAGGATACTAGTGTTCTCGTCTTAACTCATTCTACCCCAGACACACCACAGCAAGATAAGGATCGACCATGATAGTTCAAGGGTGATGCCAGAATAGCTTGGCGCCTAGAGTGCAGTCTTTAGAGGACAAGCGCAAAATTTGGGGATTTCGGTGTTGGGGTAGAATGAGTTTTAAACAAACAAACAAACAGCAACAACTAGAACAAACCCGTCAGTTGAAGCCACGTCCTTGCGACTGTAATTTTACGGAGACTAGCTTTCTCTGGGTAGGGAATTCTCATCGAAAAGTACAATAACAAACAAATAAACATTCGATTGTGAGTTAACAGCTTATTTAAGGGGGGGGGGGGGGGGATAAGACAGTGCAGACCCTTCGCCCGCTAAAGAGCCCAGTGTAAACGGCGCATCAACTGTAATCGAAAAGCATTCTGTCCATGCACTCACTCACCAAGACGAAAAACTAGCACCGAAACTTGATTTCTACCCCTCTCCTCTCCCCCCCCCCCCCACCCCTCCCACCGCGCCCCTTCCCACAATCTGCAAGAGGCATAGATTCTCATGCGCCCCTGCAACAGCAGGGGCTCATGAAAATTTATACCTCTTGCAGACGGATTTAGAGAACGAACACTTTTGTTCCAGCAGGAGAGTTGGAGGACTTTTCAAACTTCGATGACGGTGGTAGCGCCACAATTTTCGATCTCCGCGTGAACTCTAGGATCTGAGAGAGGTGTGGATTCTCATGAGCCATTCCCAAACGTGAAGAATCCGCACATTTACCTCTGTTTTTCTCGAGTAGAGGAGGTTGAAAAGACTCCCCCCCCCCCCCCCCCCCCCCCCCCCCCCCGTTTCGGACAGGCTATAACAGTAGCGTCACAAATTTGATTCTGGGGTCCGATAGCATGTCCCTTGCCCTGGTGCTCTTCGCGTGGTTTCACCGAGCAAAAGGGACAAAGACCCCACCACTGGGGCAAGGAGACAGGGGAGGGGTGGGGGTTGATTGCCATCTCGTTTCGTGTGTGACAGCCCGCACGTGGCCCTGGTCACAGCGTCAGGCGGTGCCGCGCGCTCATTAGCATCGGGTCATCGTCTGCACGTGACAGAATTTTATTGTCCGGGTCCGGTTGGGCACGCGTGAAATGCTGTCGTAGGCATTAAGTCGATTGCCGAGATTTAAAGCTAGGAATGCAGTTTTGAAACGTTGGGGCGGTCCGTGGCGCAGTGGTAAAGGCGTCTGCCACCAATGTTAAAGGTGCGAGGTTTGATACCGGGTTCCGACGTCGGACTTTTCTCCTCTAAGTGTCACCGTTTATTCGGGCGGACCGTCGGGGGTTCTTTCTCCGGGTACCGGCTCTTCCTCCCACTCCACTTTGGTACCGGTTTCAGGCCACTTTATAAACTTCAAATACAAACGATCAAAACTTTTCGAAAATATTTCTGATAGCCTATGAACACTTAAATAGTGCCGAGGGACTCTAAAATGTAACAGTCAAGTTTTGAAACGACGGAATTATTTCAAGCTCAAATAATGTAAGAAAACATTAACGTTTTGTCTGCTGGTAGCGTTTTTGTCTATCGTATTGAAAATACGGTAGACTTTAGGATGGGGCTGGTCGGAGAGCGTTCCGTAGAATGCAAAGGACATAACAGGCGCGCGGGGCTCATGGTCTGGCAAAGAAGTAACAAAATAAAAATGACGTCACGTCTAGTCACTTTAACCTTGCTGTTGAACGTCGTTTTGGCGGGATGCGCCGTATGTCCGTATGTGTGTGTGTGTGTGTGTGTGTGTGTGTGTGTGTGTGTGTGTGTGTGTGTGTGTGTGTGTGTGTGTGTGTGTGTGTGTGTGTGTATGTAAACACGAGAATCTCCGATATTACTGTACGCATAAACTTGAAACTTGGCAAAATACTTTATTAAGTGAGTGGCTAAGACAGCCTCCGAGCATATTGTAATTGGATGTCTCATTGAAGACATAAAAGACCGTTTATAGAAAATCGGTTGACCCAGATTAGAGTTCGCAATTTTGAGTATAATTATGCACTTGAAATTTTGGCTATGGCTAGTTTGTAGAAAGATATTGGATAAGTTCGTTAGGCAGCTTGTACCTCTTCAACGTTTTCGAAAATAAAAGTTCAATGCAAAAAAAAAAATATCAGAAGTAAGACTCCTTGATTTCATCAGAAGAATTAGACAGTGACGTAAAAGCACCACACGCGTCAGTGTTTTATACAATGTTTCTAAAATTGACGCAAATCACCAGCACGTCAGTGTTTTACATGTGTATGAGCTGGCGCGATGTTCTCAGCCCTTCGTTTATTTTTGTATGATAATTATTTGCGATCGTATTGTGGAAAAGGTGGAATATGCATGCAAGCTCATACAAAAGAGGTTTTGTGGGCATGGGCCACCTTGTTTTAATACCTACGTCAGTCACACGACCAATCCTTTAGCGCAAACCGTACTATGTGACCGAGTTACAAAAACCCTTGTAGCCGGACTAATGGCGGACTTTTTGTAGCCCTCTTTCTGACGCGTCTTGGATACCAGTGTTGTTCTAAAAATGATCACCAAAACGTTCTAAGTACAAGTTACTTAGTGTTGTTCAAAACAACAGGTACACTGCTGGAGACGGCCGGCAACGTCATGAAAGATTTTAAAATTACGCCATAAGTCTATCATGTATAAATGTATATTCCTTTGACGTTAGTCACGTCTGGCGTGATCCAGGTCGGAAGACTTCTTCTTGATTTATATGTAAATAGTGGAGGAATGAAAACAAATACGTTATTGGTAGCAGGCGCTTGCTAAACAGACCCTTGTAGGCCTTCGGGAGGTCAAAGGAACCATTGTACCCTGGTATCCTTCGGCCTTCGGGGTGCAATGGTTCCTTTGACCTCCCTCAGGCCTGGCAAGGGTCCGTGTAGCAAACACCTGCTACCAATAACTTATATTATTCTTCAAAATGACTCAGCCCACAGAACGTATAACCGGTAGGAAGCGCCGTATGTCTGCGTCTGTGTTTGTGTGTGCCATTCTGCCGCTTGTGTTTGTGTATGCCATTGCCGTGCCGTTCGTAATCCAGCGTTGTCGAGGTTTTTCCTGCAGTAATCACTTCGACTAAATGCGCTACCGACAGCCAAAGGGTTAACCCCTACTCGGCCACACATTCACACGCTCTTCACCCCTCCCAGCCCTAGTTGTCCTTTTGTGCCTAAACTTCCAAATCACGCACAGCGGCTTACAATGGAATAATCGGCCATCTGCCTGTGTTGTCTTAGACTCCCTGTGTTTGGAACACAGGCTCGGCTGCGTTCGAGCGCTTCACTTTTCACCATGTAGACATTTTTCTTTGTTAAACTGTGCAGGGGCGGATCTGGGCGGGGGGGGGGGTGTTCCAGACCCCCCTCCCCGACCCAAAATTCTTTAAAATGCCATAACAAAGTCCCTTTTGGGGTGTTTGGACCCCTCTCCCCCGCCCTCCCCCTCCCCCCCCACCCCCGTTGTTTGAAATTTTGGCGAATGGTGAGTCTTAATACGCACGATATCCCCCCCCCTACCCCGCCCCCTTCCCCCTCCACCCCACCCCCCTCCCCTGCGCCAGCCTCGCTTTTCGATTTTACGGCCCCTGGAAGCAAGGTCTAGCGTCGGGGAGGCCTTTTGAATCAGGTTGAAGGTCCCAAACTAAAAGTCGGACCCCTCCCCCCCCCCTTTCGATGTAACTGATCCGCCCCTGATATTTGACAAAAAAGAAGTTGAATGCATTGTCTGACAGGTAACTACTGGTACAGCAGATCCTGTCTTGGGCGACCACGTTTACGAGAGACCACCTGTCATTAAACACCAAAACGTGAGAACATCTTTCTGTTAACACCACTTTTTTCTTGCAAAGAACGTGGTTCGCTCAGACAGGTTCACCTGTTCTGGTGTTAAGAGAAGTCGAAGCGACCAGCGTCCTTGAAATGTTAACCCTTTGCGCGTCGGCAGCAGTTTTTGTCGCGACGATTCCTGTAAGAACAGCCACGGAGTTAAATCATTCTACCCCAGCTGCCAGACACACCACAGCAAGATAAGGATCGACCATGATAGTTCAAGGGTGATGCCAGAATAGCTTGGCGCCTATGGGCGCCAAGCTATTCTGGCATCACCCTTGAACTATCATGGTCGATCTGCGTTCTGCACTGCGATGCAGTCTTCAGAGGACAATGGCAAAATTCGGGGATTTCGGCGATGGGGTAGAATGAGTTAAGGAGTGAATCTTAAAAAATATAATTGACGAAACCCCGCGTGAGTGCACTGGACTTCACGAAGCAAGAATTACATTTGTTTTTACATTGACGTACAAAAGCCGTACATAAACGCTGATTTGTGAACTAATTGGAAGTCAGAAACGAACAAACAATGGAAAGAAACGCATTGTTCAATTTAACAAAACTTGTTTTGTTGTTGTTGCCCCTTTTGCAAACCCCAAATCGATTTTTTACGATCCCTTGGCCAGTCCAGTTTCAGTTGCAAGAGGCACAGATTCTCATGAGCCCCTGTATCCGCAGGGACTCATGAAAATTTATGCTTCTTGTTGGGAAAAATCAACTCCATTTACATCCTCAAACTGAGGTAGCCATTGATAGGTTTGCGAGTGCAGCGGAAAGGCACATAAAAGGAAACCAGTAGAAAAGAACACAAAAACATTTGATGTCAGCCCCGCCTCGCCAACCATTCTAACCCTGAGCACAGCACAAACGCAAACAATTACTTGGAAAATGAGTACGAGAACACCAGTGTACTCGAAGGTGTATAGCTATTCGTTTAAACATTTGAATCCAATTCTGTGCACAAACTCTAATATTTGATACATGAAATATGGAATTGTGTTGATTCTGTGCACGCTATTCATTTCTACGATGTAAATAAGTCCAGTTTTGTGAAAAGCGAACAATGAAAATCTCGCTGTTCACAAAAATGGACTTACTGCCTTTTTGCCGTTCTAGGACAAATTTCATTAGAATCTCTCTCTCTCTCTCTCTCTCTCTCTCTCTCTCTCTCTCTCTCTCTCTCTCTCTCTCTCTCTCTCTGTGTTAACTCATTCAGCCCCGACACACCACAGCAAGACATGAATCGAGCATGATAGTTCAAGGGTGGTGCCAGAATAGCTTAGCGTCCATAGGCGCCAAGCTATTCTGGCACCACCCTTGAACTATCATGCTCGATCTGTCTCTAGAATTGTAATACAGTCCTTCAGAGGGCAACTTCAACATTTGGGGATTTCGGTCCTGGGGCAGAATGTGTTAATCGATCAGGTTTCGTTCTCTCTCTCTCTCTCTCTCTCTCTCTCTCTCTCTCTCTCTCTCTCTCTCTCTCTCTCTCTCTCTCTCTCTCTCTCT
>BTPG01000004.1:221031175-221033675 GCA_036245525.1 Semisulcospira habei | reverse complement strand
AAAGAAGTGTACTTGTGGCGTACTCTCCGTGTGAGTCTGTTTGGGGCGTACAGACATCCCCTCACGAAACCTTAGCCGTCCGATTTCAATTGCAAGAGGCGCCTCTTATTGGCTAAAAATCAGCTCCATGTACATCCTCAAACTGAGGTAGCCATCCGGATTAAGCTTACGAGTGTACACGGAAAGGCGGGGGTGGGGGGAAGGAAAAAAAAAAAGAAAAAAAAGAAAAGAAAAGAAAATCAAGTAGAAAGAAACAAGACTGCGTAACAAAAACAAGCCAGTTAAGCCCAGGAAACCCTTATAATGCTGCGGAGTACAGTACAGTCATCTAATGTTTACTTGAGTCTACATTACTACCTTCTGTACGTGATAAAACTTGGCCACCATTGTCATTAAAAAAAATAATATATTAGCTGAGCGAATCACCCAGTCACAGAACACATTTCATTTGCTGCCATTTGCATTAGCATACGATAGTTGGAAATCAACGGGGAGTACAGGTTGATGTCGTCTGCTGCGGTTCAATGTGTCATCTACCGTTGAAAATAGAGCTATTTTGAAGATATAGTTTCGTATTCTTAGAGTTAGTTACGTGGTTCATTGTTGGAAGATTGCTGAACGCACTGCGTGTTCGAAGGCTGTTCATTTGGACGAATCAATGGGTGGTCTGGTCCGTGATTTTGGAACTTTGTCTACAGAGTGGCGGTAAGTGACTTTGGCCATTGCGGCTCCAGGCCGCAAGCTCCAAAGTTACAGAGCAGGACCTTAACAGCATACTTTTACGCAATGTCAGAATGTCAAGAAAATGAGCGTACAGAAAATGTTACGCAACTCTGAACAACAACAACGTGGGTGGGGTTGATTGACTATTCGAGTGTGCTGGTCTGTGATTTTGGACCTTACGGCCTAAAGGCCGTAAGGTCCAAAATCACAGACCATCACACATACACATGTAACTCGAAAATGTCTCACGACGTATCTCTTTTGCCTTCTGCACAGGCCGGCTAATTTATTGACAAAGTGGCTTCTGTGTACCGAATGTCTAAATTAACTCTCTTCCTTCTGCCGCTGAATGCGGGACATGGGAAGCAATGTGTTGTGCGGGGCTAGATGATGGTGCAATTGTTTCATGTGGAAACCCGTATGCACGACCCTAAAATCCACCGCTTGCTGGTGTCGACAATAGTCGAACCCTAGTCCTGAGCTACTCAAGTGTGGTCGATCCGTCTCCCGAAACTATTTCCACGTCAATACACGTACGTCCTTTCGTGTATGCTATTCAGCAGACATGGTTACCGAAATGTAAGTAATTTTATTTGGCCCTTGATGTAAAAGAGATAGCGATTCAATAATAAATGTCAGATTGTCTAGGGCAAAAGTAATGACTGCTTTGACCCGGCGCTGCGCGTTAAACGCCGGATGACCTCCTCCGTCGAAGAAGAGACTAATACAAATGAAGCCTTAAGAGAAACTGATCTCCATGGGCCCCAAGCAGCCTGCAACGCTAGTACCGACTAAGCCTGCAGCCCGCGATGGCTGATGAGGGTCTATTCATCCTGGAGTGCGGACACATTCGATGCAACTGTTAAAACCGTCCGTTCTATGGTTCAGTCTCTGCTGGCATTTCATGGCTAGTCACCAGGTGACGCCAGCAAGAGGAACAGATCATCATGAGCCCCCGCAGCAAGCGGGGGCTCATGATGATCTGTTCCTCTTGGGGACGCTGCTGGGGGCGCACGAGGATCTATTCTATTCCTCTTGGGGACAGGAAGCGCTTTCTGCGCGCGTCCTCACTGGCTGTTCTTTCGTTCATACTCTTTTGGCATTTCATGAAGCCTTCAATCCGGGACCGTTTACGGGTTGCGTGGGACACTGATAAATGGAGAAGGCAAATTGGCTAATCTGAAAATCATTTGTCCGGTGATCTCTGATTTTTGGACCTCACGGCTCGTGATCCAGTTGCACGAGCGAGCTTCGTCCTGCGCCAGCCACTAAGCAAGGTGCTCCGCTACAGCACTAAGCTCCCGACGGAATTCTTTGCTTAGTGGCTGGCGAAAGACTAAACTCATTCGTGCAACTGATTCTAGCCGTGAGGTCCAAAATCACAGATCAGTACATTACGGCTCAGCTCTGTGAGGTAAAGAAAGAAAAACAGCTCACATCTGATTGTGTGAGTTTACACTGAAGGACTTCATTCAAGAGACCATGCTAGGTCAAAACCACCACCATGAACAGTTACACTGAAATATGCTATTCATGTTCGCTGCTTGCAATGCTGAAAACTTTAGGAAGGGGGGGGGGGGGCGCGGGGGGGGGGGGGGGAGGAGAACGGGTGAAGGAGGTAAGAAGAAGTAAAGCATTTTTTTGTTTTGTTTGGGGGGGGGGGGCGGGGGGGGGGAGGGGGGGGGGGGGCGGGGTGGGGGTGGGGGTGGGGGGGAACGCAAAGAATTTAATTACGATCTTTGAATTGAACTCTTTCCAGAACAAAACAAACAAACAA
>BTPG01000004.1:220843675-221026175 GCA_036245525.1 Semisulcospira habei | reverse complement strand
TCAATTTTTTTTTCAGAAGGGGGGCGGGGGCGGGGGTGGGGGAGGAGCCATTTAGCCCCGACACACTAGAGCAGCAGACAGATCGACCACGACAGTTCGAGGGTGGTGCCAGGCGCCTGGATGACAAAGCTATTCTGGAACACCCTTTCAACTATTCTAGGCCATCTTTGTCCTATAGGAGGACAAGAGGACATCTCGCGGGCACCAAGTTGTTCCGGTACTCTCCTTCAGCTATCATGGTCGAGCTATCTCCTGAACAGGGTTATAGTTTTCAAGAGGATATACGACCACCGAATGTGGGCATTCACGACCTTTATAGAGCGTGTTTCTGAAATCGTTGATAAATTCAACGCCGCAGTAAACCATATCCGTTTCAAGGAAGATTGAACACAAAATGGGTCAGCAGACTCATACATCCTCATGAACCCCACGTAATTGCGGGGGACTCATCAGGATCTAAGCCTCTCTTGCAGTTAGAGTGTTGTTCTGTGTCCCGGCACTGAAGTGGTTGATGCTCATTTTGGCGCATGTGATCAGAGGAATGTGTCCCATCTCCGTTCTTTCCATGGGTCAGTTCCATAGGATCCTGCGCCAGCTAATAAGCAAGGTGCTCCGCTACGGCGGAGCACCTTGCTTAGAGGCTGGCTCAGGGCTAAGTTCACTCATGCAGCTGACCCGAGTGCTGTAACTCTGTACCGAAATTGTGCAGGACGAATTTTTGGTCTCAGCGTGCTTGCTTCAAGGATTTAAAAAAAAAAATTAAAAAAAAAAAATTTAAAAAGAAAAAATAGACTATAAAAGAATTTGGACCGATGTCAGCAACAGGCACAAAGACTCATGTGAGCCAAAACTGCAGCGGCAAAGGCTTATGAGAATCTATGTCTCTGACAGACTGGGAAGGACTGATATAGGGAGGTCAGACCTTTTTTTTCTCCGCTCCGAGTCGTAAATCTCTTTGTCTCCCCCCCCCCCCCATCCCCCCTCACCCCCCAGCCTGACGCAACCGTCTATGGAAGAAAATCCAGCTCCCTTGGGACACTTAGTCACAACGTCTTCCGTTGACCTCTCTGCGCATCAGGCTGGTTGCCTCCAAGTAAGCAAAAGTCCTTGGGCCCACGACGGCCTCAGTGGTCCAGCGCTCGGCCGCACGCGTTCCCACCGTGGCCGTCGTAGGTCCGAGGACGTTTTGCTACTGGGGCTGACTGATTGATTTGTGTTTTGGGAGAGGGGGATGTGAGGGGGAGGTTAGATGGGGATGACGCTAAGCTACGGAAGGTAAATTTGAAAGAATGAGCAATGTGTGTGTGTGTGTGTGTGTGTGTGTGTGTGTGTGTGTGTGTGTGTGTGTGTGTGTGTGTGTGTGTGTGTGTGTGTGTGTGTGTGTGTGTGTGTGTGTGTGTGTGTGTGTGTGTGTGAGTGTGTGTGTGCGCGGTGTTCACAACAATTACGGCCACTGTGAATTTCCGGGAAACTTGGTTATTTATTATCGAGATCACATTGCATAAATATATTACGTGTGTAAACTCCACTGTTACAATTAGTTTCTTTGATCAGCGCAGAGGTTTTACAATTTGCTTATACTAGTTGGAATATGATTGACGGAGTGATTCGTGCTTTCTATAGAACTGGACGACGTCAGTTTATCTCCGGATATGAAACTTTTGCGATACAAATGTCGTCATCTTCCTTAGGTTAGATTTACGTCAGCAGTCTCGGAGATCAGTACACGTCCGTTGCAAGAAATAAGAGATTGCTTGTGTTGGAAACTTTTTCTGGCGTAATATTGCAAGTGAACTGCAATCAGCACAGTCACAAAATGAAAGTGGTACGTCGTATATTTTGTCCATAGCACTGCTATTAACAGCATTGATAATATATCCTAATTCTGGTTCCTGAAAAACACACAGTACTAAGGATAAGAAGCAGGCGCCAAAATTGTCTGCTGCTCAGTTGTAATCTAACCATGTGTCTTGTTAGGGCAAGGGACAGCAGATCGGCCACTTTTGTGAAAAGCAAGACTTTCTTCTTCTTCTCCATGGGTGTTTCGAGATGACTGCTAAAACCACTAATCACATATTTTTATGTTTCAGGTGGTTTGACTTACATATCTGCATTACAGGGCTGATCTTGCACACATCTGACGACACCATCAGTATGGCCACAAATGTCTCCTGGTCTCGCCAAGAAATGTTTCTGCCCTCATACTACTATGGTATGTATGGAATTGGCGGCATGATCGTCCTTGTGACCGGAACTATTTTAAACGTCTTGACACTGGTGATTGTGAGCCGGGTACGGCCTAAAGCGGCCTCATACCAGTTCATCTTGGCCCTGGCTGCTTCCGACATTGCCATGTCCTTCTCACACATTGTCAACATTTGGAAGATACTTACTGGAGTGCACATCAATTCTTTCTGTGACCGGGTACACCCGGCTCTCATAACCCACCTGATGTAATGGCTCTCATAACCCACCTGATGTAATTTTGTTTGTTGCAATGCAAAAGTGGTGTGTGTTATCATTCAGTGGTTTTCCTTCAATGTAAGGTCTCGCAAGGTATTGCTTTCATTGATGCCTGTGTTAGTCCGACCCCTCTGGCTTACTTCTAGACCACTAGGTATTCAGTGTCTATTCAGGGGACGCAACCGCGTCGGCCGCCTCGTGGCTTTGTTCTAGCATCCGGTGCCTAAAATGGCGATGATAGCTTGTGTTTGTGATGAGGCATTCTAAGTTGAATATCTCCTCAATGCGTGTGCCGATTAGTTTAAACCAAGATCCATAAGATTCAGCATGATATTCTCTTTCATTTTGTAATCTATTTCTAGTCCAATCGATTTTGGGTTAAACATTATTTTGGGAGTTTGCACCTTTTACACCGACCAGGTCGATGGAGAAAAGTCGTTTAAAAATTCATAATTAATTTTTGCCGTCTTTAATCAAATCAATGTCTGATACTAGTGAAACTACAATTGCGGATCTTTCATTAGTAACAAACCGCAAGTTTCTAGGTTCAGTAGTATCAGAGCTATGGTCAGAGAACCTAGTCCACTTTAGCACAAATTTCAGCTTCCCGGCTTCAAAAGCACCAAATTCTGGAGGCAGGCGAGTGGTGCTTTCTTTGCGGCCCGCGCCTGCCATATATAAAGCCCCTTCCGTAGCGCGCTTGCGGTCAGTACCACTCAGCCGGTTGCCACAGACCACTCGCGCCGCTACGACGATACAACTAGGGGAAGAACTACAATGTCGACTCCCTCTTAAGCTCTGTAAGTAGCTCCATATATTGTTGTATTTTTGGTCTTCAACTTTGTTGATTGATGAAATGATGCCTGATTCATATCAGTGCCTTGATGCATGTTTTGCCCTAGAGTTAGGAGTAAGTTGCTGGAGATGTAATTGTTGAGAGTGCCTGCACGGCAACTTTGTAGCCATTTTTGGCAGCTGGAACTTTGTGTAACTTTGTTGCCATAGTGGATTTCACTCATTCTAGTTTTGACGCTTCTCGTACTGTAGCATTAGTCTTCCGATGGAGATCGGAATTTTGTGACAGAATTATTTTGGGGCAAAACAGCATAAAGGTAATGTGTACTCTGATTCAATGCTTCTGCCTTTGGATAGCTTTGGGTTTTCTTGTACAATGAGAGTTATTGCCATTTGCTCCAGTGATGCTAAATTATTTTGTCATCGTTGTAGGAAATGTTGAAATGTTGCCTTGTCTGACAGAGATTGTTTTGATTAGGCTTTCGTGTTCCTTGCTATCCTCCTCACGTTGCTTTTATGATTATACAATAGCGTTAATTTGATTGTGTAGGATTGATCATGTAGGCTTTCATGTCCCTCCTATTTTCCTCACCTTGACATGCATAGCTTTTAGCCGAATAGTGCGTACCGCATGGGCTGGGACGCTGTTAGCGTGACGTCACACTTATATTTAGTATGCGCAGCCATTTTGTTTCTGCTTGGCGTCTGCTTCCGGTTGGCTTGTTTACATTTGGAAGTCACTCCCCCACACTCCCCTCTTCCTTTTAATTGTGTTTTTTTTATCGGCGGGACCTGCCCCTGCTCTAAATAAGTTACCCCTTTACATTCCTCAGCGTTTAGTGAGAGGAATAGGTACTTTACAAATTTTTCCTTTACACACTGTTGACATCGTTGATAAGGGGAGCAGTTTCCCACTCATTTTGCCCTAGGCCTGTGGAAGCGGCTTTTTGACTTAAGGACATTCTATAAGTACTTAGATTCTTTTAGAAGCCAACCGACAGCAATGCCAAATAGAGGCAATTATATTATCTTTTATGAACTTTTTCATGCTTATGACATATCTATGCTCTTCCTCTTTTCTGCCCCCTCCACTGTTCGTGCCGGTCTGTGACTCTGCATTTGGCGACCTAGAGTTGTCGGTCCAGAATCGCATATTGACACGTTAGCTTGACTTGACAATTGCTGAGTTATATCACTGTTGTGCTGGTCTGCGATTTTGCATCGTTCGGCCTAGAGTCGTTCGGTCCGGAACCGCAGATGAACACATGAGCCATGCCCACCAGACTAATAACGTTCACATGGTACTGATCTGCAAATCGGCATCTTACGGCCTGGTGTCGTGGGGTCCGGAATTGCAGATGAGTGTACTCCGACCACCAGATCCGGTGAGAACTTTGTGGTGTTGGTCTGTGATTTTGCACCCCGCGGCCTAGTGTCACGTGGTCCGGGATCGCAGATCAACACTGTAATTCTGTGGGCCAGTAAATTATTATGGTGCATAAGATCCCCCTTCCCTTTTGGTTTGTGAGGATGTTTTTATATTCTTTTGCTGACTACACATGCACCTAGTTTTACATATGCATTCTGCCTCCCTGTTTTACACTAGTTTAGACCCAGGCTGTTTGTGTTGTCATTATGGACGGATGTGAATGATGAGTTGTGCTAGTGTGTGTGAGCGTGTGGATGCCACTCCATATCCCTCTGTACCCAAGGTTGCCTGAGAGTGTAACTGAGCTGGTATCGCTTTTGTATGAGAGTGTTGTCATTGTGTATGACTGTGTACGAGGAATGAATGCTAATAAATCTTTAGACGATATGCGTGTGTGTGGTGCCCAGCATTATGTTCCTTATTATATGCTCTTTTTATTTTGCTCTCTGAATTAGGATTGATATTCGATTTATTGTTTACTCAAAGTTTGGCTGGTTGCGCATACAGTAGAATAGTTCATTAATTATTTTGGTGTTTTCTTTTGCGTTGATTTATATTTTAAGATTTTCTTTTGCGTTGATTTGTTGATTTATTTGATTTTGATACTTCACAGGATATGCTAGGATTATGTAAAAGTTATTTGACTTTGACGTTTAAGATGATGTTGCTTAATATAGATAGTTAGACTGCTGATATAATGCCATGGTTGATTGAAGACATTCTTTGATGTTGTATATGGGAGTTATTATGATTTCTAATGTTTCGCCATTGTTTCATTTGTAGGCGCTGTTTTTTCAGTTTCTTCAGTTTTCTACACCGCAATAAAGACATGTCACAGCGACCCCTGTCTTCGACGTTGTTGCCTCCCTCATTTCTTGACCTGATCCTGATGATCCGCTAACCCGGTTACATTTCAATGTGTTCGTTTGCAAGGCCTTTTATTGGCTGGTTTACTCCTGTAGAATGACCTCTTCGTGGCTTACCGCGGCCATCAGCATTTATCGTGCGGTAGAGGTGACAAAGCCCCATCTCGCCAGCATACGAAAGCCAAGAGTAGTTATAATAATCATCATCGCCATTTGGGGTTATGCCTCAAACACATTTTTTTTCTACATCAGAATTTAGTTGTGGAGAATGGGGAGCAGAAATGTGTTTTTATTAAAGGCTACAGGTTGAACGAGTCCACTTCAGTCTTTACAAGTTGGAGGACGTATACAGTCTGGTTTGATAATCTCGGAGCCTTTATTCTCCCGTTCCTCGCCATGATCATCAGTGACATTATCCTCATTAGAGTAGTGTACAAGACCGTACGACAAGTGGCTCCACGTCGCCTGCAAGAACACCAGCATACACGAATGACCGTGCTGGTGTTAGCGATATCATTCTCATTTTTCGTGTTTAATTTTCCAGCTTTCCTCTGTCAGACCCTAGATCAATTCAAGCAAGATATTTTTAGCAAGGAAGGCGTGCAGACGTTTAATGACATCAGGCATGTTTTCTATTTTATCGGTTACAGTAGTTGCGCAACCGACCTTTTTTGTATGTGTTGGTAGGCAAGGAAATTAGGACACAAACCGGTCAACTGATGGCAGGAGCTTGCGCCGGGATCATTAATTGGCACCACAACAGTGAGCAGGCGTTCGGGAAGACCGTCACAGTCTCAATCGACCGCAATTCCATTATCACAAGCGACCAAACAAGACACATCAAAAGATTGATGTAATTAATGCAAGGCCCTATGCAATCAACACTATTCGTTTATCAACGGCAGAGTCTCCAGAAGTGAATGATCAGTCCGTCATCATCGGCAGATCCGTGGATGCACAGCCAGAGAGTGCTTCGCCGGCCAGTGGTATTGACAACGCTTTCATGCCAGGAAGTGCGGATAAATGACGTCCCAGTGCGCAAAAAGCCACCTGGCAACACCCCTGAAATGCTACTGGACATACAATACGGGTGGAATGTTTGCCAGTCCATGTTTTTCAGACTTAACTGAAGCACATGGTTGCTCAATCGGTAGTTTTTAAGTCTCTTCTATTTATGGAAGAAACATTTTGGGATGGGTCGAGGCGAAGCAAATTCAATAGAATGCCCATGACGACATAGTCGGGCAGGTCTGAAAATCTGACAACTAAAGTAAACAGATAAAAATTACGTCATGTCTATTTAATAGAGCTGCTGAGCGTACATTTTGCACAAAGCTCTTGTGCGTATGGATGTGTGTGTGTGTGTGTGTGTGTGTGTGTGTGTGTGTGTGTGTGTGTGTGTGTGTGTGTGTGTGTGTGTGTGTGTGTGTGTGTGTGTGTGTGTGTGTGTGTGTGTGACAGCGACTAGAGCCCTCGTTTGGGGACGGACACGCTTGAAATTTTACGATATTTTCCTAAAAAAATAATCTCAAGGCAGTTGTTTTTGGTGATTATTTGATTACGATGCACATTGACGAGAAAAAGGCCAAAACCTGTTGATCCACACTGGAGTCCGTAATTCTATTTATTTTTACTAGATATTTTGCATATCGCTAGATTAAAGGAAAACATTGAATGAGTTCGTTAACCAACATTGTACCTCTTCAACATTTTGAGTGATACTTAAATATTTTTGAAAAAAACAGCCAACATAATTTTTGATTTTTCTTTTACGAAAGAACTATCTTCTCCTTAATACCCGCATGAATTTTGGCTCACGTTCGAAGCAAAAGTGAGTCTATGTTTTGGGTCAGTGGTCGTCCGTTTGTCGTCCGTCGTCCGTTCGCCGTCGGCCGTGGTAAATTTTAACGTTGGCATTTTCTCGGAGACTATTCAAGCCACAGCCTTCAACCTTGGCTCAAGGATACTTTGTGGCAAGACCTTTTGAATTATACCAATTTGAGTGACCTCTTACAAAAGTCAAGGTCACAGCGGCTCAGGAAATAGGATCCAAAATAGCTATATTTTGACATAATTTTTTTTCTCAAATACTATACACAACTTCAAACCCGAACTTGGTAAAAAGATACCTGATCGTAAGACCTTTCTATGCATACTAATTTGGTCGATCCCTCGGAAAGGTCAAGGTTCAAAAGAGCTCAGGAAATAGGTCCAAAATAGCCATATTTTGACAAAAGATGTTTTTTTCTCAAATACTATTCACAACTTCAAACCCAAACTTGCTACAGATATACCTGATGATATGACCTATCTATGCATACTAATTTGGATGACCCCAAGGTAAGGTCAAAGGTCACAAGAGCTCAAGAAATAAGTTCAAAATGGCCATATTTTGACAAAAGCTGTTTTTTTTTTCAAATACTATTCACAACTTCAAACCAAAACTTGCTACAGAGATACCTGATGGGAAGACCCATCCATACTAATTTGGTTGATTCCTCGGAAAGGTCAAGGGTCACAAGAGCTTAGGAAATAGGTCCAAAATAACCATATTAATTTTTGACAAATAATAATAATAATAATAATGAGTACTTGTATAGCGCCTAACCTCAGATTAGAGCTCTAGGCGCTTAACAAAAACGAATGTACAAAAATAACTAATTACAAAAATGCAATTTACAAAAAGTACAAAAAACAAAATACAACGCATACTGTAAACAAGCTATAATGTCACCATTCAAAAGTGCTACGCTTATGGACTCATACTGGCATTCACACACACACTCACACACACACTACTTTTAACATAGATAGAGATGACATTAACATGACAGGCAAATAATAATAATATAATGAGTACTTGATGCGCCTAACTAGATAGAGCTCAGGCGCTTAACAAAACGATGTACAAAATACTAATACAAAATGCATTTACAAAAGTACAAAAACAATACAACGCATACTGTAAACAAGCTATAATGTCACCATTCAGGTGTGTGACAAATGATTTTTTTCTCAAATACTATTCACAACTTCAAACCTAAATTGGGTACAGAGATACCTGATGGTAAGACCTATCTATGCATACTAATTTGGATGACGCTTCGGAAAGGTCAAGGGTCGCAGTCTGGCAAATGTGTGTAAAATGCTATTTTTTGATAACATTGTAGGTATTATTAACATTTTCGGAAATTTTTCAAATCAAATTTGGCACAAAGGTAGCTGATGATAAGATCTTCCTGTGCATACTAATTTAGTCGACTCATTGCAAAGTTCAAGGGTCGGGGGAAAAGGGGTGGGGGGGGGGGGGGGGGAGGGGGGGGGGAGTTGACAGATGTGTGAAAAATTATTATTTTTTTTAGAAAACACGGATTTTGCTGGTGCTGAAGCCAGCCTCTGGTACCTAATCAAGCTTCCCAAGAAAGGCGACCTCAGCAAGTGTTCCAACTACAGAGGAATCACCTTGCTGTCAGTACCAGGAAAGGTCTTCAACAGGATCATCCTAGAGAGAATGAAGAGCTCCATTGACCCCCAGCTGAGAGACCAGCAAGCAGGATTCAGGAAGAACCGATCATGTACAGACCAGATCGCCACTCTCCGCATCATCGTGGAGCAGTCTCTGGAGTGGAGCTCCCCGCTGTACGTCAACTTTGTGGATTATGAGAAAGCATTTGACAGCGTGGACCGAGAGACTCTGTGGAAACTCCTACGACACTACGGTGTACCCACAAAGCTCGTCCGCCTGATCAAGAGCAGCTACGATGGCATGACATGTCGCGTGATCCACGAAGGGCAGTTCACCAGGGAGCTCCAGGTCAGAACTGGTGTCAGGCAGGGGTGTCTGCTGTCTCCATTCCTCTTTTTACTGGCCATAGACTGGGTCATGAAGATGACCACAGAGCACAGACGAAGTGGAATACAGTGGACACTGTGGACACAGCTTGACGACCTTGATTTTGCAGACGACTTGGCATTATTGTCCCACACTCATCAACAAATGCAGGACAAGACCACGAGGCTTGCTGACATATCGTCCCTAGTGGGCCTCACCATCCACAAACAGAAAACAAAGACAATGAGGCTGAACGCAACCAGGGAAGAACCAGTCTTGCTTGCTGGCACCCCGTTGGAGGAGGTGGAGTCCTTCACCTATCTCGGGAGCATCATAGACAAAAAAGGCGGCACTGATGCAGATGTCAGAGCACGAATCGGTAAAGCCAGAGCAGCCTTTCTCCAGTTGAAAAAAGTGTGGAGTTCCAGAGAGCTGTCACAACACACCAAAGTCCGGATTTTCAACTCCAACGTAAAAGCAGTTCTCCTATATGGAGCAGAGACTTGGAGATTGACAAAAACCACAGTCAACAGAGTACATACCTTCATGAATAGTTGCCTTAGAAGAATTTTGCAAATCCACTGGCCAGAGAAGATCAGCAACGTCAGACTCTGGGAGAGAACAGAGCAGATAACAGCAGAGAATGAAATTGGACGAAGAAGATGGGGATGGATCGGTCACAGTCTGAGAAAGCCAGCTTCCAGTATCACTAGGCAGGCATTGTCATGGAACCCCCAGGGAAAGAGGAAAAGAGGTAGGCCGAGAAACTCCTGGCGTCGAGACCTCCAAGCAGACATCAAGAGACTGGGAACCACCTGGAGTAGAATTGAAGGAGAAGCACAGGACAGGAGTTGCTGGAGGTCTCTCGTCGACGGCCTATACCCGGGTAGGGGTGACAAGCGTAAGTAAGTAAGTAAGAAGCCAGCCTCTACTTATTGTCACAAAGGTCACACAAAGGTCAAGATTCTCTTGTTTACATACATACGCACACACATACGCATATACATACATACATACGGCGCTTCGCGCCAAATGTACGTTTAGCAGCCATTTTAGACATGACGTAATTTGTATCTTGTTACTTCAATTGTTAGAGGTTTAGCCTGCCCGCCTTTGACATCATGGACATGCTATTAAATTCGCCCCACGGCGACCCGTCATAAAAAGTCCCTTCTAAAAATAGAAGGGACTTACAAAATGAACATCCTGCCTTCAGTTCACATGGCAGACCGTCATGACGGCCAGCTTATTATGACTCCAAGTCATTTTGCTGCCGTGGAAAGAACGTTTTCTCTTTTTGTTCTCATGGGAGAGTTCCGAGGTAACTTTAGCACCGTCTGATGCAAGTCGGCTGAGGATCATGCGTACCTACTCCATCATTTTCTGCTGTATGACAAAAGCCAGAATATGAATAAAATCTGAACATCCAGACCAAACAACGTGACTATTTACCTGACCCACTTTTCTTGTGGTCGGTACTCAGTCATAAACACAATTACTCACACAGGGTCAAGGGGAACTATTTGGTTGTTTGTCCAGCGCTGAGCATGTTCCCTTGGGATATGTCTGATAATAAATAGAACTTATTTCGGCCAAACCTTTTAAACCCTTTGCGTGTCGGTATTGGATTTTGTCACGATGATTTCTACAGAAATCGTCGCGCCAAAATCCGATACCGACACTGAGAGGGTCAGCGTTTAGCGGGCTCACGATCTCTTGTCAACATATATTCACTACACTAACTGTTTGCGGTTTGGTCAGGGTTTTCGGCTCACGTGCGATAGTGCTGTGGGCCAGTGGTCATCTGTCCGTCGCCCATGGTAAAACTTTAACATTGACATTTTCTCGGAAAATATTCAAGCTACAGTCTTCTAACGGCTTGGTCCAAGGGTACTTTGTGGCAAGACCTATTCAAAACATATCAATTTCAGTGACCTCCCTCAAAGGTCAATGTCACAGGGCGTCCAAAAATGGTCTGAAATGGTTATTGTTTGACAAAACCATTGTTTTTGTCGCTCAACTGAATCCCGTTTTCAACTTCAAACCCCGTTTTAGTAAAGAAGTACCTGTTATCAGATTGTAAGGGTTATATATTAATTTGAATGTCCACGTGGAAAGGTCAAAGGTCACAAGAGGCTAGCAAATGTGTGAAAAAAAGAACAAGTTTTATCGATTTTTCAAACGTTTCTATCAACGTTTCTATCAAATTTGGCACAAAGGTATCTGCTGATGAAACAATCCTATGCATACTAGTTTGCTTGAGACCTCACGAAGATCAAGAGTAACGGAAGGATGGCAAATTGTTGAAAAATGCATATATTTGTACAAAATATGGACTTATCTGGTACAACAGCCACCCATTAATTTATGTTAAGACACTTGCTCATGATGTCAGTTACCTCTTGCAAAGGTAAAATCACAATGTCAGATTAATTGTGTGGATAGGTCATGCGCGTGAGCCATAAGGGCTTTGCAATTATTTTCTTTTAAGCTTCTTTACGGACTACTACTTTAGCTATTTGCTGATTCCTATTATTAGACCACTATTAGTGGTTAGTCCGTTTGTTGATGTATATGCCGATTCATTTAATTTGACAACTGTTAGCGGTTAGTCCGTTTGTTAGTGTGTCAGCGAAATTCCGGTTATTAGACCACTGTCAACGGTTAGACTGTTTGTTGGTGCGTTCGATGATTCCTACCAATAAAGCTCTGTTAGAGGTCAGTCCGTTTGTTAGTGTGTTTGCGGATTCCTGTTATTAGTGTGTGCGCGTGTGTGTGTTTGTGTGTGCACGCGCGCTTTTTGGCTCATGTTCGACAGGAAACGTGAGTCTATATAACTGTCAATCCGTCATCTGTGTATCGTTCGTCGTTCGTGCGAGTGAACTGTTTTAGGGTGGGGGTGGGGGAGGAGGGGGGGGGGCCCGGACACGTGTGGAAAATGCACACATTTTAAGAAGGCTTTTACAAATTTAAAAAAAAAATATTTTTTTTTTTTTTTAAACCAATGGCCGACCCTTTGCTTATGTTAGGAGACTTGAACACTTGCACCATTCAGTGTCAGTGACCTGTCGGAAAGGCCAATCTCAAACTTATTAGGTGGCTTCATCATACACGTGAGACAAGAGGACTTCGCCATTATTGTTTGATGAATTTGTCTGTATTGCTTTTGAGGTTGCTGAATTTGTCTGTAATTTTATTGGCACATTTATCAACAGGTTCAGATGTGCATCACTTTACATAGCACCCATGCTAAACAATAAAGGTGTGATCTTTGCGACCTTGACCTTTTCAACAGCTGAATAAACTGACCAAGTGCCTTAGCATATTATGTAAAGGGCTAGCTTTTGTACCAAAGAAATCCGAGTTTTCTCAAAATGATTGTATGCATTTAAAAAAAAAAAAATATCAAACCTCCGTGACCCTTGACCTTTGTGACGGGTCGACTAAATTAGTATTTATAGAAAGGTATTGTCATCAGCTACTTTAATACCAAATTTGATTGAAACGTTTGCAAAAAACGTTCATTAAAAAATACAATTCTATCAAAAACTGGCATTTTTCACACATTTCCCGACCTCTTGTGACCCTTGAACTTTAATGAGAGGTCATACAAATTAGTATGTATAGAAACGTCTTACCATCAGGTATCTCTGTACCACATTTGGCTTTGAAATTGAAAATATTTGAGGAGAAATATTTTGTGTCAGAATATGGCTGTTTGTACCCTTTCTGGACCCCTGTGCTCTTGACCTTTACGAGAGGTCCTTGACCTTTGAGAGACAAAGTATCCTTGGGTCAAGTTTGAAATCTGAGGCTTGAATAGTCTTTTTTGGTAAAAAGGTGTCTGTACATCGCACACCACTGATGGCTTGATGTGACCAGCCGTATACCCTTATGACATTTCACAATATTGCCGCCACAAAATAGACTCGGATTGTATCGGGTGGCAAGTTGTGGCGGCAATATTGCTGGCGCCCCGCAATGTGTGCAGCAATATTGCCGCCACAAAATTGCGCCCGGTAATAGGTGTTTGTGGTAGCGTGTGCCCAGCCTCTTAGCCAGCTTTGTACCTTTTCAACTTTTTCGTAAAAAGTAATTTGTTGCAAAAAAAAAAGAAGAAAAAAGATAGAATTCTCGACTTCTAGAGAAGGATGAGACAGTGACGGTGACGTAAAAGCTCCAAATACGTCAGTGTTACACAATGTTCCTAAATTGTCGCGAAGCACCGGACATGTTAAACAATGTTTCTGAATTGACATCAAATTCGTCACTGTGTGCATGGCGTCAAGGGACTAGCTATGCCCATGACGTGAAGCTTATAGTGATGTCATTTTGTTGTTCGTGATATTCTTCCTTTTAAGAATTCCTGTCGCTACTCCAGCCCACAGACTGTACAAATGGTGGAAAGCGCCATATGTCCGTCTTTATTTGTGTGCGCCGGTTTGTTTTGATCAGAGGTTGGGTTAAAGAGGAGGGAAATGAACCAGAAGGATAAGCTTACAAATATGAACAACTCCGCTGAATGTTCCTAAAAGAAAAACGCATGTGAGCTCCAAACAATACGGTAGTCTTTGGGATGAAATCTTCATATTGTTTCAAGTCTGCAATCTAATGTATGAAACAATCGCCAAACACTACTGAAATGAATCAGCTGAACGATTGACAGATATATTTCGGAATAAGTAAATCTTGTTACGTTGATGTTCGTTTTGGGATTCCTCAGTGGGGTTTCATTGTGTGTATGAGGAAATGCAGTTCAAGTTTTGCCATTGTTTTACGCCGATAGGCGTTTTTTTTTGTTTGGTACCATTAACGGCGCGGTTCTTCCTTCCTGTAGAAATGAAACGTCATTTATTATCTGGAAATGAAAGTTTTACGACCCAAAATAATGTCGTCATTCTCGTTAGCTTAGATTTACGTCAGCAGTCTGTTGCACATCTGTTGCAAATATAAGAGTTTCCTATTGCTTCTTTTGGAAACTTTCCTTTTTTTGTTTGTTGCGAAATACTGTATTTCAAGTGAACTACAACTCAGCAGTCACAAAACGCAAGAGGTACGTAGAATATTTTGTCTACGGTGCGGTGTCTAAAACAGCATCGATACATCCATAAGTCTATTATGTAAGTGTGGAACTCGACGGCCGCGCATGTAGTAAAATGTTGTAACTTTAGGCGACGCATTTCCTCCCCCGTCCCTCACCCCCTCCCCCCACCCCCACCCCCCTCGCTTTCTTTCTACTCTACACACCACGCAAAATCCTGCACTGTACAACAAAAGTATACTTTCAACATTGCATGTTTAGAACATTACATGACGTTTACATGCCAATACGTCAAATATGAACATTTTATTACTTAAATATTTTTGTTTATCTGGCTCTTGCGGTTCTTTTTACCAGTGAGCTCTCGACACCTTGTCTTAACCCATTCAGCCCTGACGCACTACAGCAAGAGAAGGATCGACCATGATAATTCAAGGGTAGTGCCAGATTAGCTTGGCGCCTGTCGGCGCCAAGCTAATCTGGCACTGCCCTTGAATTATCATAGTCGATTCATCTCTTGCAACTGGTGCATAGTCATCCTCCAAAATTTGGGAAATACGGCCGTCGAGCTGAATGAGTTGAAATAGACACTTGGGGAATACCTGTTCAAACGCGCGTCGCCAGTGACATTAAGTCGCGTCGCCCTTTTCGATAGGCGTTGCACACTTATAGTAATAGACTTATCGTAACCCTTGGGGCGGTCCGTGGCGCAGTGGTTAAGGCGCCTGCCACCAATGCCAAAGGTGCACGGTGCGATACCGGGTTCCGGCGTTCGACTTTTCTCCTCTGGTAAGTGTCACCGTTAATTCGGGCGGACCGTCGGGGGTTCTTTCTCCGGGTACTCCGGTTCTTCCACCCCCCCCCCCCCCCCCACACACACACTTTGGTACCGGTCTCAGGCCACTTTACAAATTTCAAATACAAGCGATCAAAAATCTCTCTAACTTCAGTAGCTGACTGGCCCTTCGTTTGTCTTGTACTGTGTTTGTCTTAAATGGCGTAAATCCGTGTCTGTTTCGTGAGTGTGTGTGTTGGGTTTCAGGCGCGGCGCTTTGAGTCGATTTCCCCAAAATTGAGAAAAAGCGCCTATATAATAACGGTATTATTATTATTATTAGTTTCTGCACGAGGCAGATGGTACTAAGGATACGAAGCAGGCGCCAAACGTATCTTCTACCCAGCCGAAATCCAGCCACGCTGCCCTGCGTGGGCAAAAGAAAGGAGATACTTATTCATGATGAAAAAGACTTTTATCATGAAAAGTGAAGTAGATCGTCGGTTGAACTAGCCTTCTGTACCCAGTGCTGCCACGTCTTTTTTTTTTTTCTTTTCGAAAGGCAAGATTTTCCTTGTACTGCAACGAAGATTCGCTTTTCACTTTCTTTTCTGTTCATGGAGCAGCGAGGTTCTTAGTTCCAAGGGTCACCCTGGTCAGCCCCACAGGGTGGGTTTTTCTCTCTATTCTGGGGCATGCGTTTCTGTCTACCTTTGTCCATTCACCTGTATTTGCCTTTTAAAACTCTCCCACTGTCTGCACTGCCTGTAGCTCTTGATATTGGATGTGTGTTGCTGAATGGTCTTGGCTTTATTTAGGCCCCATGTTGTAGGTTTATTTACGTGTTTGACCGGCTGGCGACATACATTCAATTTCTGTTTAGTTTTTTTTCACAAGCAGTGCAGGCACGTCCTGAGAAAGCCTGGTTGCTGTCGGGACGTTAAGCAATGTACAATCAATTGACACTTTGTTAGACATCACATTAACTCATTTAGCCCGACGGCCGTATTTCCCAAATTTTGGAGGCGTCATCTAATGACTATGCACCAGTTGCAGGAGATGGATCGACCATGATCATTCAAGGGTAGTTCCAGATTAGCTTGGCGACAGGCGCCAAGCTAATCTGGCACTACCCTTGAATGATCATGATCGACCCATCTCCTGCTGTAGTGCGTCAGGGCTAAATGGGTTAAAGTGACCTGCCATTCTGACAGTGGTCCGACTAACAAAGCGTGCACTGCTCTATCGGCACGAAACTGTAGAGTCAAAGAGTACGCACGGCATGTTTGTAATGGAGACACCTCTCACGACTGCGTCATTTACCTGCGTGTGTTTGACTTTCTGTTTTCTTAATTCAGTCTCTTTACCTCTATTGTCAAGCATCAAGGAAAAAAAAAAAAAAAAAAAGAAACAACTGTGTGCTGGTATGTGATCCTTGATCTACACACCCTGGAGCAGGAGATGGATCGACAATGATACAGCAAGGCTAGTTCCAGATTAATTTGGCTCCTGATGGCGCCAAGCTAATCTGGCACTACCCTTGAGGTATCATGGTCGATCCATCTCCCGCAACTGTGTTAAAGTCGTTAAGTCGGGTTAAAGTCGTTAAATGACACCATTGCAAGAGGCAGAGATCCTCATGAGCCCAGCAATTGCGGGGGCTAGTGAGGATCTATGCCTCTTGCTAACAAACGTTTACATCTACGTTCCTTTAAGGACTGGGCTGAAAATTACCAAAGACTTCAGAAACAATCTGCGTCCAGAGGAAGTGAAGGGGTTAAGATGATCATTCAACAGTTGTGATACACGTCTGCTCTGATACCCTTCCGCATACCTTTATCATCTGTTCAGCTGCAAATACCAAAACAAGAGGCCTAAGTTGTCATCTAATTGGAGTAACAATCCTAAAAGCTCGTTGTCATAGAAATGGTAAGATAAAATATTAAAAAAAACTCGCTTATTTCAACCATGGACTATTCCAAAGAATGAATTGTATACAGTTTTAGAATAGTCGTGTGGTATATAATTGTTCTATCAACAATATGATTCAAACCTTGCTATAAATGTTCTTTATTTGACGATATTTGGTGGCCGTTCCGTTTGTGATGCTGCACTAATTAATTTATTTATCCAACACAAAATGAAGTACTAAAGTCTAGGTTTTGCAAAAAGATATATATATATATAAATGTAACATTATCTAGACTGATGTGGATGGATTTACCTAGATGAAGATGATGAAAAGGGCTTTTTATGATCTCATCGAGTCCCCTGCAGAGTCTAGAGACCACTAAGAACCCGACCCATACATTTGTTACAGCTAATTGTCTCTCAGAGACCCCATAAAAAGCCATTCCCCAAAACCCATTCAGAATTCGTTAACTCATTCAGCCCCGACACACCACAGCAAGACATGGATCGAGCATGATAGCTCAAGGGTGATGCCAGAATAGCTTGGCGCCCATAGGCGCCAAGCTATTCTGGCACCACCCTTGAACTATCATGCTCAATCTCTCTAGCACTGTTACACAGTCCTTCAGAGGGCAACTTCAACATCTGGGGATTTCGTTTCTGGGGCAGAATGTGTTAAACGCGACTTTGAATACGAAAGAAACGTCCAGGCCACTCCGCATGATATCCCAATATTTGAATTCTATTTGATAAGGTCTTGCACAAAGTATCCTTTTGCCAAGTTTGAAGACTCTGGCTTCATTTGTCTCCGAGAAAAAACCGCGTATCTGGAGGCGGCACGTCTCGAATGAGTTAATGATGCCGTAAGGATATTTGTGCATGTTTTGCAGAAACACTCAAAACGTACGGCCGTATATGATGTGATATGACAGAAGTTTATTGCCATATGTAGTAAAAAAAAAAAAAAAAAAAAAAAAAAAAGGAAATCGTTGCGGTGCCGCGCAACACAAAAAGAAGAACATTAAACACATCAAAATATAATTAAACTACTCACGTGCACACACACACACACACACACACACACACACACACACACACACACACACACACACACACACACACACACACACACACACGCACACACACACACACACACACACGCACACACACACACACGCGCGCGCGCGCACGCACTGTATGCCTTAGTAACTATTGTGGTCTAAGCATAAAAGCAATAAACACGATTTCACAGTAGCACAAATCACATAGGAAATGCTGGAAAGAATACGATTTACCTGATTCAGCGGCATCGAACACCATTGACGGCGTGGTTCTTGCTTGTGCACAACTGTGCAACGTCATTTTATCTCCGGACATTTACCACAAAAATGTCGTCATCCATCTTAGATTTTATTTACGTCATGGGTCTTAGAGATCAGTACAAGTCCGTTGTAAAAAAAAATAATAGTTTCCTATTCCTTGTTTTGGAAACTTTGTCTGGCGAAATATTGCAAGTGAACTACAATCAGCACCGTCACAAAACGCAAGAGGTTCGTAGTATATTTTGTGAAGGGTGATGTGTCTAAAACACCCACACAACCTAATCCTGTTTCCTACATCAAGCACACGGTACTAAGGATAAGAAGCAGGCGTCAAAATTGTTTGCTGCTCAGGTTGCCTTGTGAGGGAAAATGAGACAGTAATCTCTTGGCTGGACTTCGCGAACGAAGATTTTATAGGAGTTGCCCACGACGTCTGCAGGCTTGTTCGTGGCTGCGGAGGCCAATCCGGGACAGGCAGGTTCGACCGCAGTGGCTGCAGGGGAAGGTATGGCCAGAGTTCTGAGTTGCGGCATCTCTGTTCTTTCTCCTGAGCCGCTTGTCCTTAAGGCTAGCTCTGCGAGAGTCCTCAAAGGAGACAGCTGCCTTGTAAATAGTGGAGCGCCAGGTGTCACGGTCCACAGCAAGCGAAGACCACTGGTGGTGGTCGATTTGGCAGGCACTAAGTGACTTCTTGAGACAGTCTTTGTATCTCTTCTTTGGTGCCCCTCTGTCACGGTGTCCAGTAGCAAGCTCGCCGAACAGGGTGATCTTTGGTAGGCGATGATCCTCCATCCTGGAGACATGCCCCGCCCAGCGGAGCTGTGTCCGCAGCAGCAAAGCCTCGATGCTCACGGTTTCAGCCTGTTCAAGGACCTCGACATTGGTGACATAGTCACTCCAGTGAATGCCCAGGATGGTACGCAGGCAGCGCTGGTGGAAGCGTTCGAGGAGTCGTAGTTGGCTGCGGTAGAGGGCCCAGGACTCGGAACCATACAGCAGGGTGGTGAGGACCACAGCTCTGTACACGCTGATCTTGGTGCCTGTTTTCAGCTGTTGATTGTGCCACACCCGCTTGAAAAGTCGCCCGAAAGCGCTGTTCGCTTTTGCCAGCCTGCTGTCAAGCTCCTTGTCCAGCTTGGCGTCCGACGTGATAATGCAGCCAAGGTAAGTAAACTGGTGCACTGACTTTAGTTCAGACTCGCCGATGGTGATGTGAGGAGGGCGATACACTGTCTTGGGTGCCGGCTGATGGAGGACCTCTGTCTTTTTCAGACTGACCTCGAGTCCAAAGAGCTGGACAGCGTCTGCGAAGCAGGACGTGATGCGCTGCAGGGCTCTCTCTGTGTGTGCAACGAGGGCAGCATCATCAGCAAAAAGCAGCTCACGGATCAGTTGGTCTAGGGTTTTCCTGTGGGCCTGCAGTCGTCTGAGGTTGAACAGGCTGCCATCGAGACGATACCTGATGTACACTGCATCGTCATCATCGAGGTCCACTGTGGCCTGCTTCAACATCATGCTAAAAAAGATGGTGAAGAGGGTCGGTGCCAGCACGCAGCCCTGCTTTACGCCGTTGAGAATGGGGAATGGTTCTGAGAGGTCATTGTTGAGTCTGACCTGACCTTGCTGGTCCTCGTGTAGCTGGACAATCATGTTGAGGAACTTTGGGGGACAGCCAAGTCGCTCCAGGATCTGCCACATGCCTTGCCTGCTCACAGTGTCGAACGCTTTTGTTAGGTCGACAAACGTTACGTACAGCCCTTTGTTCTGCTCGCGGCACTTCTCCTGTAGCTGTCTCAGCACAAAGACCATATCGGTGGTGCTCCTGTTTGCTCTGAAGCCACACTGGCCCTCTGGGAGTTGGTCTTCAGCGATGGCAGGTACCAGCCGATTCAGGACGTGCAGCGACGTCAGAGACAGTAATGAGGTACTTTTTTCAAGCAAGTTTTTTTTTTTTCGCCCTGTGAAGAGCAGGCTCCTGGTGGTGCGTTGTTACGATGAAGCATCACGGTGTGATGGTCGTTGCTCAGGTTAAAAATGTGAAAAGATGGAATCTAAGTACATATCAGGGCGGATGTTTATCGGGTAGTGGGAGCTGTCTGCAGGTTGTGGAGACTGCAGCCCAGTTGCACCCTGAAGATCTGGTAGGACGGAACTTTTGTGATGGGATGGGCACGTGGCTCAGTACCAGCGCTTCCACGTTCGGCGGGTCCTTGGGAAAAAAAAGAGTATCGCGATAAACGCAAATGTTGCAATTCACAAAAACAACAACAAACCGTCTCGTTCAAACGTTAGTTGAAAAAAAAAAAAAAAACCACCAGGCAAGCTTCCAAACAAACTTCTCCACCTCCTCCCCCTCCCACACCCCCCCCCCCCCCCCCCCCCGGGCATCATTTGTGGCTCACGTGCAATAGTAACAGTGAGTCTATGTCCTGTGCCATTCGTCGTGTGTGCGTCGTCTGTCTTCGTCGTCCGTTGTAAACGTTGGTATTTTCTCGGAGCCTATTCAAGCCAGTCTTCAAACTTCAACATGGATAGTTTGTGATAAGAGTATTCTCAACATACCAATTTTAGTCAAAAGGTCAAGGTCACAGGGGATCCAGAAATAAACAAGGCGGGATTTTTTTTATCACCGTCGCGTTTTTTGTTGTTGGAAATGTGCTTTATTTCGTGTTATTTTGACACAGTTTGTCAGAGGATGTTTTAAAGAAGTGTTACGCCTTGTGTAAAAATAATGTCCAGTCTAAAAAATCACACGTCGATGACTTATGACGTCGTCAATGACCCTACTGTCACGCTATATTGAAAGTGAAATAGGGTGCATCTGCAGAGGACGCAGATCAAAACCAACCAGGTGCATTGTCACTAGGGTCATGGGGTATGAAAATCCGGCCTGTTTGGTGTTGATTTACTTTTCATTTCCCAAAGACTTCTAAAATATTTTCATGATTAACTAACACAAAAAACAGTAGTTATTTTTATGGCAGCGGCCATATTTACCTGATCAAGTGGATATGAGTGTGTTCCTCATCACTTTGTCAACTACTGGAGAGAAAAAAAAAAGTGGCTTGAAAGTAATTCACATTGCGCAAAATCTGGTTAATTAAAAAATGATGATGTACTCCGGTCAGTTCTGGGTCTCCAGTGAAGTTGTGATATAAAATCTTTGAGGTAGTGTAGAACATCACAAGCAGACCACACAACATGTGGGTTAAAACATCTCACAGGAAATGAGTAAAAGTGTGTCCAGTTTAGCTTATTTTCACCCCACGTGAAACCCTGTGCCCTCCGAAGTAGTTAAGAATGATAACTCTTTTAAGGTGTGTGATCAGGTAGCGCGTAAAGCAGCCTCAACATCTCAACAGAAGCGTGAAAAATTCATAAATTTTGAGAAAACTTGGATTTAGCAGGTACTAAAGCCAACCCTTGACTTTTGCTAAAACTGGATCGTTCATGCGCCTGAGCCTTGAAGGCTTTGCCATTCTAGTTAACATATAAGTTTATTTTTTATCAAAGACTTGGAGCAGTCATTCACGTGCGCCTAAAGGACATTCTTGTTGACGTTTCAAAAGAAGCAAAGTTTACTTCAAGTGTTTTTATAATTTGAACTTATTCATGCGTTCGAATTATTATGTATCCTCTTCATTGACATTCTTCAAACATATTTACTTACTTTTCAGTCTTGTGTGACACCTTTTAGTCAGTAATACTCTCAGTGTTTTTTTGAACTTTTGGTTTTACGTCTGTATCAACTGGACAGAACTGGACTTTCCCCTCCGTGAGATGTCCTTCGACGCTGGCACGGCGTTACATTCCGAACATTAACCCTTTTAGCCCCAGATCTCTATAGCAGAAGATGGCTTGACCATGACAATTCAAGAGTAGTGCCAGATTAGCTAATCTGGCACTACCCTTGCATTATCATGGTCAAGCCATCTCCTGCAACTGGTACATAGTCGTTAGGCAACAACAAAATTTGAGAAATGGGTACTTGGGGCTAAAAGGGTTAACGGATGCCATGCAGCCAGTGTGCGAATAGTACGGGTGATGTTTGCACATATGGTTTACAGACAGGTTCCCGAGATGACGTTCTAACCGCTAATTCACGCATTTTTTCTATGTTCCAGATGGTTTAAATGTATCTTTATCAGAGAGACTTTGCCCACATCACGACACAATAAATATGGCCACAACAAAGTTCTGGTCCCCCCCAGAGGAGTTTCTGCCTCCAAACTACAAGGATATGTATGGTACTGGCGGCATGATTGTCCTTGTGACCGGAACTATTTTTAACGTCTTGACACTGGTGATTGTGAGCCGGGTACGGCCTAAAGCGGCCTCATACCAGTTCATCTTGGCACTGGCTGTTTCCGACATTGCCATGTCCTTCTCACACATTGTCAACATTTGGAAGTCACTTACTGGTGTGTACATCAATTCGTTCAATGTGTTCGGTTGCAAGTTCTTTTCATGGCTGGTTTTCTCCTCTAGAATGACCTCTTCATGGCTTACAGCGGCCATCAGTATTTATCGTGCGGTAGAGGTGACAAAGCCCCATCTCGCCAGCATACGAAAGCCAAGAGTAGTAACGCTAATCATCATCGCCATTTGGGTGGTCAGTTATGCCTCAAACACATTTTTTTTCTACATCAGAATTTTAGTTGTGGAGAATGGGAAGCAGAAATGTGTTTTTATTACGGGCTACAAGTTAAGCGAGTCCACTTCAGTCTTTACAAGTTACAGGACGTATACAGTCTGGTTTGATAATCTCGGAGCCTTTATTCTCCCGTTCCTCGCCATGATCATCAGTGACATTATCCTCATTAGAGTAGTGTACAAGACCGTACGACAAGTGGCTCCACTTCGCCAGCAAGAACACCAGCATACACGAATGACCGTGCTGGTGTTAGCGATATCATTCTCGTTTTTCGTGTTGAATTTTCCAGCTTTCCTCTGTCAGACCCTAGATCATTTCAAGCAAGATATTTTTAGCAAGGAAGGCGTGAAGACGTTTAATGACATCAGGCATATTTTCTATTTTATCGGTTACAGTAGTTGCGCAACCGACCTTTTTTTTGTATGTGTTGGTAAGCAAGGAAATTAGGAAGAAAACCGGTCAACTGATGGCAGGAGCTTGCGCCACGATCACTCGATCATTAATTGACACCACAACAGTGAGCAGGCGTTCTGGCAGTGCTTCACAGCCTCAGACGACCTCACGTCAATTATTACAAGCGACCAAACAAGACACAGAAACCTCAAACAATGATGTAATTGATGCACGGTCGTCTGCAATCAACAACAGCCGCTTATCAACGTCGTAGCCTCCGAGCGTGAGAGATCTATCATTATCGGCAGCTCCGTGGACTCACAGGCCAAGAGTGCTTCATCGGGCAGTGGTATTGAAAACGCTGTTCCGCCAGAAAATGCCGATGTCTAAGTTCCAGTTATAATAAGTAGTACAGTATCTTGGCTTTACCAATGAAACTGCACCAGGCACCCCAAACCCGAATCAACGCTGTCGTGTCTACCATTGTGTTGTAGGAATGCTACTTTCTTTGTTGTCGCGCCAAAGGTTTAGTAAAAAAAAAAAACAAAAAAAAAACACCACACCACTACCACCACCACAAAACACTTTTACATATGCTTGTAAAAATGCGCTCGTGATACTTTCTATAGAGGTCTCTCCTATGTCCCCTTTAGATAATTAATGTAACGATTAAAAACTAATGACGCCACGCTAATGCCGCTAAATCTTGGAACGGAATTATGCACGACGCAAATCTTAGGTTTCTTCAGTATTCCTTAAAACAAGATGGGATGAACCACAACCTACAAAGTCCCTTCTATACGAGAGCTCTCCTCACTGTCATAGGTCTCTATCTTTTGTCTTTGACTTGATTCTGTTGAAATATCTCCTTTAAAAAGGCCTCGCAAGTATGCCAATGCGTAAGAGAGAGAGAGAGAGAGCGGCGCGGGCTAGAGAGAATTACGTCATATTTAGAGTATTACGTCAATGTCTGCGTGCTGACGGAGTTGCCTCTTTTACGTCACCGCCAATGTCTGACTTTCTCTAGAAGTATTTTTTTTTTTTTTTTTTAACTGTTTTAATTCTTTTCTGATAATAATTAACTTTTACTAAAGAAGTTGAAAGGATACAAAGCTGGCTAACGAACTCATCCAATGTCTTTATCCAAACTAGCTATATCGAAAATTTCAAGTAAATATGACAAAAATTACGCACTCTAATCTGGGTCAACCGACTTCCTATAAACTATTGTTTTTGTTTTAAATGAGACATTCAAACTTTCAAGTAGCGCAGGGTCTTATGGCATGGAGATCAGTACGGATAAAAGCAAAGTGATGATCAACACCACAAGCGACAGCAGCAGCAACATTCACATGAACGGCCAGAAGCTAGAAGAGGTCAATAGCTTCAAGTACTTGGGAGCCACCCTGTCCAAAGACGGTAGTTGCATAGCAGAGATCTGTATCAGGATAGGTACAGCAACATCCGCAATGGCCAGGCTGGACAGGATATGGCGAAGTAACTCCATCAGCTTCACCATCAAGTACAGGCTTTACAAGTCCCTCGTAGTGTCTATTCTACTCTACGGCTGTGAGACTTGGACACTGCTTGCAGACTCAGAAAAGAAAATCCAGGCCTTTGAGAACAAGTGCCTGAGGAAGTTGCTCCGCATCTCGTACCGCGAGCACAAGACCAACGAATATGTACGGAGCATCGTCACTTCCCTGGTGGGCCCACATGAACCCCTTCTGGCAACCGTGAAACGGCGCAAGCTTGCTTGGTTTGGCCACGTGACCCGACACAACACCTTGTCCAAGACTATCCTCCAAGGCACTCTCGAAGGAAGTCGTCGGCGAGGTCGTCAGAGAAAGAGTTGGGTCGCAAACATAAAAGAATGGACCGAACTCGAGATGCCAGACTTGCTTGCCACCGCCCAAAATAGAACTCAGTGGAGAGCACTGTCTGTTGCTGCTGCCTTTCAGTCCCCCCAACGCTCAGTTCGGGCAAGGGACTGATGATGATGATGATGAGACATTCAATTACAATATGCTCGGTGGCTCTCTTAGCCACCCACTTAATAAATTTTGTCGCCAAGTTTCAAGCTGGTGTGTACACAAATATCGGAGATTCTCTTGTTTACATGCATACGGGCACATCATATTGTAAGCCAATGGCTTACTTGTTCTCTGTTTCGTACGCGATTCACATTATTTTCGTTAATGTTGTTGTTCATAACGTTGGTGACGCTTTAGAATGCTTTCTCAAGTTCACTAAATGCAATTCGCAAGACTTTGGCCAAAGCTTTTCATTAATTCTAGAACTATGGAAAGCAGTCTGAAACTTGACGGTGATTGCATCTTAGCAGACGAACTAAGGGAGCTAATTTTACCGGAAATAATGACAAGGGCAAATGTTCGAGCGGAGATCGAATTTGTACTGATATCGGAAAGAAAAACTAACGACAAGACAAATTGTGGTTATAATCAGAATTCTGTAGCTAATCTGTAACTCAGATTATTTCCTGAGATTTTATTTCAGTGCAGTTTGGAAGTTATAAGCTTTTATTCTGTCGTGTGTAAACCTTCCACTTTCGAAGGTAGCCATTTTGATCTGCTAGAAACGAAACTCTCCTTTCGAATACAGATTCCCGATTGAATATTTGGAAAGGTTTTATAAACCGAACGATTCTGAATTGCAGTGATGTTATATGGTGACATTATCTGACACGGAATACGATTTATTATGCCTAATTATCGACATTGTAAAGAAGAATGCTTGCGAGTAACGGTCCACTAACCGCTTGTTATGAGTAATGCGGTTAGACTACGCTAGATCTAAGTAAATTCCAGAATAGATCTGATTTTTCCCGACATGGTGAATGATCGGAACGTCTTACTAAATAGCTGGAAATACTTGGACGTTTTATTTGAGGCTCTATGAATTGAGAAAATAAGGGACTATTTTGTTTTGTGTAGTATCTAGTACGATTGCAGAGTGTAGAGTGTTCATGGAGAAGTAGTACCTTTGACTTTTCAGCCAGCAGCGCCTCTTGGGGCAGGCGGGAGCACTGGTCTTCACATGGCACTCAACTCTCACAGCTGGCTCCAGGTCCTTTACCTAGCCACACCCCGGTAACCGCTTCTGCTGGCGGGCGAAACGTTGTGAGGGGCTGACGCGTCTCTCAGTCAGTTGAAATACTTGGAGAGGAGACGGGCGCCGCCAAGTTTGCCTAAGCCCATTGAAAGGACTGATGGACAAACAACAGAATAAGAATAACATGCCGGATCGGTCGGGGCCCGGATCACCAACGACCGCGCACCCCATTGGAGGTCTCCAGGGTGGGGGCGACAAGTGTGTTACTGGAACCAAACCCACCATCAAGCTGCCCACGCAAGGAATAACTATCGGAACTTGGAACGTTCGCACACTCTACCAGTGCGGCAAAGTGAAGGAACTCACCCACGAGTTAAAGCGCTATCGCTGGGACATTGTAGGACTTGCAGAAGTTCGATGGACAGGCTTCGGAGAAACAACAACAGATGAAGGCCATAAAATCTGGTTCAGCGGAAAAGAAACCAAGCACGAACATGGCGTAGCTTTTATCGTAAGGAAAGAGGTGGCTGGAACTGTCATCAGCTGCACCCCCGTGTCAAGCAGACTAATCTCCATCCGCATCTCCGCCCGACCGCACAACATCACTATAATACAAGTATACGCTCCTACAGCAGATCATGATGATGAGGAATTAGAAGAATTTTACGAACAACTGGACAACATCATCAAGAAAACACCTAAGAAAGACATTCTGACTGTCCTCGGTGACTGGAATGCAAAGATCGGCCCTGACGCTTACCAACAATGGGCAGGAACAGCTGGCAAGTTTGGCCTTGGAGAAACAAACGACAGAGGCCTGCGACTTTTAGAGTTCGCACAGAGTCACCGTCTTACCGTTGCTAATACCCTCCATCCACACATGAAGTCAAGAACAGTGACATGGCAATCGCCAGGAGGCCTGGTCCATAACCAGATTGACTTCATCTTGCTGCCTCGACGATTCAAATCCAGCGTTAACAAAGCACAAACGAGGTCCTTTCCTGGCGCTGATATTGGCAGCGACCACAACCTCGTCCTTACTAGCCTCAAGTTGAAGCTGGCATTGAAACGAGACAGCAAGAGTCCTCGCATCCGATTCGACCTCGAGAAGCTAAAAGACCCGGAAGTAGAAGAGGTCTTCCAAGCCCAGGTGGGAGGCAGATTTGCAGCCTTGGCTACTTTGGACTGGGACGTAGACACCCTTGCTGGAAATATAAAAGAGGTGTTACTTTCTACAGCAGAAGAAGTGCTGGGGAAGCAGAGGAAGCGCAAACAGCCCTGGGTCACCGATGACATCCTTGATCTCTGTGATGAGAGGAGAGCCTGGAAGAAAAAGAGAGGCCAAGACCTCACATCAGCAAACAAGTACAGACTTGTCAACAAGAAGATCAGGAAGAGGATGAAAGAAGCCAAAGAAGATTGGATTGAAGACCAGTGTCGTAGCGTGGAAGAGGGCATGGCAAACGGCAACAGCAAGAAGGCTTATGAAACGCTAAGGACCCTCACCAAGACTCAACAGCGAACAGCCACAGTCATCGAAGACAGCAGCGGCCAACTCCTTACGGAAAACACTGCTGTACTAAACAGATGGACTGAGTACTGCCGAGACTTGTATAACTACAAGGCTGAGCCAGACACCAGCATCCTCCAAAACAACCAGGCTTGGGCCAGGAAGGCCGAAGACCTGCCAGTGTTAGCTGAAGAGGTGGAAACAGCTGTACGCGGCCTGAAGGGAGGAAAGTCTCCAGGTGTAGACAACGTACCTGCTGAACTGTTGAAACATGGAGGAGAAGTAACAACGAAGGTACTCACTACACTCTGTCAAAAGATCTGGGAGCAAAAGAAATGGCCAGTAGAATGGACACAGTCTCTAGTGATCCCGCTCCCCAAGAAAGGAAACCTGAAACAGTGCCAGAACTACAGAACTATCAGTCTGATAAGTCACCCTAGCAAAGTAATGCTTAGAATCATTCTCAACCGCCTCAAAACTTTCGCCGAGGAACTGATGGCAGAAGAACAGGCTGGCTTCAGAGTTGGAAGAAGCACTGTAGAGCAGATTTTCAACTGCCGCGTCCTGATCGAGAAACATCTGCAGCATCAGCGCGAACTCTACCACAACTTCATTGATTTCAGGAAAGCATTTGATCGCGTCTGGCACGACGGACTCTGGCAAGTCATGAGATCGTTCAACATAGAGGAGGGGCTGATCCAAATGATAGAAGCGCTTTACAAGAACGCCTGCAGCGCGGTTCTACTTAACAATCAGTCAGGCGAGTTCTTCAGGACGACGATCGGTGTCCGTCAAGGATGCCTGCTCTCTCCTGTCCTTTTCAACATATTCCTGGAGAAGATCATGCAGGAAACCCTCCACGACCACCATACTTCAATCTCTATTGGTGGCAGATCCCTGTGCAATCTTCGATTCGCAGACGACATTGACCTCATGGCAGGCAGCAATAGTGAGCTGCAAAACCTGATAGACAAACTTTCAAGTAGCGCAGGGTCTTATGGCATGGAGATCAGTACGGATAAAAGCAAAGTGATGATCAACACCACAAGCGACAGCAGCAGCAACATTCACATGAACGGCCAGAAGCTAGAAGAGGTCAATAGCTTCAAGTACTTGGGAGCCACCCTGTCCAAAGACGGTAGTTGCATAGCAGAGATCCGTATCAGGATAGGTACAGCAACATCCGCAATGGCCAGGCTGGACAGGATATGGCGAAGTAACTCCATCAGCTTCACCATCAAGTACAGGCTTTACAAGTCCCTCGTAGTGTCTATTCTACTCTACGGCTGTGAGACTTGGACGCTGCTTGCAGACTCAGAAAAGAAAATCCAGGCCTTTGAGAACAAGTGCCTGAGGAAGTTGCTCCACATCTCGTACCGCGAGCACAAGACCAACGAATATGTACGGAGCATCGTCACTTCCCTGGTGGGACCACATGAACCCCTTCTGGCAACCGTGAAACGGCGCAAGCTTGCTTGGTTTGGCCACGTGACCCGACACAACACCTTGTCCAAGACTATCCTCCAAGGCACTCTCGAAGGAAGTCGTCGGCGAGGTCGTCAGAGAAAGAGTTGGGTCGCAAACATAAAAGAATGGACCGAACTCGAGATGCCAGACTTGCTTGCTACCGCCCAAAATAGAACTCAGTGGAGAGCACTGTCTGTTGCTGCTGCCTTTCAGTCCCCCCAACGCCCAGTTCGGGCAAGGGACTGATGATGATGATGATGATGAGTAGGATTGACCAACTACAGCCTTACGCGTGCCTAATAGAAGCAGTTAGTAGGAGCCTGAATAACTAAATGTAAGTGTCCAGACATAGGGACAAAAAAGGAAATAAAAAGTATAAAAACCCGGGAAAAGAAGGCCGGGCACCCGCTCCCCCAAATTCCCTACCTGCTCCGCTGACGCAGATTTTTCACCAACTGACTTCGCCGATGCAACGTATTTTTTTTTCTTCGTCCACTTTAAAAAGAGGCAGTGGTCACATCAAAACTACACGACGATTTTTCTTCGGTAACTACAGAGGTCTTCTATTTTTGTTCTACGAGAAGAGGCAGTGGTCACATCAAAACTACACGACGATTTTCTTCGGTAACTACAGAGGTCTTCTATTTTTGTTGTACGAGAAGAGGCAGTGGTCACATCAAAACTACACGTTTTTTTTTTTTCTTTCTCTTCGTCCACTTCGAGAAGAGGCAGTGGTCACGTCAAAACTACACGACGATTTTTTTTCTTCTTTTTATTCGCCGGTAGTTGACTACAGAGGGTCTTCTACTTCGAGGTGGTCTCGTCAGAACGTCATCAAGCGGCTGGCTGCAAACCTTCCTCGCATGTAAGATCACCACGTTTTTTGTCGCATACGATTTCGGTAACGCCGTCGTCGTCACGGTGGGATTCTGTTTTTCCGCTAGTATTTTTGCCAACCTGGACTTCCAGATTAACTCCCCTAAACAGATTATGACCTCGGTTTCTGACAATTAGCCAATTAGAATGCGTAACGGTCAGCCAATCGATCCGTTAGGATAACCGATAGAGAAAACTGACAGGGGTATTTTCCAGCAAAGAAAGTAAGAATCAGCTTATTTATTTGCCTATTATTTAGTAGGAACGTTAGAAAGTTACCAAGAACTTGCAAGCATTTTTCTAGAGTAACCTGAGAACGAAGAAGAAAGAGAAGATTACATGACTTGGTGATTTGAGAAAAAGAGAAGTCTCTTCCTGAAGAGAAGAGAAATATGATGTAATCAGTACCAAGAAAAGAACCTTGTTTTTTCTGAATTTATTATCTCTGTCGTTTATCGGATAACAGTTTACTGGCGTGAGATTGCATGGCGCAGTTACAGTTGGTGCGTGAGTTTGTGTGTCTGCATGAGCAGGAATTGAAATTGCATACACACGCAAAGTTTTTATCCTAACAACTTAGTAATGGTTAGCCATCCCCACATGTGGATGTGATTCCTCTGCCATGTTAAAGAGTACGTCGCAGGGGCGTCGCATCAAGATCATCAAAGGTGCACGCAAGCACAAAAACAAATCCCAAACCACCTCCGCAGCTAAAAGAAAGGCAAAGAGAAGAGAGAGAACTGCAGAGGAGTAAGTGAGGAAATGGGGTATTTGTTACAATATATATATATATATATATATATATATATATATATATATATATATATATATATATATATATATATATATATATATATATATATATATATATATATATATATATATATATATATATATATACATACACATACGTAGGCACACACGGCACTTCGCGCCAAATGTACGTTCAGCAGCGAGGTTAGCGTAGCTAGATATGACGTAATGTTTATCTTGTTACTTCAATTGTGAGAGGTTTAGGCCTGCCCACCTTTGACAAAATGGACATTTTTAAAATTCGCCCCACCGCGACCCGTCCTAAAAAGTCTCTTCTATAAATAGAAGGGACAAGATGAGGATTTCATCCCAAAGTCTACGGTATTGTTTGGAGCTCACATGCGTTTATCTTTTAGGAACATTCAGAGTTTTTCATATTTTTAAGCTTATTATGCTGATCCATTTCCCTCCTCTCTAAGCCAACCTCTGATCAACACACACGTCTGCGCACACAAATAAAGACGGACACACGCGCTTCCCGCCATTTGTACGCTCTGTGGGCTCGTGTAGCGACAGGAATCCAGCTCCTTCTACTCTAACCCACCCACTGATCCACACACACTGGCACACATAAATAAAGACGGACACACGGCGATTCTCGCAATTCGTAAGTTAGCACGAGCAGCGAAATGACGTCACTTATTGCTTCACGCCATGGCATCATTAGTCCCACGACGCCGTATACTATTCGTAGTGAGGACTCTATATGTTAAACGCCACTCATCGCAGTACTAACATTTGATGTATCAGAAAATCAACTTTGCAATTTTCTTGCTGATTTTCACGCCTAGGGCTTACAGGTCACAATTTGACCTAATCCTACCCCAGGGCCGGGGCAAACAGCAGGCTTATGCAAACACTGAAAAATCCTTTTATCTAGCTATATGCAAAATATCTAGTAAAAATAAGACAAATTACGGACTCCAGTGTGGATCAACTGGCTTTTGTGAAACGGCCATTTTCTCGCCAATGAGCATCTTCATTAAAAAAAAAAATCAAATAAAAAGGTCTCGAGATAATTCTTTTGGAGCATTTCCTGAAGTTTCAGACCTGTATGTACACAAGCACCAGAGATACTCGTGTCTACACATACACACACACACACACACACACACACACACACACACACACACACACACACACACACACACACACACACACACACACATGAACACAAAACCCTCAGAGTGGGTTACCTACCATTTTATGTGAAAATGGGTTCCCATATTTCTATTTATTCTAGGGCTCTGGAGTTGATGCGAATGTTTAGAACTCACCTTATAACTAAGCTCTACAACTTAAAATAAAATAGACATTTTCTAGAAACAGAGCCACTGGATGGAAAAAAAATAGGTTTTTACCCAAAAAGTGGGTGCCTCTCACACAAAACTGGGATTACAGTGAAAATACCTCACTAAAGATACCTTTGGTTGATTTTACTATTATGATTGTTTGAGTGGGGTTGTAAGGGGGTTGGGGGAGGGGGGGGGGGAGAAGTGTGTGGGGGGGGGGGGCGGGGGGATGGGGGGGGGGAGAGGGGGTCATCACTTTTGGTTTATAGAGCTGCTCAATGCGCTCTTATGAATGAAAGATTTTCATTAGTAGGTCATTTCAGAGGCGCACACTGAGTTGCACGTCGAACCACTCACAAATACTCATTTGGAGTGCACCAGATGGATCCAGTTGGCAAAGTCCCACATTCCACACTATAGGACAGCTAAGACTGAAAAGCAATCGCGGCGTTTATGGCGCGGTACAAGGTTTAAAACTAAGAAAATGTTGTTTTTAGAGTGTGTCGGGCAAAAGTTTTTATGAAAACTGTTTTAAAACCTCTTTTAACTCAACTTTTCTTAATGTTAAAAGTGTTTTATTGTACATTACTTAACGTCCCGACAGCAACAAGGCTTTCTCAGGACGTGCCTGCACTGCTTGTGAAAAAAACAACAACTAAACAGAACATTGAATGTATGTCGCCAGCCGGTCAAATACATTAAATAAACCTAACACATGGGGCCTACATAAAGCTAAGACCATTTAGCAACACACATCCAATATCAAGAGCTACAGGCAGTGCAGACAGTAGGGAGAGTTTTATAAAGGCAAATACAGGTGAACGGACAAAGGGCCGACAGAGACACATGCCCCAGAATAGAGAGAAAAACCCACCCTGTGGGGCTGACCAGGGTGCCCCTGGGAAATAAAAAGTAGTTAACCCCACCCAAGTCCCCCAGGGCAGACCCGGGTGGGGTTAAAAATGTTTTAATTTACAAGCGTGTCGTAACTGATATGCATCTATTCCAACGTATAGTGCTGGATATTTTTTCCCATCCTCGCCTTCTCTCTTCGCTCAACACTCGACTTTCCAGTCCTTCCCTGAAACACCCCCAACCGGTCTGCCCTCAACACTCGACTTTCCAGTCCTTCCTTCAAACACCCCCAACCAGGTCTGCCCTGGGGGAACATTTTAGTTCCCAGGGGCACCCTGGTCAGCCCCACAGTGTGGGTTTTTCTCTATATTCCGGGGGCATGTGTTTCTGTCTACCCTTGGTCCATTCACCTGCATTTTCCTTTTTTAAACTCTCCCTACTGTCTGCGCTGCCTGTGGCTCTTGATATTCGATGTGTGTTGCTAAATGGTCTTAGCTTTATTTAGGCCCCATGTCGTAGGTTTTATTTAAGGTATTGGACCGGCTGGCGACATACATTCAATATTCTGTTGAGTTTTTGTCACTAGCAGTGCAGGCACGTCCTGAGAAAGTCTTGTTGCTGTCGGGACGTTAAGCAATGTACAATCAATCAACCTTCCTTCAAACGGACAGTATTCACACAAATAATACTTTACTATTACATCAGAAAATGGCCCACCCAAGCCTGCACTCTTTTAACTGCACTAAACGACTGACTGTAGCAGACGACGCATGAAACGACGCTGACTCTGTGACGTCATTTCCATTCAATCAATTTGTGCATACAATCCAAAAGGAGATGCGGCATTGATAACATCGACAAACCTACAAAATAAAGCAACAGGTTCAACCAAAAGGTCGGGCAGGACAAAAGACAACAGCAGCCTCACCCAAAGTCTAAACGTCCTCTCTTACAATACAATCACTTCACTTCTTAGCAACCGGCGCACGAATATAATTATAGGCTAAGTCAAACTAAAACAGAAGATAGTGGCGGAAAACCCTTTAAAATAGAAACAAACAACGACGTTTCAGATCAAATATTCTTCATCTGACATGGAAACAAACGTAGAAAACGTATAGGCTAAGTCCCTGGTGAACGTATACATGAATCTCAAATTTCGAACTAGACATCACCTTTCTCCACATCACCCCGGAAGTACATTACAACTCAACACTTTTTTTTAACAAAACAACCACACCTTCAAATAACAAACCTAATTTTGTAGAAACATAAACAATTTACTCCCTGAAACAACAAAATATCCCCCCTGACCCATATCAGCTATGAAGTTATTTATAGCTGAGAAGGGTGATGTAATACATACACGCTCATTTTCAGGGTTCTGTGCGCACAACACACACACACATTGCTGGGAGGGACAAGTTTTCAAAAACACTACAGGCGTGTCTGTTAAACACAAAAGTGCATGTTTTAACGCCAAAACGAGAAAAACTGATCTTTTTATTTTTTATGAATCTTTACCCCAAGACAATGCAGAAACAACCCTCCAAGACAATGCAGAAACAACCCTCAGAAAAAATGGGTGTCTGACTTGGTCACCCAGATTTTAACACCCTCCCCCCCCCCCCCACCCAGTTTTCATAAGGATGGTAAAGACAGTAACCCATTTGAGCTCTTCCGTGTACACACACACACACACACACACCACACACACACACACACACACACACACACATACACACACACACACACACACACACACATGCAGACAAAAGCGTCAGAGTGGATTACCTACCATTTTATGTCAAAATGGGTTCCCATATTTCTATTTATTCTAGGGCTCTGGAATTGATGCGAATGTTTAGAACTCACCTTATAACTAAGCTCTATAACTTAAAATAAAATAGACATTTTCTAGAAACAGAGCCACTAGATGGGAAAAAAAATGGGTTTCTACCAATAATGTGGGTGCCTCTCACACACAAAAACTGGCATTACAGTCAAAATGGGTGTCTTCACAACAGTAGGCGTCTGTAATAAGGTCAAGTTCATAGAATACTTCTTTTTCACATTAATATTTTTTCCCCAACTTAATGTGTATGTGTGCTTTAACATTTTTTACATTGTATGGTGCAAAATTCAATAAACACTGGCCCGTAACCTTTCGATTATGAATTTTACAGAGGAAATCTTTTAAACATTGCTGCGTTTTGTCCTTCTGAAGCAAAACAGTTTATCATGGCATTGATGTGAGAATCAACATAATGTATTCTGGAAAATTAAAGGACTTTTTTTTTTTGGTTTTGGGTACTCTGGAGTTTCAGACAAACAGCAACAGAGCATTTTGAATATTAACCCTTATCATTCGGAATACACCAGTGTGTGCAACAAGTGTGACTGAAATAGTCCAAGGGTTAGTGCCAGAATAGCTTGGTGCCTCTAGGCGCCAAGCTATTGTGGCACCACCCTTGAACTAAAGCCATTGGTCTATGTCCTCATCTATAAGTACTGTAATGTAGCTTGCATAGAATTATGGCAGTGAACAAATTTGAAGCTTTTAGAATCAGTATGACTATGATGCGGGTCAAAAAGTGTGGAAAAATATGAAAGATAGAAAAAGACCCGCAGACGAAGAAACTAACACTTAACTTATTCTACCCCAGCAACATTTAAGATCCACCACGATAGTTCAAGGGTGATGCCAGAATAGCTTGGCGCCTATGGGCGCCAAGCTATTCTGGCATCACCCTTGAACTATCATGGTGGATCTGTGTCCTGCACTGCAACGCAGTCTTCTGAAGACGACTTCAACATTTGGGCTTAACTTTTTCTACCCCAGACACACCACAGCAAAATAAAGATCCACCACGATAGTTCAAGGGTGATGCCAGAATAGCTTGGCGCCTATGGGCGCCAAGCTATTATGGCATCACCCTTGAACTATCATGGTGGATCTGTGTCCTGCACTGCAACGCAGTCTTCTGAAGACGACTTCAACATTTGGGATTAACTTATTCTACCCAAGACACACCACAGCAAAATAAAGATCCACCACGATAGTTCAAGGGTGATGCCAGAATAGCTTGGCGCCTATGGGCGCCAAGCTATTCTGGCATCACCCTTGAACTATCATGGTGGATCTGTGTCCTGCACTGCAACGCAGTCTTCTGAAGACGACTTCAACATTTGGGGATTCCGGTCTTGGGTTAGAATGAGTTAATTTGACATAACAGAACACTGACATTAATTAATTAACTGACAACATAAGAAATCACTTGAAACTTCAGCCTTTATTATTGTCTTTCGTCCCCAACAACCAACCATTCTTCCATGTGCAGAGTTTTAAAAATGGTATGCAGTATATTACAAAATGATCCAGGCCCCCTCCCCCCTCCCCCTAATAACACTCTTGTAATCAATCTTTACGTTGTCAATGGTTTTCTTATCTTATTATTGTCTTTTGTCCCCAGCCGGCTGTTTCGTTTTGCAAATCCAAAGGTTATACAGTATACAAAATGATCCAGGCGTCCATCAGATTAAAAAAAAGCAGGCTATACATGCTGAAACCTCCCCAATAATAACTCTCTTGTAATAAATCTGTAGGAAACCGAAAATGCCGCGAGTGGCGGGGAACCTCAATTCATTTCTTTTGTAACTTTTTCAGTCTGTTGCGGACGTAATCCTTAATGTTTGTCCAGCGCCTATGTCTAAGTGCGGGCTCCTCGGCCATTGCGTGCTGTATCTCGGCCTTTCCAGGAAGTTTGTTCATGACGAGGTGTGTCTTGAAACGAGTTTGAACAGCTTTCTCTTCAGCTTCCCCCCATGGTTTCCTTGTAAATCTAGCTTTCTTTCGAACAGGAGCTGACGCAGTACTGTCATCATCAAAACTATCTAGATTATCATCAGGCTCTGGACGTCTTTTCTCCGTCATGCTCATCGATTCCTGTGTTGTTGACTTGCTACTTGCTTCATTCACAGGTGCTGTTCCCCCCGAGACCTCTCTGCCAGTTTCTGATGTGTCTTCATTGTCAAAGTCAATCTCTTCATCATCGCCCAGCTCAGCTCTAATGCAACTCTCAAAATCTGTCATCCCATTGTTAACTGACAGAAGAATCTTTGCCACTTTTGCCTTTTGAAGGACGTCTTGAGGTTGGCGGTAGATATGGCGATGTATCCGAATATCATGGCCAAGGAAATCTGCCAGCTGATCCTGGTCTAACTCCGAGATGGCCATTGACTGAGCCAAAGTTGCAACCTGCTTCCGTAACTGAGTAAATGTGAACATGGCTGGGTATGACACCCCTTCTTCTAGGGCATGGGCCTTCAGAACATCATGGCCTCTGTAAGGCCTCTGACCAGAAGGTGTGGCAAAGATGTACTGGGAATCAGCCAGAGCTGGCACTGATTGCCTCATTTGAAGGATTCTGTCCACAGTTGTCATCATCTTCTTCGTCAGCAAAACGGGAACACTCCTATTAAACTTGCCTCTGATTTCCACTCGCTGAAAATGATTCACCATTTTCTTCTCAACCTCTGTGAGACCTTTCAAGATATCTTGATTGGTGATCGATCCAATCTTAGCATTCTGAAGTCTGACACCTTCATTCTCTGAACTTCTCCCCCTCGTTTTCGGTGGAAAAGTGATACAGAACAAAGAGTTGCTTTAACCACTGTTGGATAATCTTCCGAAACCATCCTTGTCTCAAGAAGCTGTTGGACCTTCCTCACTTCTTCACATGATGGGATCAGCTGGGGTTTGTTCATGGTCATTTTCCCGACCGACTGGGCTGCTGTAGCGGACACACAATCATACCAGTCCCTGTTGAAGACAGAGTCAAACCGCTGCGCCTCAGAGAGCTCCTGTCGCCACCTGTCATCTGAACCCTGCCCAAGCTGTTTGGATGCTTGTGACTGTTTGATCTGTGAACACTTTTTCAAAGCATGGCCTATGCGCATTGCGAGATTGCCTTTTTTGAACTGATGTGTGTCCTCATCAAAATCTGCTAGCTCTTTTACAGCCAGGACCACATGATCAAAGCTAGCTGAATTGATCACAGCATTTAAACTTGCGATTTTCATTTCTGACCTCACTCTGATAATCTTTAATAGTCTCCCTAACTCCCGCATCCTAGAGCTGATTTGTCCAGCCGTGTGTTCTTCAATGTCCCTGCGGTCAAATAACCTCTTTCCATACTCAAGAAGCAAGGGGTCAGTTCTGATGAGATGGCTTATCTCATCATCTCTCTGGCTGGCCAAGACCTTGTGATAGAAGGAAAATTCAACGTCTAAGGGTATTGGAAGCATTAGGCGACCACGGCGCGCCGCGTCCCCTTGCCGAGTGATCTGAAACCCTCCTGGCTTCTGACAGCAACGTTTTGAGTGTACAGAGATCAGCTTTTTTTGATAGAGCCCTTTGCAATGGCTACAGGCGAGAAGGTCGTCTACCTTACTAGTTTTGGTGCGATACTTAGGAATCAAACATCCGGATTTGTTTACAAGAACAGCAACGTTATGCATGTAATCACCCTCATCTTGCAGTCTGATCCATCCTCGACGTCTCTGCTTGGTCCCTTTTTTCATCGACAAAATTTTAGCAACGTCTGCCTCATCTGCATGGACATCTTGTAAGTGCGTGCTCATTTTCAAGACAAGCTTGCCACACAATTTGCATGCATGTTTCTTGCCCCATTAAAATTTGTACTTTCCTTTCCCTCTCTGCGACACGTGCACACATGTTTCTTCTGTAAGTGCTCTTTCCCCACTCTTTCCAGCATCACGTTCCTCCTGCCTATCCACATTCTCATTGCCACCCCCTAACGCACACTGCACCTTGCTGGTACTAGCGTCACCGACACCTGGCCACCCGGAACCTGCCACTTTGATGAAATCTAACATAGTCGATACAATACTGTCTATGTCAGAGATCCCAGCAATTGATGCCGACACACCCTCTGATGTGTGACCTCGGTGACGAGGGCTGGCTTCTGCAGCATCAAAATCCACGTTTTCTGAAAATGCAAGCAGTTTTCACACATTTGTCAACCCTGCGTGACCCTTTGAGAGAGGTCACTCAAATTGGCATGTTTAAAAAGGTCTTGCCACAAAGTATCCTTGGGCCAAGCTTGAAGAATGTGGCTTGAATAGTCTCCGAGAAAATGCCACCGTTAACTCATTCTACCCCCAGATACACCACAGCAGGATAAGGATCGACCATGATAGTTCAAAGGTGATGCCAGAATAGCTTGGCGCCTACGGGCGCCAAGCTATTCTGGCATCACCCTTGAACTATCATGGTCGATCTGTGTCCTGCGCTGCAATGCGGTCTTGAGAGGACAGGGGCAAAATTTAAGGATTTTGGTGTTGGGGTAGAATGAGTTAAAGTTTACCCTGGACGACCAGTGGCCCAAAACATAAACTCACTTTTGCTTCGCACGCACGCCAGCCAATAAAATGAAGATGATCATAGAATCACTTTGCTTACCAGTTTGTAATTGGGAGCATTCCGCCGCCGTCCATGCACCCTCCTACCAGACGCACCCTCTGTGGCAGAGGCTGGGGGGCCATAATGCTGCAGCATAGATCCCGATGGGTTTGGACATCCTGCTGCCATCCGGCGCTGGGTGTGTGCAGAAAGTCCTGAGCCGGTGTGACCAAAACGGTGTTGCTGCAAACATGTCCAATACAACCATGTAAACCAACTAACATTTTGAATCAGATTGATTGTACATTGCTTAACGTCCCGACAGCAACAAGGCTTTCTCAGGACGTGCCTGTACTGCTTGTGAAAAAAAACCCACCTAAACAGAACATTGCCATGTATGTCGCCAGCCGGTCAAATACGTTAAATAAACCTAACACATGGGGCCTAAATAAAGCTAAGACCATTTAGCAACACACATCCAATATCAAGAGCTACTGGCAGTGCAGACAGTAGGGAGAGTTTTAAAAAGGCAAATACAGGTGAATGGACAAAGGGTAGACAGAAACACATGCCCCAGAATAGAGAGAAAAACCCACCCTGTGGGGCTGACCAGGGTGACCCTGAGAACTAAAAACTGGTAATACAGTAAAAAGGGACACTTCAGTTGCACATTCCGAAAGACCTGTTTGTGGACTTCGAATCGCGAGGCAGTTTTGCGAACGAGGATTGAAATCTGGCGCCATTTAAAAAAAAAAAAAAAAGTCAACTGATACTGTGCAAGTTACTTTTCGATCACTGACAATCACACATGTCAGAAAAAAAGAAACAAAATCGCGTGGCAGATTGACCTTGTAATGGGGTTATTGAACGAATTCCTTTCATTGAAGAAGAAAGATTTTGTTAAAATCGTGGGGTTCTATTATCATTTACTACAAGACTCAACGGTCAGAGAGAGGAAGACACGGACAGAGCCACGGCTGAAGCAGACGCCTTATTTTTCTGGGCCAAACGGGTATCGGGGATTGGAGGCATCTCTCAGTTAAATAACTGCACTGAACAAGTACATTTGGGCGTGCTCTTAACTAAGAAATATTGCATAAAGTACCTCTGCAAACGCGGAAGAATGGTCCACTGTTGGGGACGAAAGACGACGTTTTAGGAAGGGCAAGGGAAACAACTCCGTGGTGTTGGGATAACCAATCAGCGATCATCAAGTTGATCTGAAAACACTCCGCTTCCGTGTCAACACACAGGCCCAGGGCATCGCCAAAGCACAACATGAAGTAAATCTGGCGAAATGGGGACATCCTATTTTGATAATTTTTTCTGACTTTTGAATGAAAGATAATGCAGAAACAACCCTCAGAAAAAATGGGTGCCTGACTTGGTCACCCAGAATTTTACACACACCCATTTTGCACAAGGATGGTAAAGAAAGTAACCCAATTGAGTGGTTTGGTGTACGCACGCACACACACACACACACACACACACACACACACACACACACACACACACACACACACACACGCGCGCGCACGCACGTACACGCACGCGCGCACGCACGCACGCACGCACACACACACACACACACACACACACACACACACACACACACACACACACACACACACACACACACACGCTTTGACGCCAAAAAGACGTTCTCTAGCAATGTTTGGGTAGCTAGACGTGACGTCATTTTTATCTTGTTACTTCTTTGCCAGAATTTTTGCGCCGCACGCCGAAAACGTCATATGCATGCTCCGGAATCGCTCCGACCAGCTCCATTTCAATGTCTACCGTATTTTCAATACGATACACAAAAATGAAATATTGATGGAGACGCTTGTGTGTTCACCTTGCATGCCGTCATGTAAACACAACGTACTCCTGACAATATACTTGACCTTTTTGACATCATGAGGATCCAGCCGCAAGTTGCGGGAAAACTTTACCAAGCCAACAGCTGCAAACCAAGGACCATGGACACAAAGTGGTGTCATCAAGAGGCATAGATCCTCACCAGCCCCCGCAACTGCGGGGGCTCATGAGGATCTATGCCTCCTGCAGCTGTACCTCTGCATTGCAGCGAGAGATTTCCGTGCGGCTAACATAGCTCAAGACAGCGCAGTTATACTATGACGGGCAGGTACTGACTGCTGAAAATTACGTGCATCTCGACCCAGAAAACTTATGAGAACTCACCAATTACTTTGCGTATTTGGACCATCTTTTTTAACGCTATGAAACAGTGTGTCGTAAGGTTCGTGACACTTCGCATTCTGTAGAAGAATCTTCACTGGAGATTGTTATACACGTGCAGAAATTTTAACGTCAGTGGTGTAATTGACCTCGTTTTTGACGTTTTTTTTCCTCAAATGTATTTGATGTAATCTCGTTCATCAGACTGAGTCCTGCTTTCCATGCTTTGATCTATACTATACAAATACTTTACCGAGCATATTAACTTGCTTGAGCCCTCACGAAGGTCATGGGTCACGGAAGGTTGACAAATCTGATTGTATATTTGGGTAAAATGTGGATCATCTCAGCCAACCAACCTTTTACTGATGTTAAGACATTTGATACTTGATCATTTCAGTGACCTTTTGGAAAGGCCAACCCATTGCGCAAAGGCCAACGGGCCGTCGGCGGCCGAAGTCGGCTCGATGGCATTTTGCGCAATGGGAAGGCCGCAATGGTGAGATTAATTGCCTGGATCGGTCATGTGTGTCCCATAAGGGCTTTGACATTCTTGCTTTTGTCTTATTTGCAGGTTCCTGTTTCAGCTCAGTGTTTGCTAATTTTTATTATTAGACTACTGTTTGAGGTTAGTCCATTTGTGGGTGTGTTTGTTGATTCGTATTATTAGACCACCATGAGCGGTTAGTAGGATTGTTAGTGAGTTTGTTGATTCCTCTAATTAGGCCACTGTTAGCGCGTTTGTGGGTCTGTTAGTGTGTTTGCCGATTCCTGATATTAGTCTACTGTTAGCGCAGTTATTCCGTTTGTTTGTGTGCTTCATGGTTTCTGTAGTAAACATTGTTAACAAAGACACAATATATCTCGCCGAACCTATTGTTCGTATGTGTGTGTGTGTGTGTGTGTGTGTGTGTGTGTGTGTGTGTGTGTGTGTGTGTGTGTGTGTGTGTAGACACGAGTAGAGTGCCACACTGACCACCGCCTTGTCCGCTGCAAACTCAGGCTCCACTTGAAGCCAAAACCCAAGAAATGGGGGCCCCACAAGAAAAAGCTTGATGTTGCCAGCCTTCAGCGTGACGATGTGAAAGCTGCCTTTCAGACAGATTTACAGCGCAGGCTCAAAGACACAGCGGACCCAGTAGACTCCTCCCCTGAAACACTTTGGGAACAACTGAAAACTGCTATTGCAAAATCCTCTGCAGAAGTCTTGGGTTTCGCCAGAAAGAAGAACAAAGACTGGTTTGACGAAAACGATGTAGAGATCCAGGAACACCTAGCAAAAAAAAAAGAGCCGCCCATCAGGTCCACCTAGCCCAGCCTTCCTGCCCTGTGAAGAAGTCTGCCTTCCGCCTCGTCTGCAGCAGTCTCCAGCGCAAGCTCAGAGATCTCCAGAATGAGTGGTGGACCAGACTTGCACAGAGGACCCAGCTTTGTGCTGACAATGGTGACTACAGGGGCTTCTACGAAGCACTGAAAGCAGTGTATGGCCCCAGGCACCTGGTACAAAGTCCCCTGCGAAGCGCGAATGGCCAGGCACTCCTCACAGATAATACCTCCATCTTGAACCGCTGGTCGGAATACTTTCAGAGCCTCTTCAGCGCTGAGCGCACTGTTCAAGAAGCAGTCGTCCTACAAATCCCACACCTCCCAGTAAAGGTTGAATTGGACGAACCACCCACCGCTGAAGAGACCCTCACAGCCATCCACCAGCTCAAGAGTGGCAAAGCAGCAGGCATTGATGGAATACCGCCAGAGATCTGGAAACATGGAGGCACAGCACTGCACAACAAGCTCCATGACCTCTTTCTCTGCTGCTGGGAGGAAGGAACACTACCAACAGATCTCCGTGATGCAGTCGTTATCACCCTGTACAAGAACAAAGGCGAGAAGTCTGACTGTTCCAACTATCGGGGAATTACCCTGCTGTCCATTGCTGGGAAAATCCTTGCAAGGCTGCTCCTGAACCGGCTGGTACCTGCCATCGCTGAAGACCAACTCCCAGAGGGCCAGTGTGGCTTCAGAGCAAACAGGAGCACCACCGATATGGTCTTTGTGCTGAGACAGCTACAGGAGAAGTGCCGCGAGCAGAACAAAGGGCTGTACGTAACATTTGTCGACCTAACAAAAGCGTTCGACACTGTGAGCAGGCAAGGCATGTGGCAGATCCTGGAGCGACTTGGCTGTCCCCCAAAGTTCCTCAACATGATTGTCCAGCTACACGAGGACCAGCAAGGCCAGGTCAGACTCAACAATGACCTCTCAGAACCATTCCCTATTCTCAACGGCGTAAAGCAGGGCTGCGTGCTGGCACCGACCCTCTTCACCATCTTTTTTAGCATGATGTTGAAGCAGGCCACAGTGGACCTCGATGATGACGATGCAGTGTACATCAGGTATCGTCTCGATGGCAGCCTGTTCAACCTCAGACGACTGCAGGCCCACACGAAAACCCTAGACCAACTGATTCGTGAGCTGCTTTTTGCTGATGATGCTGCCCTCGTTGCACACACAGAGAGAGCCCTGCAGCGCATCACGTCTTGCTTCGCAGATGCTGCCCAGCTCTTTGGACTCGAGGTCAGTCTGAAAAAGACAGAGGTCCTCCATCAGCCGGCACCCAAGACAGTGTATCGCCCTCCTCACATCACCATTGGCGAGTCTGAACTATAGTCAGTGCACCAGTTTACCTACCTTGGCTGCATTATCACATCGGACGCCAAGCTGGACAAGGAGCTTGACAGCAGGCTGGCAAAAGCGAACAGCGCTTTCGGGCGACTTTTCAAGCGGGTGTGGCACAATCAACAGCTGAAAACAGGCACCAAGATCAGCGTGTACAGAGCTGTGGTCCTCACCACCCTGCTGTATGGTTCCGAGTCCTGGGCCCTCTACCGCAGCCAACTACGACTCCTCGAACGCTTCCACCAGCGCTGCCTGCGTACCATCCTGGGCATTCACTGGAGTGACTATGTCACCAACGTCGAGGTCCTTGAACAGGCTGAAACTGTGAGCATCGAGGCTTTGCTGCTGCGGACACAGCTCCGCTGGGCGGGGCATGTCTCCAGGATGGAGGATCATCGCCTACCAAAGATCACACTGTTCGGCGAGCTTGCTACTGGACACCGTGACAGAGGGGCACCAAAGAAGAGATACAAAGACTGTCTCAAGAAGTCACTTAGTGCCTGCCAAATCGACCACCACCAGTGGTCTTCGCTTGCTGCGGACCGTGACACCTGGCGCTCGACCATTTACAAGGCAGCTGTCTCCTTTGAGGACTCTCACAGAGCTAGCCTTAAGGACAAGCGGCTCAGGAGAAAAAAACAGAGATGCCGCAGCTCAGAACCCTGGCCATACCTTCCCCTGCAGCCACTGCGGTCGAACCTGCCTGTCTCGGATTGGCCTCCGCAGCCACGAACAAGCCTGCAGACGTCGTGGTCAGCTCCTATAAAATCTTCGTTCGCGAAGTCAAGCCAAGAGAGAGAGACACGAGTATCTCTGGTGTTTGTGTACATACAGGTCTGAAACTTCAGGAAATGCTTTTATTTAAGGTGTATATTGGAAGGCTCATGAGCATATTTAAATATGGTGGATACATTAGTGCGAAAAAGTGTCGTTTATGAAAGGTCGGTTGACCCGCATTTGAGTCCGTAATTTGTGTTATATTCAATTGGAATTGGAGAAATTCACTTGGAGAAAGCTATTGGATGAGTTCGTTAACCAGTTTTGTACCTCTTCAATGTTTTCGTAAGATAGAATTCAGCGCAGTAAAAAAAAAACCTGACGGTGACGTGAAAGCACTAGACACGTAAGTGTTATACATTGTTGCTGAACTGACGCAAAGCGTTAGACACGTCAATGTTACACATACATTGGCACAATGCTCTTTATCTCTCTTATCAGTGATATCTGCGAGCGTTTTCTGCGAAAAAGTGGGAAAATACATGCAAACTCATGTACTGATAAAGAAAAGACTTTTGGGTTGGTTCATTCCATATTGTTTGTTCTGATAGCAGAACCCCCCCCCCCCCCCCCCCCCCCCACCAAAATGACCTGCTGAAAACTGTGAAAGCAGGCAAATGTCTTATTCATCTGGGGCCAGGTGCACGAAAGGTTAAATTAAAACAGTGTGAAAGTCCAAAAACATTTTAGATAACAGAGACTTTTAAAAAACGTTCTAACCAATTTAGCCCCGAGCCCCTACAGCAGGAGATTGGTTGACCATGATTATTCAAAGGTAGTGCCAGATAATAATAATAATAAGCGCATTAAATAGGCGCTTTATCCCAATTGAAAATCGGCTCAAAGCGCCGCCGCGAACTGAACCCAACAAGCACGCTCACGTGAATCACGCGCATTCACTCACACACTGTACATAAACACAGAACATTCACTGGTGCTAAGGGCAAGCTCAAGCGAGCTACTGTAGTTTTTGGAAATTCACAATCGTTTGTTTTTGAAATTTGATTAAGTGGGCTGAAACTGATACGCCAAGCTAATCTGATACGCCAAGCTAAAGGCTCCAAGCTAATCTGGCACTACCCTTGAATTATCATGGTCAATCAGTCTCCTGCAACTGGTACATAGTCATTAGGAAACCTCTCCAAAATTAGAGAAATGGGTCCGTGGGGTAAAAGGGTTAAAGCTGTTGCCCGACACGCTTCAAAAAAAAAGTTGGAAACCCTTTTAGGCAGCTCTAGGTCATCGATTTATAAATAGAGGAAGAGGGGTTCCATGAATAGTTCTTTTCCGCGAAGAAGCATTCCTATCAAAGGTATGACAAAATATGACTTTTTCGTCTTTAAATAATGCATAGGTGCCTGTTACGTTTGTGGTTGTGTTATTCTTTTTACACCATGTGTGTGTTGATCATAGGAAAGATCCGATATTCATTTGAGTTATTTTGGATGAGAATCACGTACCTTTTTAGTGATGTTCGTTTCCTTTTGCCTGGAGAAGCTAGAATGTTGCATATTTTTCGCTACATTGTTACAAAGACCGACCTTCATTAGACTGGAAGGTTCTGGCAGTGACGCGACCGTTCTAGTGAACTCAAATATGACGTCAAAGTTTTGTAATACACATGTTGGCTACATTTCGCAACATTTACGGGATGCACCTAGATGTTTGTGGAAGATTGTAGATATATCTAGATTGTTCTTTTAATGAATATTATTGAGTTTTGGTTACGTTTTCCTTTCTGATTGGTTGTGTAGTTTGCGGGATTTTTTTTTAGAAATCTGTAACAGTATAAAAGTGGTTGTTAGCAGATTATGTGTGTGCATCATGCATTTTCGTATTTTGGTCCCATTACATGGAACACCCTCCCACCTGACGTTCGTCACTCATCATCTCTCTCCATTTTTAAATCCAAGCTTAAAACACACCTTTTTATGTTGCATATACTTAAAGACCATTTTGTCTACCGGCTCATCATGTGTGTGTGTGTGTGTGTGTGTGTGTGTGTGTGTGTGTGTGTGTGTGTGTGTGTGTGTGCGTGCGTGTGCGAGTTTTTTTTTGTTTTTGTTTGTTTTGCTCCTTACAAATCAATGTATGTTTGTTGTTATGTTGTTGTTGTATGTGTTTGGTTTTGTGTTTTTCTTTGTGTTTCATTACTGTGATTGTAAAGCACCTAGAGCACCTTGGTGATTAGGCGCTATACAAATTACCTTTATTATTATTATTATTATTATTATTATTATTATTATTATTATTGTATGGGAGACGCAGTGTATCAGAATTGTAGATGCATTGTAGAGAGACAGCGTACCAAAGTGTGGTTGCAATTTTGGATGCATTGTGCTGAGATTGTATCGTGAGAATAAAATTTTGTTGGGAACTTTTTCTCCAGTGTGGTAGTCTACAACTTTGTGCCACGTGTGACGAGTTGCAACTGAATGAAGTTTCTTTACAAGAACCCTACGTGAGTGCGTCTGGTGTGATTGCATTATACTACGACTACGACTACCACGTAACAGTGCCGCAGTCGTGTCCTTACACCAGGGAATTGTTTTCTTACTCAATCGTACATGGGCCACTCTCCAAGGCTGTGTACCACAGCGGGTCATACACTCAGATGAGTGTTTCTGTAAACTTATTTTCTCCAGAAATTAATTCCGATGCCTTACGTTTTTGGGCAGTGAGAAAAATAGCTGTCCAACGCAACGCGAGTATCCGCCACACATGTCAACACCAACACACAGCTTCTTTTCACTACACGTATGAAGACAGAACTATTTGTTCACCAGAAATTAATTCCAATACCTTGCGTTGTTTGGGCAGTGAGAAAAATAGCGGTCCAACGCAAAGCGTGTTTCCGCCGCCACACATGTCAACAGCAACACACCGCTTCTTTTCACTACACGTATGAAGACAGAACTATTTTTATCCTGAGACCTTCGGAGATGTGTTAGAAACGTGTAATCCACAGCAAAGACGTTTAGTGAACAACTGTCAAAATGAGTGGGTCCCAGCCGTTTCCGAAAAGGGGGATCGCGCTTTTTTCCTGTTCCCTCGTTATAGCAGTGGCCAGAGCGGTGCTAATCTCGGTCGGGATACGATTGACGGCGCGGCACTTGCTTGTTGTAGACCTGTAACCTCAATTAATATCTGGAAATGAAACTTTTACGACACAAATGTCGTCATTCTCATTAGCTTAGATTTACATGATCAGTCTGTTGCACGCCTGTTTCATATTGCTTCTTCTGGAAACTTTTGTGTGTGTGGCGAAACTACTGTATTCCAAGTGAACTTCAACTCAGCAGTCACAAAACGCAAGAGGTACGTAGAATATTTTGTCTACGGTGCGGTGTCTAAAACAGCATCGATACATCCACAACTCTATTACTGTAAGTGTGCAAGTCGACGCCGCCATGTAGTAACATGGTGTAACTTTGGTCGACGCGTAATGTTCGCTCGCCCTAGCTTCAAGGTTCCGTAGTGACATAAAAAAACAAGTGCGCAGACCCGCATGCTGGGAAGGTTGCGTAGAATCCCTAACACTAAGTCATTGTCTTAAGGCCCCGCCACACGTGCCGGTTGTGCCCCGATTTTGAAGCCGATTCGGATCCGATTGCGATCGGATGACGTCAATTATCCGATCCGGTCCCAATCGGCTGGGAATCGGGTGTCTAGAACCTGCTCTATTTTTCCGATCCGAATCGGTCCCAATCGTAAGCTTCAACCAATCAGAGCGCGTCTCGCAAAGCATGTCGTTTTAGTTTGCAAATGGCGGAACACGCCTGTTGTGATCAGTACTCCGCCGATGCTGATGTTTCGCACCCCTCTTCCCGAATATGATGCAAAACTGCTGATAATGCAAGCACATCATCATCACTGTCAAAACTAGTAGTCATTTTGCAGAACAGGTACGACTTTGATCTTCGGTTCAAACCGGTCGGCTAAACAAGTCGGGAAATGTGTGGCAGTGCACACGTTTTTTAGTCCGGCCCGATCACCTACCGATTTGAAAACTGATCGGGAATCGGCCTCAAAACCGGGCATGTGTAGCGGGACCTTTAGGTAATCCAGTAGTATGCAACATGGCGACAAATGCGGTCATCCTCTGCTGCTTGATTTGTTTCCGAAAAAAGATCGAAGACGAAGAGGAACGACGCATTAAAGGTACAATGAAGGTAACGATTCGTCTTTCTGATAATAATAAGACTGGTGTTGAGCAGGATTTTTTTGTTTGTTTCGTTACATTTGTGCAGGTGGAAAAAAAAAAGAAGACAAAATCGTACCCTTTCCTTTTGTCATCTCATTCAGCGTTTTGCTCCTCCTCCTAAACTGGCACTACCCTTGAATTATCATAGTCGACCCATCTCCTGCTGTAGTGTGTCAGGCCTGAATGGGTTAAAGTGATCTGCCATTCTGGCCTCAACGTTGATAGTGGTCCGACTAACAAAGTGTGCACTGCTCCATCGGCACGAAACTGTATAGTCAAAGAGTACGCACGCAATGTTTGTAAAGGAGACACCTCTCACGACTGCGTCATTTACCTTTGTGTGTTTGACGTTCTGTTTTCTTAATTCAGTCTCTTTACCTCTATTGTCAAGCATCAAGGAAAAAAACCTGTGTACTGGTATGTTATCCTTGATCTACACACCCTAGAGCAGGAGATGGATCGACCATGATACCTCAAGGCTACGGCCAGATTAGTTTGGCGCCTGATGGCGCCAAGCTAATCTAGCACTACCCTTGAGGCATCATGGTCGATCCATCTCCCGCAAATGGGTTAAAGTCGTTTAGTCGGATAAAGGTCGTTAAATGACACCACTGCAAGAGGCACAAATCCTCATGAGCCCCAGCAATTGCGGGGACTCATGAGGATCTATGCCTCTTGCTGACAAACTTCATTAGCTGCCAGTCAAACTACGAGTCTGAACAAAATCGCCTGTCTGTGCTACAAAGCTATTAACTACTCTACCCCTGCCTATCTCGCTGATCTTCGTCAACTATACACTCCCTCCCGCTCCCTCCGTTCAAGTAGTGACACGCACCTTCTCAGAGTCCCGCTCTTCAAATACAAAACCAGAGGTGATCGTTGTTTTGCGCACGTTGGACCTGTTGTCTGGAACTCCTTACCAATAGACAATAGACATTCTTCCTCATTCACTGCCTTTAAATCTGCCCTAAAGACCCAACTGTTCGAACCCCAATGTAGCTCAGTTCTTTGTCATTATGTACCTGTGTGTGTGTGTGTGTGTGTGTGTGTGTGTGTGTGTGTGTGTGTGTGTGTGTGTGCGCGCGCGTGCGCGCGCGTGTGTGTATTGCAGAATCCGTTGTTTCTCTGGCTTTATGACCCCCTCCACTCCCACTCTTTATTTGTAAAGCGCTTAGAGCTTATTTAAGGATAAGCGCTATAAAAGTAGCCATTATTATTATTATTATTATTATTAAATCTACGTTCTTTTAAGGACTGGGGCTCCTTCGCTGAAAATTACCAAATACTTCAGAAACAATCTGCGTCCAGAGGAAGTGAAGGGGTTAAGATGATCATACAACAGTTGTGATAAACGTCCGCTCTGATACCCTTCCGCATACCTTTATCATCTTTTTAACTCCAAATACCAAAACAACAATCCTAAGTTGTCGCCTAATTGGAGTAACAATTCTAAAAGCTCGTTGTCGCGTCATAGCAATTGATAAGCTTAAATAAAGAAAACTCCATATTTCAACCATGGACTATTCAAAAGAATGAATTGTATAGAGCATTAGAATAGTCGTGAGATATATAATTGTTCTATCAACAATCTGATTCAAACTTTGCTATAAATGTTCTTTATTTGACGTTATTTGGTGGCTGTTTCCTTGGTGATGCTACACTAATTGATTTATTCATTCAACCCAAAATGAAGTAGTAAAGTCTAGTTTTTGCAAAAAGATATATAAATGTAACATTATCTAGATTGATGTGGATGGATTTACCTACAAGAAGATGATGAAAATGTCTTTTTTTATGATCTCAGGAGACCATAAGAACCCGACCCACCCATGGTCACATACTTTTGTTATAGCCAACTGTCTCTGAGATACCCCCGAAAAAGCCATTCACAACTGAAAACCCATTCAAAATGCGTTAACTCTTTTAGCCCAGATAAACCACAGCAAGATATGGATCGAGCATGATAGTTCAAGGGTGGTGCCAGAATAGCTTGGCACCCATAGGCGCCAAGCTATTCTGGCACCACCCCTAAACTATCATGCACAATTTGTCTCTAGAATTGTTATAATTGTTAGAATTGTTATACAGTCCATCAGAGAGCAACTTCAACATTTGGGGATTTCGATCCTGGGGCAGAATGCGTTAACTCCTAATTTGAATACAAAAGAAACATCCAGGTCACTCCGTATGATATAACACTATTTGAATTATTTTTAATAAGGTCTTGCCACAAAGCATCCTTTGGCCACGTTTGAAGACTGTGGCTTGAATTGTCTCCGAGAAAGTGTCAACGTTAAGTTTTACCACAGACGGACGGACGGAAGACCACTGGCCCAGAACACACCCACTTTTGCTGCGCTCCTGACTAAATTCTTGCAGAGTACAGTGAAGATCAGATACGTCATCTGATGTACACAGTGACGCCAAAAAGAAAATGCGTTACGCAGGATAACCATCGCAATGTTTGTTAAATTGTTTGTAAGGAAACATAATATTTAAAAATGTCACCAAACCACCAATTTCCGACAGGGTATCACTTTTGTCAACTATTGATAAAATAAGCATGTTTGCTAATACGACCTGCCGTATTCTTGGCGCTGAACTCAATCACAGTTGTTACGTGGTGGAGTTGTAGTCGTAGTATGATAAACACACCAGACGCACGCACGTAAGGTTCTTTTAAATAACCCTCATTCAGCTGCAATCCGTCACACGTGGCTTAAGGATGTAGACAATACTGGAGTAACAGTTCCAACAATATTTTAATTCAGCGATGCGATCACCACACAATGCATTTCCAAATGCATCAACACTGATACAAAGTCTCTTCTGCAATGTCCACACTACGACACAAAGTTTCTCACACAACGTACACCACACTGTTACGCTGTTTCTTTTACAATGTACACCCTATACGGGCCACGTACCTACGATAACTGTGTGTCTCTACAACTGACAAATGCAAGACAATGTACCAACGTGCTTCCCCAGCACCAATCTTTTATGAACCCTCTAGAAAACCACAATAGGCTACACAAATTTGGCTGCTCACTTCAGCCCCAAATCCTAGGTAAAATGACATCTCACAAAAGTATGGTAGACAGTTCGGAAACTTTGAGAACCTTCACAAAATTTCAATACAGGCAAGAAAAAGGCTGAACACTTCACGCACACAGTAAACAACTTGTGACCAAAAGAGCGGCTCACTCTGATACCGAATTTCAAAAGGTTGCCGACGCTTTGATGTTACACACACGAGGTCACTAGACCGAGAGCGCGATTCTGCTCGAACATTTTAGTCTATTCTCATTGTAACTACACAATACAAAAATCGACCGATTTTCTCCGTGTGACTTCGCTAGAAACTTCCGGAACAAACCTAACAAAATAACAAAGCAAATTCCGCTCTACGCGCGAATAAAAGAAAATTCCACCGAAAAGGTACGTGAATCGCAACCATGATACCTCAAATAAATATTGGATCGTTTCCTACGATTAACACATGTATGCTCTCACAGGACAACACAACCACAATCGTAACAACAGTGTTCGGCCAAACGACCGTGGTATCTGCATCGTCCGAAAAAGATGCAAATCAGAAACTCTACTCAACTCATTCGAGACGTGCCGCCTCCGGATACGCGGCTTAAGCCGCGTATCCGAAGGTGGCACGTCTCGAATGAGTTAATAATTCCGTAGGGCATTTCTGGCACGTTTTGTAGAAACACTCAAACATACGGCTCTGAGGAAGAATACGATTTACATGATTCAGCGGCGTGGAACACCATTGACGGCGTGGTTCTTGCTTGTACACAACTGTGCAACGTCATAATTATTTTCTCCGGACATTTACCACAAAAATGTCGTCATCCTACTTAGATTTTATTTACGTCATCAGTCTTGGAGATCAGTACAAGTCCTTTGCAAAGAAATAATACTGAGTTCCCTATTCCTTGTTTTGGAAACTTTGTCTGGCGAAATATTGCAATATCAACTACAGTCAACACAGTCACACAACGCAAGAGGTACGTAGTCTATTTTGTGAAGGGTGATGTGTCTAAAACACCCATACATCCTAATCCTAGTTCCTGCAGCAAGCGGTACTTCGGATAACAAGCAGGCGCCAAAATTGTCTGCTGTCCGGGCTGCCTTGTGAGGGCAAAAGACAGTAGTAGGTTCTTTTTTAAAGCAAGATTTTCTTCTTCTTCTCCTTTCTTCTTCTTTGTTACGATGAAGCATCACGGTGCGGTGGTCGTGGCTCAGGTTAAAAATGTGAAAAGATGGAATCTAAGTAAACATCAGTGCGGATGTTCATGGGGTAGTGGGAGCATGGCTGACTGCAGGTTGTGAAGACTGCAGCCCAGTTGCACCCTGAAGATCTAGTAGGACAGAACTGTGATGATGGGGATGGGCACGTGACGTGGTACCGGCGGTTCCGCCACTTTTGGCGTGTCTTTGGGGGGAAAAGGAGTATCACAATAAACACAAATGTTGCCATTCACAATTTTTTGGGGGTTGCCTCGTTGAAAAGCTAATTGAAAATAAAAACACAAGGCAAGCTTTGCTCAAACGAACTATTCCTCCTCTTCCCCCCTCCTCCTGGCAACAGTGAGTCTATGTACTGTGCGACGCGTCATGTGTGTGTCGTCCGTCTTCGTCGTCCGTTTTAAACGTTGGTATTTTCTCGGAGACTATTCTAGCCAGTCTTCAAACTTCAGCAAGGATAGTTTGTGATAAGAGTATTCTCAACATAACAATTTCAGTGAAAAGGTCAAGGTCAAGGTCACAGGGGGTCCAGAAATAAACCAGGCGTCAAAACTATTTTTTTCTTTGTAAATGTACTTTATTTCGTGTTATTTTGACACAGTTTGTCAGAGGATATTTTAAAGAAGTGTTACGCCTTGTGTAAAAAGAATGTTTAGTCTAAAAAAACTCAAGTCGATGACTTATGACGTCACGGGATATGGAAGTGAAATGCGGAGCATCTGCAGAGGACACAGTTGAAAACCAACCAGGTGCATTGTCACTAGGTTCAAGATGAATGAAAATCCGGCCTGTTTGGTGTTGACCTACGTTTCGTTTCTCAAAGAATCCTAAAATATTTACATGATTCACAAACACCGAAAACAAACAGTTTATTTTGTTATGGCAGCGGCCATATTTACCTGATCAAATGGATATGGGTGTGATCCTCATCACTTTGTCAACCAAAGGAGCATAAAAAGTGCCTTGAAAGTAATTCACTGCGGAAAATCTGGTTTATTTAAAAATGATGAATTGCGCGGTCTGGGTCTCTAGTGAAGTTATGATATAATATAAGTTATTGGTTTGCTACACGGAGCCTTGTAGGCCTTTGGGAGGCCAAACGAACCATTGAACCCTGAAGGCCGAAGGCCATTGGTTCCTTTGATCTCCCGAAGGCCTACAAGGGTCATTGCAGCAAGCCCCTGCTACAATAACGTATCTATTTTCATTCCTCCACTATTTTCGTAAAGGAAATCAAGAAGAAATCTTCCGACCTGGATCGCGACAGACATGACTGACGTAAAAGAATAAATATTTATACACAATAGACTTACGACGTAATTTAAAATCTTTCAAGACGTTGCCGTCTCCAGTAGAGTGCCTGTTGTTTTAAATAACACTAAGTAACTTTGTACTTCAGAACGTTTGGTGATCTTTTACAGAACAAAACTGGCATCCAAGACGCCCCAGAAAAAGGGTTACAAAAGTCTGCCATTAGTCGCTACAAGGGTTTTGTAGCTCGGTCATGTGGTACAGTTTGCATTAAAGAGATTGGTCGTGTGGCGTAGGGATGAAAACAAAATCTTTTGAGGCAGTGTAGAACATCACAAGCAGTCGACACAACACAATGTTTAACATTGTGTCCAGTTTTGATTATTTTCACCACAAGTGAAACCCTGTGTCCTTGAAAGTAGTCAAGAGCGATTACTCTTTCAAAGTGTGTGTGCAGGTAGCTCAGAAAGTAGCCTTAACATCTCAACAGAAGTGTGAAAAATTCATAAATTTTAAGAAAACAAATGATTTAGCAGGTACTACAGCCAACCGTTTGCTTCCGTTAGAACTGGATCGTTCGTGCGCGTGAGCCTTGAAGGCTATGCCATTCTTGTTAAAATATAAGTTTATTTTTTTATTAAAGACTTGGAGCAGTCATACACGTGCGCCGAAAGGACATTCTTGTTGACTTTTCACAAGAAGCAAAGTTTTTTTTTATAGTGTTTTTATAGTTTGAACTTATTTATGCTTTCGAATTATTACCTACCCTCTTCAAGGAAATTCTTCAAAAATATTAACAAAAGCTACCCTGCTTCCGCCCATCCCCCCCCCCCACTCAAGCCCCCCCCCCCCCTGCCGCCCCCCCCCCCCTCCCAGTACTCAATAATATTGGCTTCAAAGTGTACCTTAGTATGTCCTGAGATGTTTAAGCCATGTTCCCCTGAAATCCTTAGTAACACACCAGAGATATAGCCGATGGCGCAAGGGTATACCCATTCACGCTCTTCGCGGATTCTAAAATAAGGCTGAAAAACATTTTCCTCTAAATAAAGCATAAATCATTCCAGAAGCCCAAATCAGGCAATATTATGTTAAAACACACCTTCTGCGTCCTCCGCAAAAAACAGAATAAAATAATATTGAATCTCTGGCTCACAGTGAAGGTATTTGTGCACCCAGTAAACGGCCATTTTCGCGAATTTGCACAAAAAAAAAAAAAAAAAAAAAAAAAAAAAAAAAAAAAAAGAGACAAAAATAATGTGTCATATGCCTTCAGACATTTTCTATAGAACTGGGAAAACCAATTCGGGCTTACATCATTAAAACAGGATGTCACAATTATTATAAACGTGACTAGCTGATGTTGTGATCACCGTGAGTGCCACAGTGGTTGATTTTGTATCCCTATCCCGAGGTTATAAAAATACGCAAAATTAATTAGAAAAAAAAATTACTAAATTTATTCTATTTCATTTTGACCTCTCTTTACCTATTAAGTTCAATAATGTGAGCATAAAGTGCAAGAAAATGAGGAAAGTCGGCATCCTTTACGGTACGTGTGTGGTGAATGATAGCTTTTTCCCATTAAAAATTGCCGAATTGGGAAACGTACGTTGTCTCCGATGCCCTCAGAAATTTTGTATACAACTGATAGGTCTTTTTTTTTTAAGGTTTTAATGGTTAGGATACAGTACCATAGGTACTCCCAACCTGATTTTATGATGCTGTGATATATTTAGGGGTCACAGTGGCTGAATCTGCTGCCCTACCCCAATTTTACCAGTACGCAAAGGAACGCAAAATGATCAAAGAAATTGCTTACGTCATACTCCTCTGTTTAAATATTTTTGTTGCCCGTTTTCTTAACAAAGTATACATATTGAGCATACAAATTTGTCATCAGTTCATTACTTTTAATTTAATTGTAATTCATTTTAGTTAAAGCATAAAAATGGGGAAACGTCTGTAAACAAAGGCTGCCGCTGAAGCTTCTACCGTCTGCACATTCAGCAGTCTTGTCAAACTCGGGAAAGGTATATCTTAGGGAGACGTTGTGTCTCATGCTGTTCTTGGTCTACATGAATGACATCATTACAACAGTACCAAGGTTCATCTCGAACATCCTCCATGCGGATGAGTTTGCAGTTTGGGGCGCAGCAGCACATACAGAAATAGCATCGTGCAGAATCCAGGATGCTGCCTATAGAGTCAGCAGCTGGACTGAAAGATAGCCACTCAAACGGAGCTAGACCATCTCTTTCAATCAAATGGAAGAGGTCACCTTGAACCTGAGGCTGAACGCAACCAGGGAAGAACCAGTCTTGCTTGCTGGCACCCCGTTGGAGGAGGTGGAGTCCTTCACCTATCTCGGGAGCATCATAGACAAAAAAGGCGGCACTGATGCAGATGTCAGAGCACGAATCGGTCAAGCCAGAGCAGCCTTTCTCCAGCTGAAAAAAGTGTGCAGTTCCAGAGAGCTGTCACAACACACCAAAGTCCGGATTTTCAACTCCAACGTAAAAGCAGTTCTCCTATATGGAGCAGAGACTTGGAGATTGACAAAAACCACAGTCAGCAGAGTACAGATCTTCATAAACAGTTGCCTTAGAAGAATTTTGAAAATCCACTGGCCAGAGAAGATCAGCAACGTCAGACTCTGGGAGAGAACAGAGCAGATAACAGCAGAGAATGAAATTGGGCGAAGAAGATGGGGATGGATTGGTCACAGTCTGAGAAAGCCAGCTTCCAGTATCACTAGGCAGGCATTGTCATGGAACCCCCAGGGAAAGAGGAAAAGAGGCAGGCCGAGAAACACCTGGCGTCGAGACCTCCAAGCAGACATCAAGAGACTGGGAACCACCTGGAGTAAAATCGAAGGAGAAGCACAGGACAGGAGTCGCTGGAGGTCTCTCGTCGACGGCCTATACCCGGGGACGGGTGACAGGCGTAAGTAAGTAAGTAACCTTGAACCTGGAGACCTTCTAGTACCAAAAGCAGACAGGCCAACTTTACTGGCAACATTTAAATTACTGGATTCACGTGGAGGCCTCACATCGAAGCCATGGAAGCTAGCCCTGCGAGAAAAAAAGTATCTGATGAAGAAACTGGTGGAGACCACATTGGCGCAAATTACAGCATCCTGGCGCAAGCAAACACCAGCTTGGTCAAACCAGTAGTGCGGTACCAAGATACATCGACAACATGAAACCCTGCCTGCAAAACCAAAAAAAGCCAGGTTTGACAAGATGCCGAACATGGGTCATTCTCATGATGCAGTGACATTCTTAGAGCCATCTGGAGCACCCCTATTTAGGAAATGAATGACATTGGAGCCAGTGGAACGCAGAACAGCACACACGATGAAGAGACTTACTAAACACCGACAGCACTGGAGACTACAGGAGCAGACCTAGAACCGTCAGAAACGCCCAAGTCTGAACCGCCAATTGAAGGTCCTGCAAAGGGCTAAAACTGACGTCCTGGAACCAAGCCCAAAGATGTGTGAAGAGCTCCCTTCAGATACCTGGACATCTCGAAAGAGCCTTCTAGACAACACGAACGATGTTCCAGGACTCTTTGCCAAAGGTCGCGGCACTGCACAAAGCCATCTTGCTGGAGATTATGCACAAGTGCTACCCTCACAGCAGCTGTGCTCACATCTACACAGGCGGGTCCACACAAGACGCCGTGCGGAACAAAGGAAGTGGCGTGTACATCTGTTGTGCAGACCGCACTACTACCTCCCTCTCCTTACCAGCTGGTGGCAGCAACTCCAACTATCGTACTAATCTGCAGGTGCTCAACACAGCCGCAGAGCAGTAGCTAAGGTAAGGCAGCAGCTTGATCCACTGATCTCCTCACTAGGAAGCTTCAAGATAGATTGGATGCTCTGTCCACAAAATAGTGCTGCAGTGGATTCGAGTGCATTCTGGAGTAGCTGGGAATAGGCAGGCTGACAACCTCGCCAAAGCAGGCGTCAGAAAACCTCAAGATCACAACCTCCTGTAAAGAAACCAAGACCCTACAGCAACAAAGCAGAATGGCGGCTGCAGCCCTTGGGCAGACGACATCAACAAGCTGAACAGGGAGAGCCAGGCCACCATCTTTCATCTACGCACCGATCACTCTGGACTGCACCTCGTGAGACTGGGTCTTGCGGAACAGCCCTATGCGAATGTGGCGTAGTAGAAAATCAGTCTCCTTAGCACATTCTCCAGACCTGTCCATACAAAGAAGCGGTCCCCTGGTAGTTCTGACCAGAAGACACGCCCCTGTACACCAAACTCTGAAAACCTGCTTCCGAGCTCTTGACAGCTCACTTATTGGCAGCCAGAACAATAAAAGATTAAAAGGCGGCCATCAAGGAACTTAACGTTGCAGAAGAAGGCAAAAAATGGTGATCTCGTGGTGGACATGTGGAAACTAAGTAGTTCTGATAACATTGTTTTGGCTGTTAGCAACCATGAAACCTTATTACGCATATTTATATTTACACTTTTCTAGGCGAAAATAAATGAAAAGAAAAGGGGAGACCTTACTAGACCCGCCTTACGCTAGGTAAAATATCACCTAAATCGCCAGTTAAAAATAATTACAATTAAATTGATGGGTCACATTGAAATTAATGAAATGATCACATATTTGTATGCTCAATATGCATAATGTGTTAAGAAAACTGGCAACAAAAATATTTAAACAGAGGAGTATGACGTAAGTAATTTTTATGATCATTTTGCTTTCCGTTGCGTACTGGTAAAATGTGGATAGGGCAGAAGATTCAGCCACTGTGGCCCCTAAATGCATCACAGCATCATAAAATCAGGTTGGGAGTAACTCTGGTGCTCTATCATAACCAAAAAAACCTTTAAAAAAACACCTATCAGTTGTATACAAAATTGCTGAGGGCATCGGAAACAACGTACGTTTCCCAATTCGGCAATTATAAATGGGAAAAAACGAGGAACGTATCGTAAAGAATGTCGACTTTCCTTATTTTCTTGCACTTTATGCTCACATTATTGAAACGTAATAGGTAAAGAGAGGTCAAAATGAAATAAAATGACTTTAGTAATTTTTTTTTCTAATTAATTTTGTGTATTTTTACAATTTGGGGGTAGGGATACAAAATCAACTACTCACGGTAAACACAGCATCAACTAGTCAAGTTTATAATAATTGTGACATCCTGTTTTAATTATGTAAGCCTGAAAATGGACTGCCAGTGCAATTGAAATTGTCTGAAGGCATATGTGACACATTATTATTATTATTATTATTATTATTATTTGCGATTTCGCGAAAATGGCCGTTTACTGGGTGCACAAATACCTTTACTGTGAGCCAGAGATTCAATATTCTTTCATTCTGTATTTTTGCAGAGGACTCAGAAGGTGCACGTTAACATAATATTGCCTGATTTGGGCTTCTGGGATGATTTACGATTTATTTAGAGGAAAATGTTTCTTAACTTTATTTTAACATCCGCAAAAAGCGTGAATGGGGGTACCCTTGCGCCATCGGCTATATCTTAGGTGTGTTCCTACGAATTCAAGGAAACATGGCTTAAACATCTCAGGACATACTAAGGTACACTTTGAAACCCATCTTATTGAGTACTGAAGGGGGGGGGGGGGGGGGCTGTGCACCGTAGCCAGGACTGGCTTATGTAGTATATTTACTTACTTTTAGGTCTTGTGTGATACCTTTCAGCCAGTAATACTCTCAATGTTTATTAATCTTTTGGTTTTACGTCTGTATCAACTGGTCAGAACTGGACTCTCCCCTCCGTGAGATGGCCTTCGATGCTGACAAACCAGATAGGTGAGGCTAGCGCTGGCAGAATTGTATACAAACCAAGAGGAATCACAGCGCTGGACAGAAAAACAGTTAGATCCCCTGCCCCCGCCTATCAGGCACCCAATCGCCAGCCCACAGAGAAATACGCAGGTATAGAATAAGACGATCATTTCCATCCTCAAAAGAATGGATCAGGTCTCTTATATAACCCATGTCTTTCTCCGGAACTTAGGAAGTAGGCAGGAGAAACATACATACACAAACATGAAGGTGCGCTACTATATGTGGTCGGGTAAATACCCTGATTTCCCACAGTAGATGCACAGAACATTACACAACAATGTAACGATACAAATTTGCCTCGAGTTATAGATACTCACAAACCAGATAGGCTTCGATGCTGGCACGGCGTTACATCCCGAACATTAACCCTTTTAATTAGCCCCAGATCCTTACAGCAGGAGATGGCTTGACCATGATAATTCAAGGGTAGTGCCAGATTAGCTTGGCGCCTGAAGGCGCCAAGCTAATCTGGCACTACCCTTGAATTATCATGGTCAAGCCATCTCCTGCATCTGGTACATAGTCGTTAGTCAACAACTCCAAAATTTGAGGAATGGGACCTTGGGGCTGAAAGGGTTAACACGACCATGCAGCCAGTGTGCGAATAGTACGGGTGGCTGATTGCACATAGGGTTTACAGACAGGTTCCCGAGATGATGTTCTAACCGCTATTTCACGTATTTTTTTTTTTTTTATGTTCCAGATGGTTTGACTATATCTTTATCAGAGCGACTTTGCCCACAACACGACACAATAAATATGGCCACAACGAAGTCCTGGTCCCCCCCAGAGGAGTTTCTGCCTCCATACTACAAGGATATGTATGGTACTGGCGGCATGATAGTCCTTGTGACCGGAACTATTTTAAACGTCTTGACACTGGTGATTGTGAGCCGGGTACGGCCTAAAGCGGCCTCATACCAGTTCATCTTGGCTCTGGCTGTTTCCGACATTGCCATGTCCTTCTCACACATTGTCAACATTTGGCATATACTTACTGGCGTGTACATCAATTCGCTCAATGTTTTCGCTTGCAAGTCATTTACATGGCTGCTTTTCTCCTGTAGAATGACCTCTTCCTGGCTTACATCGGCCATCAGCATTTATCGTGCGGTAGAGGTGACAAAGCCCCATCTCGCCAGCATACGAAAGCCAAGAGTAGTAACACTAATCATCATCGCCATTTGGGTGGTCAGTTATGCCTCAAACACATTTTATTTCTACGTCAGAATTTTAGTTGTGGAGAATGGGGAGCAAAAATGTGTTTATAGAAAAGGCTACAAGTTAAGCGAGAGCACTTCAGTCTTTACAAGTTACAGGACGTATACAGTGTGGTTTGATAATCTCGGAGCCTTTATTCTCCCGTTCCTCGCCATGATTATCAGTGACATTATCCTCATTAGAGTAGTGTACAAGACCGTACGTCAAGTGGCTCCACGTCGCCTGCAAGAACACCAGCATACACGAATGACCGTGCTGGTGTTAGCGATATCATTTTCCTTTTTCGTGTTGAATTTTCCAGCTTTCCTCTGTCAGACCCTAGATCAATTCAAGCAAGATATTTTTAGCAAGGAAAGGGTGAAGACGTTTAATGACATCAGGCATATTTTCTATTTTATCGGTTACTGTAGTTCCGCAACCGACCTTTTTTTGTATGTGTTGGTAGGCAAGGAAATTAGGAAGAAAACCGGTCAACTGATGGCAGCAGCTTGCGCCACGATCACGCGATCATTAATTGGCACCACAACAGTGAGCAGGCGTTCTGGCAGTGCATCACAGCCTCAGACGACCTCACTTCTATTATTACAAGCGACCAAACAAGACACAGAAACCACAAACAATGATGTAATTGACGCAAGATCCTCTGCAATCAACAACAGCCGTTTATCGACGTCAAAACCTTCGCGCGCGAGAGATCTGTCCATTATCGGCAGCTCCGTGGACACACATGCTAAGAGTGCTTCATCGGGCAGTGGTATTGAATACGCTGTTCCGCCAGAAAATGCCGATGTCTAAGTTCCGGTTATTATAAGTAGTACAGCATCTTGGATTTTCCAATGAAACTGCACCCGACACCCCAACCCGAATCAACGCTGTCGTCACTAGTGTCTACGATTGTGTTGTAAGAACGCTTCTTTCTTCAAGTTGTTGTCGTGCCAAAAGTTTAGTAAAGGCCACCACCAACAACAACAACATCACAAAACACTTTTTACAGGTGCTCGTAAAAATGCGAATCGTGATATTTTCTATGGGCTCTTCCATAGTTCAGTAATTAATGTAAAGATTCCAAAATAATGACGCCACGCTAATGCCGCTAAATCTTGGATTGTAATCCTTGATTTTTTTTTTTAGTATTCCTTAATAAATGGAATATTGATGGAGACGGCTGTGTGTTCACCTTGCATACTGTCACGAAAACACAACGTACTCTTGACAATATACATGATCTTTTTGACATCACGAGGATCCAGTTGCGGAAAAACTTTGCCAAGCCAGCAGCTGCCAACCAAGGAAAAAGGACAATGGACACAAATTGGTGTCACGGTCAACAAGAGGCGTAGATCCTCATGAGCCCCCTCAGCTGTACCTCTGCATTGCAGCGAGAGATTTCCGCGAGGCTAACATAGCTCAAGACAAAGCTGTTAGGGCTATGACGGGCAGGTGTTGTCTGCTGAAAATTACTAGACCCAGAAAACCTATAAGAAACGACCGTTTACTTTGCGTATTTGGACCAACTCTTTAAACGCTTATGAAACAGTGTGTCGTAAGGTAGGTGATATTTCGCATTTGAAGAAGAATCTTCGCTGGAGATTGTTATACTGTCTGACAATGAAGTGGATCGTGGACACGTGCAGGCATATTAACGTCAGTGGTGTAATTGACCCCATCTATGACGGTTTTTTTTTCCTCCCCTCAAATGTATTTAATGGAATCTCGTTCCTGAGACTGAGTCCTGCTTTCCATCCTTTGATCTACACTATACAAATACTTTACCAAGCATACGAATTTGCTTGTCCCCTCACAAAGGTCATTTGTCACGGAAGGTTGACAAATCTGAAAAAAAATGTATATTTGGGTAAAATGTGGATTCTGAGCCAACCAACATTTTACTGATGTTAAGACATTTGATACTTGATTATTTCAGTGACCTTTTGGAAAGGACAACCCATTGCGCAAAGGCCATCGGGCCGACATCGGCCGCCGTTGGCCCGCGCAAGGCCGTGCGCTGGCCAACGGAGGCCGAGGTCGGCCCGATGGCATTTTGCGCATTCGGAAGGTCGCAATGGTGAGATTAATTGCGTGGATCGGTCATGTATGAACCATAAGGGTTTTGACATTCTTGCTTTGTCCTTTTTGTAGGTTCCTGTTTCAGCTGTTTGCTAATTCTTATTATTAGACTACTGTTAGAGGTTAGTCTATTTGTGGGTGTGTTTGTTGATTTGTGTTATTAGACCACCTTGAGCGGTTAGTAGGTTTGTTAGTGAGTTTGTTGACTCCTGTAATTAGGCCACTGTTAGCGCGGTTTGTGGGTCTGTTAGTGTGTTTGCCGATTCCTGATATTAGGCTACTGTTAGCGCAGTTATTCCGTTTGTTTGTGTGCTTCTTGGTTTCTGGAGTAAACATTGTTAACAGAGACAAAATATATATCGCCGTACGTATTGTTCGTGTGTGTTTGTGTCTTTGTGTGTGTGTGTGTGTTTGTTTGTGTGTGTGTGTGTGTGTGTGTGTGTGTGTGTGTGTGTGTGTGTGTGTGTGTGTGTGTGTGTGTGTGTGTGTGTGTGTGTGTGTGTAGACACGAGTATCTCCGGTGTTTGTGTACTGACAGGTCTGAAACCTCAGGAAATGCTTTCTTCAAGATGTATATCGGAGGGCCCAGGAGCATATTTAAATTGGTGGATTCATTAGTGACAAAAATTGTCGTTTATGTAAGGTCGGTTAACCCGCATTTGAGTCCGTAATTTGTTATATTTAACTGAAGTTGGAGAAATCACTTGGAGAAAGCTAGTGGATGAGTTCGTTAACCAGTGTTGTACCTCTTAAACGTTTGCGTAAATAGGGATTCTGCGCAGAAAAAAAAAACACCCTGACGGTGACGTAAAAGCACTAGACAAGTCAGTGTTATACATTGTTGCTAAACTGACGCAAAGCATTAGACACGTCACTGTTACACATACATTGGCACAATGCTCTTTCTCTCTTATCAGTGATATCTGCGAGCGTTTTCTGCGAAAAAGTGGGAAATTACATGCAAACTCATATATTGATAAAGAAAAGACTTTTGGGTTGGTTCATTCCATCTTGTTTGTTCTGACAGCCGAACCCCAACCCCCCCCCCCCCCCCCCCCACCAAAATGACCTGCTAAAAACTGTGAAAGCAGGCAAATGTCTTATTCATCTGAGGCCGGGTGCACGGCAGGATAAATTAAAACAGTGTGAACCTCCAAAAACATTTTAGATAACAGAGACTTTAAAAATAGGTTTAACCAATTTAGCCCCGAGTCCCTACAGCAGGATACTGATTGACCATGATTAGTCAAAGGTAGTGCCAGATTAGCTAGGCGCCTGAAGGTGCCAAGCTAATCTGGCACTACCCTTAAATTATCATGGTCAGTCAGTCTCCTGCAACTGGTACATAGTCATTAGTAAACCTCTCCACAATTGGAGAAATGGGACCTTGGGGGTAAAAGGGTTAAAGCTGTTGCCCGACACGCATCTAAAAAAAAGTTGGAAACCCTTTTAGCCAGCTCTACGTCATCGATTTATAAATAGAGGAAGGGGGTACCCTGAATAGTTCTTTTCGCAACGAAGCATTCCTATCAAAGGTATGTAAATATATGACTTTTTGGTCTTTATAATCATAATGTCTAGGTTATTGTTACGTTTGTGCTTGTGTTATTCTTTTTAGAACATGTGTGTGTTGATCATGTTGATCATAGGAAAGATCCGATACTATTCAATTGAGTTATTTTGGATGAGAAGCACGTACCTTTTAGTGACGTTCGTTTTCTTTTGTATGCAAACCAAGGGGAATCACAGCGCTGGACAGACAAACAGTTAGATCCCCTGCCCCCGCCTATCAGGCACCCAATCGCCAGCCCACAGAGAAATACCCAGGTATAGAACAAGACGATCATTTCCATTCGAGGATGCGTATTTCTCTGTGGGCTGGCGATTGGGTGCTTGATAGGCAGGGGCAGGGGATCTAACTGTTTGTCTGTCCAGCGCTGTGATTCCCCTTTGTTTGCATACAATTCTGCCAGCGCTAGCCTCACCTATCTGGTTTGTGAGCGTTTTCTTTTGGCTGGAGAATTTTGATCGATTTTGGGTTGTGCAGCTAGAATGTTGCATATTTTCTCTACATTGTTACAAAGTCCGACCTACATTAGACTGGAAGGTTCGGGCAGTGTCGCGACCGTTTTAGTGATCTCAAATATGACGTCAAAGTTTTGTAGTACAAATGTTGGCTACATTTCGCAACATTTACAGAGTGCACCTAGATGTTAGTGGAAGATTGTAGACATATCTAGAGTGTTCGTTTAATGAATATTATTGAGTTTTGGTTACTTTTTCATTACTGATTGGTTGTGTAGTTTGCGGGATTGTTCTGGAAATCTGTAACAGTATGAAAGGGGTTGTTAGCGAATTATGTGTGTGCATTGTATGAGAGATGCAGTGTATCAGAATTGTGCATGTATTGTATGTAGAGAGACAGTGTACCAAGGTGTGGATGCAATTTTGGATGCATTGTGCTGAGATTGCATCATGAGAATAAAATATTGTTGGAACTGTTTCTCCAGTGTGGTAGTCTACAACCTTGTTCTACGTGTGACGAGTTGCAACTAAATGAAGTTCCTTTACAAGAACTCTACGTGAGTGCGTCTGGTGTGATTACATCATACTACGACTCAGACTACCACGTAACAGTGCCGCAATCGTGTCCTTCCACCGGGGAATTGTTTTCATAATCAATCGTACATGGGCCACTCTCCAAAGGTGTGTACCACAGCGGGTCATACACTCAGATGAGTGTTTCTGTAAACCTTTCCTACCGATCGGCAGAGTTGGTGATATCGATCCGCAGGTGACATAGGGAATGTTTTTACGCCTGAAATGTTAAAACGTCCAAAATGGCGGATGGAAGTGTGACATGCACTGAGACCAATTCCTCTTTTTATGTAGCAAATCTTATTGAGTTTCAATAAAAGTCTAAACCTGCTGTTTTCATATGTTTGTGAACTGAACTGAGTGTGTGATATATTTTCCCCAGAAATTAATTCCGATACTTGGGCAGTGAGAAAAATAGCTGTCCTACGCAACGCGTGTTTCCGCCACACATGTCAACGGCAACACACCGCTTCTTTTCACTACACGTATGAAGACAGAACTACTTTTATCCTGAGACCTTCGGAGATGTGTTAGAAACGTGTAATCCACCGCAAAGACGTTTAGTGAACAACTGTCAAAATGAGTGGGTCCGAGCCGTTTCCGAAAAGGGGGATCGAGCGTTTTTCCCGTTCCCTCGTTACAGCAGTGGCCAGCGTGCTAATCACTTTCGGGATACGATTGACGTCGCGGCACTTGCTTGTTGTAGAACTGTAACCTCATTTATGATCTGGAAATGAAACTTTTACAACACAAATTTCGTTATTCTCATTAGCTTAGATTTACATGATCAGTCTGTTGCACGCATGTTTCATATTGCTTCTTTTGGAAACTTTTTTTTTGTGTGACGAAATCATACTGTATTCCAAGTGAACTTCAACTCAGCAGTCACAAAACGCAAGAGGTACGTAGAATATTTTGTCTACGGTGCGGTGTCTAAAGCAGCATCGATACATCCATAACTCTATTACTATAAGTGTGCAAGTCGACGCCGCACATGTAGTAACATGTTGTAACTTTGGTCGACGCGTAATGTTCGCTCGCCCTAGCTTCAAGGTTCCGTAGTCACATTAAAAAAAAAAACCAAGTGCGCAGATTTCAAAGAACCAAAATCAGGCCTGCATGCTAGGAAGGTTGCGTAGAAATCCCCAACACTAAGTCATTGTTTTAGGCATGGTAATTCGATAGTATGCAACATGACGACAAATGTGGTCATATTACTACTAATAATAATACATGGCATTTATATGGCGCATTTCTCATATTTGTAATATAACTCAATGCGCATGCGAAAACGACACACACGTACACACACACACACACACACACACACACACACACACACACACACACACACACACACACACACACACACACACACACACGCACGCACGCACGCACGCACACACGCACGCACGCACGCACACACACACACACACACACATAAAACCGTAGAGATTACATGAAAGTTTGCGAGAAAAGGTAAGTTTTTAACTTCATCCTCTCCTGCTTGATTTGTTTCCGAAAAAAGATCGAAGACGAAGAGGAACGACATGTTAAAGGTACGTGGACGGTAACGATTCGTCTTCCTGACAATAATGAGACTGGTGTTGAGCAGGATTTTTTGTTCGCTTTGTTACATCTGTGCAGGTGCAGAAAAAAGACTAAATCGTACCCTTTTCTTTTGTCATCTCATTCAGCCTTTTGCTCCTCCTCCTAATCTGGTATTGCCCTTGAATTATCATGTTCGACCCCATCGCCTGCTGTAGTGCGTCAGGGCTGAGTGGGTTAAAGTGACCTGCCATTGTGGCCTCAACGTTGACAGTGGTCCGACTAACAAGGTGTGCACTGATATATCGGCACGAAACTGTAGAGTCAAAGAGTACGTACGCACGCCATGTTTGAACTGGTGACCTCTCACGACAACGTCTTATGCCTGTGTGTGTTTGACTTTCTGATTTCTTAATTCAGTCTCTTTACCTCTATTGTCAAGCCGCAAGAAAAAAAAAAACCTGTGTGTTGGTATATGATCCTTGATCTACACACCTTGGAGCAGGAGATGGATCGACCATGATACCTCGAGGCTAGTGCCAGATTAGTTTGGCGCCGGATGGCGCCAAGCTAATCTGGCACTGCCCTTGAGGTATCATGGTCGATCCATCTCCCGCAACTGGGTTAAAATCGTTACGTCGGATAAAAGTCGTTAAATGACACCATTGCAGACGTTCCTTTGGGGCTCTTTGGCTGAAAATTACCAAAGACTTCAGAAACAATCTGCGTCCAGAGGAAGTGAAGGGGTTAAGATGATCATACAACAGTTGTGATACACGTCTGCTCTGATACCCTTCCGCATACCTATATCATCGTTTTAGCTGCAAATACCAAAACAACAATCCTAAGTTGTCGCTTAATTGGAGTAACAATTCTAAAAGCTCGTTGTCGAGTCATAGCAATGGTAAGCTTAAATAAAGAAAACTCGCTTATTTCAACCATGGACTATTCCAAAGAATGAATTGTATAGAGTTTTAGAATAGTCGTGAGGTACATAATTGTTCTATCAACAATCTGATTCAAACTTTGCTATAAATGTTTATTATTTCACGTCATTTGGTGTCTGTTTCGTTGGTGATGCTACACAAATTTATTTATTTATTCAACCCAAAATGAAGTAATGATTGTACATTGCTTAACGTCCCGACAACAACAAGGCTTTCTCAGGACGTGCCTGCACTGCTTGTGAAAAAAAAAATAAACAGAACATTGAATGTATGTCGCCAGCCGGTCAAATACGTTAAATAAACCTAACACATGGGGCCTAAATAAAGCTAAGACCATTTAGCAACACACATCCAATATCAAGAGCTACAGGCAGCGCAGACAGTAGGGAGAGTTTTAAAAAGGCAAATACAGGTGAATGGACAAAGGGTAGACAGAAACACATGCCCCAGAATAGAGAGAAAAACCCACCCTGTTGGGCTGACCAGGGTGACCCTGGGAACTAAAAAATACCTAACCCCACCCAAGTCCCCCAGGGCAGACCCGGGTGGGGGCAAAATGAAGTAGCAAAGTCTACTTTTTGCAAAAAGATATATAAATGTAACTTTATCTAGACTGATGTGGATGGATTTACCTACATGAAGATGAAGAAAAGGCTTTTTATGAGCTCAATGAGTCCTTTGCAGAGTCTAGAGACCACTAAGAACCCGACCCATCCCTGGTCCCATACTTTTGTTATAGCAACTGTCTCCGAGAGACCCCCAAAAGCCATTTACAACTGAAAACACATTCAAAATGCGTTAACTCATTCAGCCCCGACACACCACATCAAGACATGGATCGAGCATGATAGTTCATGGGTGGTGCCAGAATAGCTTGGCGCCCATAGGCGCCAAGCTATTCTGGCACCACCTTGAACTATCATGCACAATCTGTCTCTAGAATTGTTCTACAGTCCTTCAGAGGGCAACTCAGTTCAACATTTGGGGATTTCGGTCCTGGGGCAGAATGTCTTAAGCGCGACTTTGCCGAATACGAAAGAAACGTCCAGGTCACTCCGTATGATAATCACAATATTTGAATTATATTTAAAAAGGTCTTGCCACAAAGTATCCTTTGGCCAAGTTTGAAGACTGTGGCTTGAATTGTCTCCGACAAAAATGTCAACGTTAAATTTTACGACGGACGGACGACCACTGGCCCAGAACACAGACTCACTTTTGCTGCGCTCCTGAACCAAATTCTCGCAGAGTATAGTGAAGTTCAGATACGTCAGTTGGTGTACACAGTGACGCTAAAAAGGAACTGCGTTACGCTGGATAGCTGTCGCAATGTTTGTTAAATTGTTTGTGAGGAAACATGATATTTAAAACTGTCATCAAACCACCAACTTCAGACAGGGTATCACTAAGTAGGCATGTTTGCAAATACGACCTGCCGTATTCTTGGCGCTGAACACAATCACAGTGTTCGGCCACACGATCGTAGTATCTGCATCGTCAGAAATAGATGCGAATCAGAGACTCCTCTTAACTCATTTGAGACGTGCCGCCTCCGGAAACGCGGCTTAAGCCGCGTATCCGGAGTCGGCACGTGTCGAATGAGTTAATGACGCCGTAGGGCATTTCGGGCACGTTTTGCAGAAACACTCAAACATACGACCCTGAAAGCTGGAAAGAATACGATTTACATGATTCAGCGGCGTGGAACACCAGTGACGCCGTTTTTCTTACGTGTACACAACTGTGCAACGTCATATTATGTCCGGACATTTACCACAAAAATGTCGTCATCCATCTTAGATTTTATTTACGTCATCAGTCTTGGAGATCAGTACAAGTCCATTGCAAAGAAATAATAGTTCCCTATTCCTTGTTTTGGAAACTTTGTCTGGCGAAATATTGCAAGTGAACTACAATCACCACCGTCACAAAACGCAAGAGGTACGTAGTCTATCTTGTGAAGAGTGATGTGTCTAAAACACCCATACATCCTAATCCTAGTTCCTGCACCAAGCGGTACTTAGGATAACAAACAGGCGCCAAAATTGTCTGCTGCCCGGGCTGCCTTGTTAGGGCAAAAGACAGGACAACTGAGAAGGACGCACACCGGCTGTGATAAACATGGTCTCTGTTTTACCATCATTTAGCTGGAGTTTATTTCTAATCATCCAGTCTTTAAGTTCTGTCAGACAGTTTTCCATGTTAGAAATTAAACGACCAGCTTCGGGGATGGGATCAGAACTGTGTGTCATCAGCGAACATGTGATGCCTAACAGAGTACTTTGAAAAACATAGTAGCTAACGGCTGCATATACAGAATAAAGAAAATCGACCCGAGCACAGAAACTTGGGCCTCGCGCTGGGACCATACGGCGTTGAGGCGCGTCCCCTGGGTGGTGGATAGGGGGTCCCTCGTGAGAGGGGTGCACCGAATGAAATAAGGTGCCGTGAACCAACATGGTCTAAGGGAAGGTGACCCCGACAGAAAACCCCTGGTCCTCCTAGTAAGGGGGTTGGGCGTGGGGGTAGCTTCCCCACCCTGCAAAAAAGGAAATAGCTACAAAAACGCCGACGAAAAGACTAACAGTAATTCCTTTCCTGGAGGAGGAAGGTTCTTCTACTAGAAGACTTATGACGTCCTATGGTGAAAGCCGGAAGTCTTCGGAAGCCACAGGACCGAGCCGCCTCTCTCTATCCAGGGATACAACCATGGGCACATGGAACGTCAAGACCATGTACCAGAGCGGCAAGGCCGCCCAGATAGCTGCGGAAATGCAAAAGTACAACCTTTCCCTGCTAGGCATCAGTGAAGCCAGATGGACGCAGTCTGGCCAGAAAAGGCTGTTAAGTGGGGAGATGATTCTGTATTCAGGTCATGAAGAGGAGAATGCCCCCCATACAGAAGGAGTAGCACTCATGCTGTCACCAGTGGCACAGAGAGCGCTGATGGGCTGGGAACCTCTTGGGCCAAGAATTATAACAGCAGCCTTTAGAACCAAGAAAAAGCTCAAGCTGAATGTCATCCAGTGTTATGCGCCCACCAATGACAGTGACGAGGAAGAGAAACAAGAGTTCTACGACCGACTCCAGAGTGCCGTGGACAAATGTGCGGAGCGAGACATCACCATCGTCATGGGCGATTTTAATGCCAAAATAGGGGAGGACAACACCGGATACGAAGAGGTGATGGGGAGACAGGGACTAGGCTCGGAGATGAGTGAGAACGGGGAGAGGTTTGTAGACTTTTGTGCTCTAAACCGACTTGTCATTGGAGGCAGCATCTTCCCACACAGAAGAATACACAAAGCAACTTGGGTCTCACCTGACCATACAACAGAGAACCAAACAGACCATATCTGCATTAGCAAGAAATTTAGAAGATCCCTTCAAGATGTTTGAGTGAGGAGGGGAGCAGATGTCGCCTCAGACCACCATCTGCTTACCTTAAGAATGAAGCTCAAGCTAAAGAAAAGCCGCACAGAGACAACAAGAAGACAGCGCTATAATGTAGGCCTCCTGAGAGAAACTGGAGTTAGAGAAGAGTTCAAACTGGTGCTGTCCAACCGGTTTCAAGCGCTACAGGAGCTAGTAAATGAAGAGGAGGCGGTCACCACAGAGCAGCAGTGGAAGGCAGTTAGAGAGGCGCTGAACTCAACCTGCAAAGACACTGTAGGGTTCAGGAAACATCACCACAAGGACTGGCTGTCGGCACAGACCTTGAAGAAGATAGAAGCGAGGAAGCAGAAGAAAGCAGCGGTCAACAACAGTCGCACGAGAGCAGCCAAAGGGCACAGGGGGAATACTCGGAAGCCAACCGCGAGGTGAAGAGGAGTATCATGGCAGACAAGAGGGCCTACACAGACAGCCTGGCAGCAGAGGCAGAAAAGGCAGCAGGCAGCGGCAACATGAAACAGCTCTACGACATTACCAGAAGATTGTCGGGTAAGTATGGCCATACAGAAAGACCAGTAAAAGACAAAGAAGGCAAGCCTATTGCAGACAGAGCAGACCAACTCGACAGATGGGCCGAGTATTTTGAAGAGTTACTGAACAGACCTAGCCCACCCGACCCCCCCGACATCCAGTCGGCAGAGACCGACCTACCCATCAGCTGTGACAGACCCAGCCGGGAAGAGATCAGAAAAGCAGTGGCATTTTTGAAGAATGGCAAAGCAGCAGGGCCAGATGGCATCCCAGCGGAGTCTCTGAAAGCAGACCTAGAGACAACAGTTGAGATGCTGTACCCACTGTTTGGAAAGATCTGGGAAGAGGAGGTGATGCCAGCTGACTGGAAGGAGGGGTACCTAATCAAGCTTCCCAAGAAAGGCGACCTCAGCAAGTGTTCCAACTACAGAGGAATCACCTTGCTGTCAGTACCAGGAAAGGTCTTCAACAGGATCATCCTAGAGAGAATGAAGAGCTCCGTTGACCCCCAGCTGAGAGACCAGCAAGCAGGATTCAGGAAGAACCGATCATGTACAGACCAGATCGCCACTCTCCGCATCATCGTGGAACAGTCTCTGGAGTGGAGCTCCCTGCTGTACGTCAACTTTGTGGATTATGAGAAAGCATTTGACAGCGTGGACCGAGAGACTCTGTGGAAACTCCTACGACACTACGGTGTACCCACAAAGCTCGTCCGCCTGATCAAGAGCAGCTATGATGGCATGACATGTCGCGTGATCCACGAAGGGCAGTTCACCAGAGAGCTCCAGGTCAGAACTGGTGTCAGGCAGGGATGTCTGCTGTCTCCGTTCCTCTTCCTACTGGCCATAGGCTGGGTCATGAAGATGACCACAGAGCACAGACGAAGTGGAATACAGTGGACACTGTGGACACAGCTTGACGACCTCGATTTTGCAGACGACTTGGCATTACTGTCCCACACTCATCAACAAATGCAGGACAAGACCATGAGGCTTGCTGACATCTCGTCCCAAGTGGGCCTCACCATTCACAAACAGAAAACAAAGACAATGAGGCTGAACGCAACCAGGGAAGAACCAGTCTTGCTTGCTGGCACCCCGTTGGAGGAGGTGGAGTCCTTCACCTATCTCGGGAGCATCATAGACAAAAAAGGCGGCACTGATGCAGATGTCAGAGCACGAATCGGTAAAGCCAGAGCAGCCTTTCTCCAGTTGAAAAAAGTGTGGAGTTCCAGAGAGCTGTCACAACACACCAAAGTCCGGATTTTCAACTCCAATGTAAAAGCAGTTCTCCTATATGGAGCAGAAACATGGAGATTGACAAAAACCACAGTCAACAGAGTACAGACCTTCATGAACAGTTGCCTTAGAAGAATTTTGAAAATCCACTGGCCAGAGAAGATCAGCAACGTCAGACGCTGGGAGAGAACAGAGCAGATAACAGCAGAGAATGAAATTGGGCGAAGAAGATGGGGATGGATCGGTCACAGTCTGAGAAAGCCAGCTTCCAGTATCACTAGGCAGGTATTGTCATGGAACCCCCAGGGAAAGAGGAAAAGAGGTAGGCCGAGAAACTCCTGGCGTCGAGACCTCCAAGCAGACATCAAGAGACTGGGAACCACCTGGAGTAGAATCGAAGGAGAAGCACAGGACAGGAGTTGCTGGAGGTCTCTCGTCGACGGCCTATACCCGGGTAGGGGTGACAGGCGTAAGTAAGTAAGTAAGTACAGAACCTTGGGGCACTCCGAAAAGTAGTGGGGCTGGGGCAGAGTGACAGCCGTTGCGGACAGAGACAACTAGACGCCAGTTTGTGAGGTATGACTCCATCCAGAGTAAAGCACGGTCAGAGAAGCCATAGTCAAAGTGAAGACGAGACAGAAGAATGGAGTGATCGATAGCATCGAAGACTGCAGACAGATCAAGGAGAGTCAGGACAGACAGCTCATTATTATCAGCAGCGCAAGGGAGATCGTTTAAGATTCTAATCAGGGCAGTTTCAGTGAAGCGGCCAGGTAAGTATGCGGACTGCGGAAGGGATGTTGGAAAAATTTTCTTGGAGGAACTTCAACATCTGAGATAAAACAACCTTCTCGAGGATTTTAGAAAAAAAGGGAAGGGCGGAGATAGGTCTGGTAGAACATAACTGTGGTGATGGGGATGGGCACATGGCGTGGTACTCGCGGTGCCACGTTCGGCGGGTCCTTGGGAAAAAAGATCATCACAATAAGTACAAATGTTGCTATTTAAAAAAACAACAACAAAAAAAAAAACCCAAACTGTCTCGTTCAAAAGTTAATTGGAAAAAAAACCAGGAAGCAAACTTTGCGCAAACGAACTCCTCCACCTCCTTCCCCCTCCTCCTCCCCTTCACCCCCGCCGGGCATCATCTGTGGATCACGTGCGATACCAACAGTGAGTCTATGTACTGTGCCCTGCGTCATGTGTGCGTCGTCCGTCTTCGTCGTCCGTTGTAAACGTCGGTATTTTCTCGGAGACTATTCGAGCCAGGCTTCAAACCTCAACAAGGATAGTTTGTGATAAGAGTATTCTCAACATACCAATTTTCAGCGAAAAGGTCAAGGTCACAGGGGATCCAGAAATAAACCAGGCGGCAAAACAATATTTTTTTCACCGTCGCGTTTTCTCTGTAATTGTACTTTATTTCGTGTTATTTTTACACAGTTTGTCAGAGGATGTTTTAAGGAAGTGTTACACCTTGTGTAAAAAGAATGTTTAGTCTAAAAAATCTCAAGTTGATGACTTATGACGTCACGGGATATTGAAAATGAAATAAGGAGCATCTGCAGAGGACACAGCGAGAGAACCAACCAGGTGCATTGTCACTAAGGTCATGGTGAATGAAAATCCGGCCTGTTTGGTGATTGACCTACCTTTCGTTTGTCAAAGACTCCTAAAATATTTACATGATTCACAAACGCGAAAAACAGTTTATTTTTTATGGCAAGGGCCATATTTATCTGATCAAATGGATATGGGTGTGTTTCTCATCACTTTGTCAACCAATTGAGCAAAAAAGTGTCTTGAAAGTAATTCAAATTGCGGAAAATAAATCTGGTTCATTAAATAATGATGATGTGCGCCGGTCAGTTCTGGGTCTCTAATGAAGTTATGATACAATATAAGTTATTGGTCGCAAGGATTTGATACACAGACCCTTGCAGGCCTTCGGTAGGCCAAAGGAACCATTATACCCTTAAGGCCAAAGGCCTGAGGGGTACAATGGTTGCATTGACCTTCCGAAGGCTTACAAGGGTCCGAGCGGCAAGCTCCTGCTTACTTACTTACTTACGTAAGCCTGTCACCCCTACCCGGGTATAGGCCGTCGACGAGAGACCTCCAGCAACTCCTGTCCTGTGCTTCTCCTTCGATTCTACTCCAGGTGGTTCCCAGTCTCTTGATGTCTGCTTGGAGGTCTCGACGCCAGGAGTTTCTCGGCCTACCTCTTTTCCTCTTTCCCTGGGGGTTCCATGACAATGCCTGCCTAGTGATACTGGAAGCTGGCTTTCTCAGACTGTGACCGATCCATCCCCATCTTCTTCGCCCAATTTCATTCTCTGCTGTTATCTGCTCTGTTCTCTCCCAGAGTCTGACGTTGCTGATCTTCTCTGGCCAGTGGATTTTCAAAATTCTTCTAAGGCAACTGTTCATGAAGGTCTGTACTCTGTTGACTGTGGTTTTTGTCAATCTCCAAGTTTCTGCTCCATATAGGAGAACTGCGTTTACATTGGAGTTGAAAATCCGGACTTTGGTGTGTTGTGACAGCTCTCTGGAACTCCACACTATTTTCAACTGTCGGGTAAGTATGGCCATACAGAAAGACCAGTAAAAGACAAAGAAGGCAAGCCTATTGCAGACAGAGCAGACCAACTCGACAGATGGGCCGAGTATTTTGAAGAGTTACTGAACAGACCTAGCCCACCCGACCCCCCCCCCCCCCCCCCCCGACATCCAGCCGGCAGAGACCGACCTACCCATCAGCTGTGACAGACTCAGCCGGGAAGAGATCAGAAAAGCAGTGGCATTTTTGAAGAATGGCAAAGCAGCAGGGCCAGATGGCATCCCAGCGGAGTCTCTGAAAGCAGACCTAGAGACAACAGTTGAGATGCTGTACCCACTGTTTGGAAAGCTCCTGCTACCAATAACATATGTTTTCATTCCTCCACTATTTTCGTAAAAGAAATCAAGACGAAATCTTCCGACCTGGATCACGCCAGACATGACTGACGTGAAAGGAATGTCCATTTATAATAGACTTATGACGTAATTTCAAATCGTTCATGACGTTTCCGTCTCCAGTAGTGTGTCTGATGGTTCGAACAACACTAAGTAACTTTGTACTTTAGACCGTTTTGATGATCTTTTATTAGACAAAACTGGCATCATAGACGCGTCAGAAAGAGGCTACAAAAAGTCCGCCATTTGTCGCTACAAGGGTTTTTGTATCCCGGTCACATGGTACGGTTTGCGCTAAAGTATTGGTCGTGTGACGAAGGGATGAAAGCAAGAGTTTTTTTTTTATAGCTCGGTCATGTGGTACAGTTTGCGCTAAAATGATTTGTCGTACGACGTAGGGATGAAAACACAATCTTTTGAGGCAGTGTAAAACATCACAAGCAGCCCACACAACATGTGGGTTAAAACATCTCACAGGAAATGTAACATTGTGTCCAGTTCTGATTATTTTCACAAGTGAAACCCTGTGTCCTCCAAAGTAGTCAAGAGCGATAACTCTTTCAAAATGTGCGTGCAGGAAGCTCAGAAAGTAGCCTCAACATCTCAGATGTGTGAAAAATTCAAAACGTTTTGAGAAAACATTGATTTAGCAGGTACTACAGCCAACCCTTTACTTCCGTTAGAACTGGATCGTTCATGCGCGTGAGCCTTGAAGGCTTTGTCATTCTTGTTAAAATAATTTAAAAAAAACAAAAAAACATTTTTTAATCAAAGACTTTTAGCAGTCATGCACGTTTGCAAAAAAGGACAATCTTGTTAACTTTTCAGTGTTTTTATAATTTGAAGTTATTTGTGATTTTGAATTATTACCTATCCTCTTCAAGGATATTCTTCAAACGTATTTACTTACTTTTAAGTCTTGTGTGATAGCTTTCAGCCAGTAATGCTCTCAGTGTTTATTAATCTCTTGGTTTTACGTCTGTATCAACTGGTCAGAACTGGACTTTCCCCTCCGTGAGATGTCCTTCGACGCTGGCCCGGCGTTACATTCCGAACATTAACCCTTTTAGCCCCAGATCCTTACTGCAGGAGATGGCTTGACCATGATAATTCAAGGGTAGTGCCAGATTAGCTTGGCGCCTTTAGGCGCCAAGCTAATCTGGCACTACCCTAGAATTAAGCATGGTCAAGCCATCTCCTGTAACTGGTACACTGTCGTTAGGCAACACCTCCAAAATATGACAAATGGGACCTTATGGCTAAAAGTGTTAACGGGCGCCATGCAGCCAGTGTGCGAATAGTACGGGTGGCTGCTTGCACATAGGGTATACAGACAGGTTCCCGAGATGACGCTCTGCCCGCTATTTCACGTATTTTTTTTTATGTTCCAGATGGTTTGACTATATCTTTATCAGAGCGACTTTGCCCACATCACGACACAATAAATATGGCCACAACGAAGTCCTGGTCCCCCCCAGAGGAGTTTCTGCCCCCATACTACAAGGATATGTATGGTACTGGCGGCATGATTGTCCTTGTGACCGGAACTATTTTTAACGTCTTGACACTGGTGATTGTGAGCCGGGTACGGCCTAAAGCGGCCTCATACCAGTTTATCTTGGCCCTGGCTGCTTCCGACATTGCCATGTCCTTCTCACACATTGTCAACATTTGGAAGTCACTTACTGGTGTGCACATCAATTCGTTCAATTTGTTCTCTTGCAGGTTCTATATATGGCTGGTTTACTCCTCTAGAATGACCTCTTCCTGGCTTACAGCGGCCATCAGTATTTATCGTGCGGTAGAGGTGACAAAGCCCCATCTCGCCAGCATACGAAAGCCAAGAGTAGTAACACTAATCATCATCGCCATTTGGGTGGTCAGTTATGCCTCAAACACATTTTTCTTCTACATCAGAATTTTAGTTGTGGAGAATGGGAAGCAGAAATGTGTTTTTATTAAAGGCTACAAGTTAAGCGAGTCCACTTCCGTCTTTACAAGTTACAGGACGTATACAGTCTGGTTTGATAATCTCGGAGCCTTTATTCTTCCGTTCCTTGCCATGATCATCAGTGATATTATCCTCATTAGAGTAGTGTACAAGACCGTACGACAAGTGGCTCCACTTCGTCTGCAAGAACACCAGCATACACAAATGACCGTGCTGGTGTTAGCGATATCATTCTCGTTTTTCGTGTTGAATTTTCCAGCTTTTCTCTGTCAGACCCTAGATCAATTCAAGCAAGATATTTTTAGCAAGGAAGGCATGCAGACGTTTAATGACATCAGGCATATTTTCTATTTTATCGGTTACTGTAGTTGCGCAACCGACCTTTTTTTGTATGTGTTGGTAGGCAAGGAAATTAGGAAGAAAACCGGTCAACTGATGGCAGGAGCTTGCGCCACGATCACTCGATCATTAATTGGCACCACAACAGTGAGCAGGCCTTCTGGCGGCAGTGCTTCACAGCCTCTGACGACCTCACTTCCATTAATACAAGCGACCAAACAAGACACAGAAACCTCAAACTATGATGTAATTAATACAAGGTCCTCTGCAATCAATAACAGCCGTTTATCACCGGCACGGCCTCCGCGCGTGAAAGATTTAATTTTTATCGGCAGCTCCGTGGACACACAGGCTAAGAGTGCTTCATCGGGCAGTGGTATTGAAAACGCTGTTCCGCCAGAAAGTGCCGATGTATAATTTCCAATTACAATAAGTAGTACAATATCTTGGCTTTACCAATGAAACTGCACCAGGCACCCCAAACCCGAATCAACGCTGTCGTGTCTACAATTGTGTTGTAAGAATGCTCATTTCTTTGTTGTCGCGCCAAAGGTTTCATAAAAACCCACTACTACTACTACTACCACCACCACCACCACCACAACACCACAACCACCACCACCACCACCACAAAACACTTTTACAGGTGCTTGTAAAAATGCGCCTCGTGATACTTTCTACGGAGGACTCCTATGGCCTCTTTAGGTAATTAATGTAACGATTAACAAATAATGACGCCACGCTAATGCCGTTAAATCTTGTAGTGGAATTATGCACGACGCGAATCCTAGGTTTCTTCAGTATTTCTTAAAACACGAAGAGGATTTCATCTCAAAGTCTACCGTATTGTTTGGAGCTCACATGAGTTTATCTTTTGGAACTTTCAGAGTTGTTGCTAATTTTAGGCTTATTATGCTCATCTATTTCCCTCCTCTCTAAGCCAACCTCTGATCCTCAACACACACTTTGGCGCACACAACTAAATATGGACACGCGGCGCTTCCCGCCGTTAGTACGCTCTGTGGGCTCGTGTAGCGACAGGAATCCAGCTCCTTCTACTCTAACCCACCCTCTGATCCACACACACTGGCACACAGAAATAAAGACGGACACACGGAAATTCCCGCCATTTGTAAGTTAGCACAAGCAGCAAAATGACGTCACTTCAAGCTTCACCTCATGGCATCATTAGTCCCACAACGCCGCGTTCATAGTGACGGCTCGATGTTAAACGTCACTCATCGCAGTACTAACATTTGACGTATCAGAGAATCAACATTGCATTTTTCTTGCTGATTTTCACGCCTACGGCTTACCAGGTCACAATATACTTCGCCGAGCGCGCGCATCACAAGCCACGTCCCCTAGTAATTGTTGCTGGGTCCCACAAGCTTTCCCGTCGCTTGGACAATATGGCGGACGGTAGCGTGCGTAATTCGACTGAATGCGTTGCAAATTCTACAAGCCTACATTTTCTGCCAGGATACAAAGCTTTGTCAAAAACGGCCCTGATCGAGGCTTAACTTACTTTTAAGTCTTGTGTGATACCTTTTAGCCAGTAATACTCTCAATGTTTATTGATCTTTAGGTTTTACGTCTGTATCAACTGGTCAGAGCTGGACTTTCCCCTCCGTGAGATGGCCTTCGACGCTGGCCCGGCGTTACATCCCAAACATGAACCCTTTTAGCCCCAGACTCTTACAGCAGGAGATGGCTTGACCATGATTATTCAAGGGTAGTGTCAGATTAGCTTGGCGCCTTCAGGCGCTAAGCTAATCTGGCACTACCGTTGAATTATCATGGTCAAGCCATCAACCTGCAACTGGTACATAGTCCTTAGGCAACACCTCCAAAATTTGAGGAATGGGACCTTGGGGCTAAAAGGGTTAACGCGACCATGCAGCCAGTGTGCGAATAGTACATGGGGTTTACAGACAGGATTCCGAGATGACGCTCTAACCGCTATTTCACATATTTTTTTTATGTTCCAGATGGTTTGACTGTATCTTTATTAGAGCGACTTTGCCCACATCACGACAACATAAATATGGCCGAAACAAAGTCCTGGTCCCCTCCAGAAATGTTTTTGCCACCATACTACAAGGATATGTATGGTACTGGCGGCATGATTGTCCTTGTGACCGGAACTATTTTAAACGTCTTGACACGGGTGATTGTGAGCCGGGTACGGCCTAAAGCGGCCTCATACCAGTTCATCTTGGCCCTGGCTGTTTCCGACATTGCCATGTCCTTCTCACACATTGTGAACATTTGGTAGTCACTTACTGGTGTGTACATCGATGCGTTCAATTTGTTCACTTGCAGCTTCTATATATGGCTGGTTTACTCTTCTAGAATGACCTCTTCCTGGCTTACAGCGGCCATCAGCATTTATCGTGCGGTAGAGGTGACAAAGCCCCATCTCACCAGCATACGAAAGCCAAGAGTAGTAACACTAATCATCATCGCCATTTGGGTGCTCAGTTTCGCCTCAAACACATTTTTCTTCTACGTCAGAGTTTTAGTTGTGGATAATGGGAAGCAGAAATGTGCTTTTATTAAAGGCTACAAGTTAAGCGAGTCCACTTCAGTCTTTACAAGTTACAGGACGTATACAGTCTGGTTTGATAATCTCGGAGCCTTTATTCTCCCGTTCCTCGCCATGATCATCAGTGACATTATCCTCATTAGAGTAGTGTACAAGACCGTACGACAAGTGGCTCCACTTCGCCTGCAAGAACACCAGCATACACAAATGACCGTGCTCGTGTTAGCGATATCATTCACGTCTTTCGTGTTGAATTTTCCAGGTTTCATCTGTCAGACCCTAGATCAATTCAAGCAAGATATTTTTAGCAAGGAAGGCATGCAGACGTTTAATGACATCAGGCATATTTTCTATTTTATCGGTTACTGTAGTTGCGCAACCGACCTTTTTTTGTATGTGTTGGTAGGCAAGGAAATTAGGAAGAAAACCGGTCAACTGATGGCAGGAGCTTGCGTCAAGATCACGCGATCATTAATTGGCACCACAACAGTGAGCAGGCGTTCTGGCAGTGCTTCACAGCCTCAGACGACCTCACTTCCATTATTACAAGCGACCAAACAAGACACAGAAACCTCAAACTATGATGTAATTATTGCAAGGTCCTCTGCAATCAATAACAGCCGTTTATCACCGGCAAAGCCTTCGCGCGTGAGAGATCTGTCCATTATCGGCAGCTCCTTGGACACACATGCTAAGAGTGCTTCATCGGGCAGTGGTATTGAAAACGCTGTTCCGCCAGAAAATGCCGATGTCTAAGTTCCGGTTATAATAAGTAGTACCATATCTTGGCTTTACCAATGAAACTGCACCAGCACCCCAAACCCGAATCAACGCTGTCCTGTCTTCGATTGTGTTGTAAGAATGCTCCTTTCTTTGTTGTCGCGCCAAAGATTTTGTAAAAAAAACCCACAACCACCACCACAACACCACCACCACAAAACACTTTTACAGGTACTTGTAAAAAATGCGCCTTGTGATACTTTCTATGGAGGACTCCTAAGGCCCCTTTAGGTAATTAATGTAACAATTAAAAAATAATGACGCCACGCTAATGCCGTTAAATCTTGGAGTGGAATTATGCACGACGCAAATCCTATGTTTCTTCAGTATTCCTTAAAACAAGGCGAGGATATTTCCGCCATTAGTACGCGCTGTGGGCTCGTGTAGCGACAGGAATCCAGCTCCTTCTACTCTAACCCACCCTCTGATCCACACACACACACTGGCACACAGAGATAAAGACGGACACACGGCGATTCCCGCCATTCGTAAGTTAGCCGCACGAGCAGCGAAATGACGTCACTTCAAGCTTCACGTGATGGCATCATTAGTCCCACGACGCCATGTTCATAGTGACGACTCGATTTTAAAGGTCCCTCATCGCAGTAATAATATTTGACGTATCATAGAATCAACTTTGCAATTATCTTGCTGATTTTCACGCCTAGGACTTACAGGTCACAATTTGACATAATCCTACGCCATGGCCGGGGCAAACATCAGGTTTATGCAAACACTGTTTATGAAAAATTCATGCGGGTATCAATGAAAAGATAAATTTTTTTCGTAAAAGAAAAAATAAAGTTATGTTAGCTGTTTTACAAATGACTCCTAAAAAGTTGTGCAGAAAACATTTGATTTTCACCCCTAGGGCATACAGGTCACAATCGTACCCGACAGCCGATACAAACTGTAGGCTTATGTAAATACTGTATACGAAAAATCATGCGATTATTAATGAGAAGATATTTCTTTTTTCGTAAAAAAGATTCAATTGTTTTACGATTAGCCCATATAATTCGTGAAATGAATCCGAAAAATGTGAAAACAATTTTTGTTCAAAACATTTTTTTTAACTATTACTCAAAACGTTCTGGAGGTACAATGCTGGTTAACGAACTCAATCAATATCTCCCTTATATCTAGTTATATGCAAAATATCTAGTAAAAATAAGCAAAGAAGTACCCAACGGAAAAAGAAACACGCTTAGAAAAGACGGGTACAACACAGTCACCTTTTTGGTCTGGATTGCTTATGTTTTTTAGTAAAAATAAGAAAAATTACGGACTCCAGTGTGGAGCAACCGTTGTTGTTTATTTGTGAAATGGCCATTTTCTCGCCAATGAGCATTTTCATCCAAAAATTGAAAAAAAAAAAAAAAGGTCTCGAGATAATTCTTTTACAGGCAATATCCTAAAATTTCAGGCTTGTCCGTCATCAAACGCGGGCTCTAATCGCTGTCTCACTCACACACACACACACACACACACACACACACACACACACACACACACACACACACACGCGCGCGCGCCGCACGCCAAAAACGTTATGCATGCTACGGAATCGCTCAGACCAGCCCCATTTTCGAAGTCTACTGTATTTTCAATACGGTGTATTTTCAATACGGTAGACAACAATGAAATATTGATGGAGACGCCTGTGTGTTCACCTTGCATGCCGTTATGTAAACACAACGTACTCCTGACAATATCAATCACCTTTTTGACATCATGAGGATCCAGCCGCAAGTTGCGGGAAAACTTTACCAAGCCAGCAGCTGCCGACCAAGGACCAAGGACACAAAGTGGTGTCAGCAAGAGGCATAGATCCTCATGAGCCCCCGCAACTGCGGGGGGTCATGAGGATCTATGCCTCTTGCAGCAGTACCTCTGCATTGCGGCGAGAGATTTCCGTGCGGCTAACATAGCTCAAGACAACGCAGTTAGAACTATGACGGGCAGGTACTGACTGCTGGAAACTACGTGCGTCTCGACCCAGAAAACGTATCAGAACTCACCGATTACTTTGCGTATTTGGACCATCTCTTATAACGCTTATGAAACAGTGTGTCGTAAGGTTCGTGACACTTCGCATTCTGTAGAAGAATCTTCACTGGAGATTGTTATACTGAATGATAATGAAGCGTAATGAGGACGGTTTTTTTCCTCCTCAAATGTATTTAATGGAATCTCGTTCCTGAGACTGAGTCCTGCTTTCCATGGTCATGGGTAACGGAAGGTTGACAAATCTGAACAATTGTATATTTGGGTAAAATGTGGATTCTGCGCCAACCAACCTTTTACTGATGTTAAGACATTTGATACTTGATCATTTCAGTGAACTCTTCGAAAGGCCAACCCATTGCGCAAAGGCCATCGGGCCAACGTCAGCTGTGCGCGGGCCAACGGCGGCCGATGTCGGCCCGATGGCATTTTGCGCATTGAGAAGGTCGCAATGGTGAGATTAGTTGCGTGGATCGGTCATGTAGTGAGCCATAAGGGCTTTGACATTCTTGCTTTTGTCTTATTTGCAGGTTCCTGTTTCAGCTGTTTGCTAATTCTTATTATTAGACTTCTGTTAGAGGTTAGTCCATTGTGGGTGTGTTTGTTGATTCGTATTATTACACCACCGTCAGCAGTTAGTGAGTGAGTTTGTTGATTCCTGTAATTAGGCTACTGTTAGCATTGGTTTCTGTAGTAAACATTGTTAACAAAGACAAAATATATCTCGCCGTACGTATTGTTCGTGCGTGTGTGTGTGTGTGTGTGTGTGTGTGTGTGTGTGTGTGTGTGTGTGTGTGTGTGTGCGCGTGTGTGCGTGTGTGTGTGTGTGTGTGTGTGTGTGTGTGTGTGTGTGTGTGTGTGTGTGTGTGTGTGTGTGTGTGTGTGTGTGAATTAAAGATTGTTCCACCAGACACTGTTACTCATTTTATACAATACAGTACAACTTTATTGTCTGTTCGAGTCAAAGCACGACAGAAATTTGCATTTTGGCTCGTCATAAAACAACAAAACAAGACACTAATAAACACTATAAGAACATTCCATTAAAATTATCACTGTAGCAGTCTATCACAGGCAGTCTAACACAAGCAATCTATCACAAGATAGGAGGTAGTGTTAAGTAGATCACACAGTATATATCACGTCGTTATTAACAAGAGTTCAAAATCGAGACAGCAGATGGGATAAAAGTCTTCTTAAAAACATTCTCTTGGCAAGTGGCGTGTTGAAACGTCATCCTAATGGTAGCAGTTGAAAACGGATCAAATAGTGAGTAACGAGGATCAGGGACAATGCTGGCAGCTTTCCTTCGGACAACCCTATGATACAGATCATCTAATGAGTACTGTCCTAGGACAATGATCTTCCCAGCTGTTCTGACGATACTTGATAGTCTACCCCTGTTTTTCATACTGAGGTTGCCATACCAAGCATTGACGTTAAAAGTCAGTATGCTTTCAATCTGGCTTCTATAAACGAATTCTAAAACATTGGAACTGACATCAAAACTTCTCAGTTTCATAAGAAGGTACAGACGTTGGTTTGCTTTTTTCATAATCAGATCGGGGTTTCCAGTAAAAGACAGCCTACTATCTGTGCCAAGGTATTTAAATTCAGTGACCACTTCTACAGGTTGATTATTAATTGAGACAGGTACAAAAATATAATCAACTTTTCTGCCATCAATGACGGGCTCCTTAGTTTTCTGTACATTCATACCCATAAAACTGTCTTTGCACTCTAATACTGTTTGGCATCCTGTCTCGGAAGACAATGGAGTATATGCGCTTGCTTGGTCAGTCACTGGAGTGACCTCTCCAGGGCGCAAGCCTGGGCGAAGTGTATGGAGATCATGGGGTGCCCAGTCGTCAAGATCCCCCTCTCAGCCTCGCTGATGTATCCAAAGGAATGCAAAGCAGTACTTTTGGCACCAGTTTGGCTGCAGGAGCTGCCAGAACAGTGCGTGAATACAGGCAACTGTCTGCCTTCGGGGCTCCACTCCTGATTTGAAGGGTTTACTCCCCCACATTTTGCCGTTGGATCCAACCTGATCTCCTCCGTCCTCTAGCCGTTGGCTGTCAGAAACAGCTCATCCGCCTAGTGGTGCAATGTGAACACCACCCCCTCACGTGGTTTAGCCCACCAGCTGAGGTGGTTTGCCAGGGTGTGGCGCTTGGAGCCAGCACGTGCTGAGAGATTTAGGAGATGGATGAGGACCAGTGATGCCCGTCCGTCCTATGTAGGACGCAGCTGCCGAACAGCAAAGGTGCTACCTCTATCCAGAGCCCCCGACACCCTACTCTAATACTGCTATCTGTGCAAAGTACTCAGCCAGATTGTCTTATTTTTGGAGTAGGCGTACAAGAGCCATGTCGTCTGAGAACTTTAAGAGACGAGAAGTGGCAATATGTGTATAATTATGGTCTGTGTAACACGAGTATCTCCGGTGTTTGTGTGCGTACAGATCTGAAACTTCAGGAAATGCTTTCTTCAAGATGTACATCGGAGGGCCTCCGAGCATATTTAAATTGGAGGAGCCATTAGTGAGAAAAAGTCTCGTATATGCAAGGTCGTTTGACCCGCATTTGAGTCCGTAATATGAGTTTTATTCAACTGAAATAGAAGAAATTCACTTGGAGAAAGCTAGTGTTTGAGTTCGTTAACCAGTTTTGTACCTCTTCAACGTTTTCATAAAAAAAGTAATTCATTGCAGAAAAAAACACCTGACGGTGACGTAAAAGCACTAGACACGTCAGTGTTATACATTGTTGTTGAACTGACACGTCACTGTTACACATAAATTGACACAACGCTCTTTATCTCTCTTATCAGTGAAATTTGCGAGTGTTTTCTGCACACAAAAAAAAGTGGAAAAATACATGCAAACTCATATACTGATATAGAATAGACTTTTGGGTTCGTTTTCACAAAAAAAAAAAAAAAAAAAAAAAAAAAACAGAACAACAACAACACAAAACCACCAAAATGACCTGCTAAAAACTGTCAAAGCAGGAAATGTCTTATTCATCTGGGGCCTGGTGCACGACAGGTTAAATTAAAACAGTGTTAACTTTCAAAAACATTTTAGATAACAGAGACTTAAAAATAGTTTCAACCCATTTAGCCCCGAAACTCTAAAGCAGGAGATTGAGTGACCATGATAATTCAAGGGTAGTGCCAGATCAGCTTGGCGCCTGAAGGCACCAAGCTAATCTGGCACTACCCTTGAATTATCATGGTTAATCAATCTCCTGCAACTGGTACATAGTCATTAGGAAACCTCTCCAAAATTGGTGAAATGGGACCTTGGAGGTAAAACGGTTAAAGCTGTTGCCCGACACGCTTCTAAAAAAAGATGGAAACCCTTTTAGCCAGCTCTACGTCATCGATTTATAAATTGAGGAAGAGGGGTGCCCTGAACAGTTCTTTTCGCAATGAAACATTCCTTTCAAAAGTATGACCAAATTTGATTTTTTTTATATATCTTTTGTATATCATTAAAATCAGTATTTGTCTGTCCTGAACGATCCGACATCCTCATTCAGTCAGGTATGCTCACCGTTGCCATGGCAACGAACACCAAGTGACCGTTACAAAAAAAATTGATGTTTTCCTGTATATTATGATTATACACGTTCTTCAGTCTCACTCTGTCTGTCATGTTGACTAAATTCCTCTGCGGATTTATCTAAACAACGTGTTTTAGCTTGTAATCCGCCAAAAAACATACTTGCAAGGTGAGAGTTGTATCCGACACGAAGTTAGCCGAACATACTCGGAAATACATTTGACCAATCAGAAATGCACATTTATATGGATCCCCTGATCCAAATCGTCATAAGACCAAATTTGGAAGTTATCGACAAATTCCTAGTTTTGCCTCGGGCAGTTTTTTTGCCGTTGATTATTCATGTAGGCTAGGGTGAAGGACAAATTACTGCAAGGGAGAGAAGTGACTTTCAAACGACATAACTTGTTTCAATTCGGTAAGAAGAATGTGTGCTTTGACCAGGTTCGAAAGTAGGCAAAATACACATATTTTGAGAGGGGAAAAAATGTAAACAAACTTCGGGTACTTTTGTTTATTTAGCATTAATGTTTATGGTTGTTCGATTAAAACTCCTGCATAGAGGACACAGAATTTGCAGAAAATCCAGAAAACCCACAACAACCGTGACAGATTTTTTCACATTGGAGGTGTCCTATCTCGCCTTAATTTGGATGACATCTCGGAAAATTCAAGGGTCACAGGGGGTCGGCAAAGGTGTGAAAATTTCCTTTTTTTTCGGCTCACATGCGAAGCAAGAGTGAGTCTAGGTTCTGGGCCAGTGGTCGTCCGTCCGTCTTCTGTCGTCTGTCGTCCGTGGTAAACATTAACGTTGGCATTTGCTCGGGGACTATTCAAGCTACAGTCTTCAAACTTGGCCCAAATAAACTTTGTGGCAAGACCTTTCTAAACATACCAATTTCAGTGACCTCTCACAAAGGTCAAAGTCACAGGGATCAGGAAATAAATAAAAAAATAGCTATGTTGGGACATAATTTATTTTTTCTCAGATACTATTCAGAACTTCAAACTCAAACTTGGTGCAAAGATACCCGAAGGTAAGACATTTATACGCACACTAATTTGGTTGATCCCTCGGAAAGGTCAAGGGTCACATGAGCTCAGGAAATATTTTGACAAAAGATGCTTTTCCTCAAATACTATTCACAACTTCAAACCCAAACTTGGTACAAAGATACCTGATGGTAAGACCTTTCCATGCATACTAATTTGATTGAACCATCGGAAAGGTGAAGGGTCACATGAGCTCCAGAAATAGATCAAAATCGCCATATTTTGACAACAGATTTATTTTCTCAAATACTATTCACAACTACAAAGCCAAACTTGCTACAGAGATACCTGATGGTAAGACCTATCTATGCAAACTAATTTGGATGACCTCACGGAAAACGCAAGGGTCACAAGAGCTCAGGAAATAGGTAAAAAAATATTGCCATATTTTGACAAGAAATGTATTTTCTCAATTAATATTCATAACTCCAAGCCCAAACGTGCTACAGAGATACCTGATGGAAAGACCTATCTATGCATAATAACTTGGATGACTCATCGGAAAGGTCAGGGATCACAAGAGCTCCGGAAATAGGTAAAAAAAAAAATAGCCATATTTTGACAAGAAATGTTTTTCTCAATGACTATTCACAACTTCAAACCCAAACTTGATACAGAGATACCTAATGGTAAGACATATCAATGCATACTAATTTGGATGACTCCTCAGAAAAGGTCAAAGGTCACAAGAGGTCGACAAAATGCCAATAATTGTAGTTATTATCAATATTTTTGCAAACTTTTCAATCAAGTTTGGCACAAAGGTAGCTGACGATAAGACCTTTCTATGTATTCTAATTTAGTCGACTCATCGCAAAGGTCAAGGGTCACGGGGGTTTCACAGATGTGTGTAAACTGATTAAATTTTGAGAAAACCTGGATTTTGTTAGTGCAGATGCCATCTCTTTACTCAGACATGTGTGGATCGGTCATGCACGTGAGCCATAAGGGCTTTGCCCTTCTAGTTTTGATTGAATTGAAAGAATTGTAGTTTTTGGCTCACGTGCGAAGCAAAAGTGAGTCTATGTTCTGGGCCAGTGGTCGTCTGTCCGTCGTCCGTGGTAAACTTTAACGTTGTCACAGGAGATCAGGAGTAGGTTAAAACATAGCCATATTTTGACAAACTTTGCTTTTGCTCTAATACTGTTCACAACTCCAACCCCAACCTTGGTACAAAGATATCTTTCTATGCATATAAAGCCCTTTCTATACAGTTGACTGCTCGGAAAAGTTCAGAGTCACAAGAGATGAGGAAAGAGGTCCTAAATAGCCATATCCTTCGTTAACTTCGGCATGTTCTCGGAGACTAAACAAGCCACAGTATTCAAACTCGGTCCAAGACCTTATAAATAGCAACTTCAGTGACCTCTCTCAAAAGTTGAGGTCACAGGACTGTAGAAATATGTAAAAACAGCCATTTTGACTCTTTTTCAAACATTATTTTCAACTTAAATGCCAAACTTGGTGTGCATTTTCGTCCAAGCTTGATATTCCATCGCAATCTGAACGTGTACAATGCAAGGGATGCAACTAGGCGTCGGACATCGGTCATGGTCCGATTGCTGGGCTAAAATGTCCGATTAATGTAGGTGCTAGTAGGTCAAATGTCCTATTAACGGCCTCGAAGCTGCCTATGTCCGATCACATTTTTGTTTTCTTGCACTTCATATGTTACGTAGCACATTAGCGGTTTAAGTCCGTATTGTACGCAGTGACGACCACTCATGAAACACTATCTTATGTCTACCTACTATACTGACGAGCAAAACAAATGCGACATCATTTGAGTCATCGGAAACACTGAAGTACAAAATTGCAATTTTCGCCTATCGGCATTTTGACGGATCTCTCCCGCCGTACCTCTCTGCCAAGCTGTCTGCCTATCAGCCATCACGCACCCTCCGTTCCTCCAGTGAAAAGCTGTTAAAAATCCCGAAGCTCAACATGAAAACTGTCGGGGAGCGTTCTTTCACCTTTTTCGCCCCAAGTGTGTGGACCACGCTGCCAACGGAAATGCGGAATCTGCCCACATTGTCACAGTTCAAGGCTCACTTAAAGACTTTTCTTTTTTGTCGGGCATTTAAAACTTAGGTCATATTTAGCTAACTGTTGACTGACTGCCACCTATTCTGATCCCAGAGGAAGTGAATGTAAGGTGTGGGGAAGGGATGGGGTGGTTTAAAGTAGTGTATAATTATGCGTGTGTGTCTGAGAGAGAAAGGGTGTGCTGTTGTGCATGCGCAGTGAGTCCAGTGTTTTCCTGGAGAACGGCGCTATACAAGAACTATGTATTATTATTATTATTATTAATTATGTCGCATTTCTCTTGCTTGTCAGTATTAATTTTCTATATTGCGATTATATGTCGTATTCATGTTGGCAGACCCAGGACTTTAGACCCATCTGACGAAACGTGTAGCTAAAACCCAGCACTACATCTGGCTCCGTAGACAGTGTTACGTGGACGTGGTCGTAGTATGATGCAATTACACCAGACACACGTAGGGTTCTTGTAGAAAAACCTCACTCAGTTGCAACTCGTCACACGTGGCACAACGTTAAGACCACACTGTAGTAACAGTTCCAACAGTACTTTATTCTCACCAGGGGCGGATTTCAAGGGGTTTCCCAGATGCACGGAAACCCCCCCTTGGCACACACACAAAAAAAAGACACACACACACACAAACACACACAATACACACACACGCGCAGTGTGTGACACAGTTAGTGACACATGCACATGCACAATCATTTACCAGAAGACAGTTGAACTCTTATCTCTCACCTTACGTTTTCCTGTTTGTTCATGCACAATCATTTACCAGAAGACAGTTGAACTTATCTCTCACCTTACGTTTTCCTGTTTGTTTTCTCACATTAATTTGATTTGAACACATTTATCTATTTTTGGCCTAAATTCTGGTTGAAAGACGTGTAACAAACCGGGGTTCCAACAGCCAGGCGCGTGACCGGAAATGCGAGACTAGAAACTTTTTCGCATCTGTCATTTAAAATGCCTAAGAAAAGAAAAATTAGTAGTTTTGACGCAGAAGGGTCACGGAGAATAAGTTCTTTCTTTGCTGCAAGAACGTCTGAAGGAGGTAAGCAATACCAATTAGTCCTTTTTATTTACTTATTCATTCACAAGTTTTCAGATCAAAATCTTCGAAAAATTCGCTGAAATGAGGAACTCCCCAGTCGTTTTCCTTTTATCTGTACGCTGCAGTCAGCTGGACACGATCATTATGATGCTCTAGAAGAAAATACTGATTAGGTTATGACTAATGAATTGATACAGTAAAAGTTACTCAATCAGATCCAAAACCTTAAGTGTTTTGCTATTCGTAATTTACTCTTTTCATTCTAGATCTATTCAATGTTTTTTTTAAAGCTATTTCTAATTTATTGTTTATTTCATTTTATTTTTTATTATAACCAGAAACGGAACAAAGAACCTGTGTGGATAAGCCTTTATCTGCAGAAGATGCAGCAGGAGCGAGTGTGGAATCGGCAGGGACAGGCATTGAAGTTCACATTGGAAACGTGCCCTCCACCAGTTTTGAAGTTTGCCGGTTTGTTTTATTTATTGTCCTTTCATTTATGTGATATTATTTTGAATTTAAAAGAGAGAAAAAAGGTTATTCTTCTACTCTAAAACTTACGAACATCTTCAAAACAAATAGATCTATTCAACAAAGATAAATGTTTGAACTTGCCGGGGACTGAACGAAACTCATTAGCATGCATTTCAAGCGAATTCGTTGCATTGTTTGTAAAAAAAAAAAAAAAAAAAAAAAAAAAAAAAAAAAAAAAAAAACCAACCTACGAGACTGTTTAGGTTTAGTGGTCAAAGAAGATGTTCTTGTATCTGTGCTTAAAGTTACTGCCCACATTCTCTCTCTCTCTCTCTCTCTCTCTCTCTCTCTCTCTCTCTCTCTCTCTCACACACACACACACACACACACACACACTCACACTCTCTTCCGTCTCCCCCCACCCTATTTTAATTTATAATTATAGATTATCGTCAGGAAAATAGTCATCTAGTAAATTAGTGTTTAAAGGCTTTTATTTAAGTTACCTTGATTTAACATGGCCGAACACTGAAATCTTATGACCTTGGACAAATGCTATGTGTAAACTATTTCTAGATTAAGAACAAAATGTATTTTTCTTTTCCTGCCCAACAGATTAGTCTAGTTCCAGACACATTGACAGCGAAACTTGCTGAAGATGAAGATGAAAACGAGTGTGAAGACGCCCAAGGAAGCGGCGATTGCAAAGTGAAACCAAAGTGTTCCTTTGAGGAGCAGCCCAAACAATCTTCATCATCATCATGTCGTCCCCGGTCAACTGGTAAGTCCAATTCGCTTTGAAAAAATTCATAAATCACGTTGTGATGTTACATTTTTATATATCCGAGCCCTTAGTTTGTAGAGGGTGACAATGTGAGACTACTAATAAAGGCAGTGGTATATTTATTCTCTCTCTCTCAATCTCTCTCTCTTGGAAGTTGGGATTTTGAGAGGAAAAAAATTGTCAAAATCCCTGTATGGTCTAGATCTCATCCAAGCTTGGTTTGAAGGCGTGCTTAAAAATGATAGCATGGTTAATAACCTTGGTTAGTAGTCAAGGTCACAAGACGATGAAATTAGTAAAAATTGGCAATTTTGGACAGGTGGTCATGTCTCACTTTTTCCAGGTATCAAAGTTAGAATGAAGATCATCATCAAGTATAAGGAGTACTTAAAAATCACCAGTTGTTCAGTGACCTTAACCCCAGGTCACGGTTACAGGGTCACTAGGAAATTGGGAGAAAATTGAAAAAAATTGCCCCCAAAATGTGTATGGCCTAGATCTAACCCAAATTTGGTTTAAAGGCAGGTACTTATGTATGCTTTAAAAAAAGGTATCAATTTCAAGGTCACAGGGTCATACTTTTTTCCTTTTTAATGGGGTACCTGTAGGTTGTGGGAGTAAGAAAGCTTGTGATCGTTTGAGCTTTGCTCTGCTTGTTTATCTTTATAATTAAAATTTGTAAAATTGATCTTCAATCAGTTCTGTTTCTGTGGTTGTTGCAGGAACATCACAACTTGACATCGCGGCAATTCTGAGTACTGGAGAACCCATTTCAGATTCTGCCAAGTTTGCTGTGTTGACGAATACCTGGGAACCATCTTCAAAGCATGTGCTTCCTATCACTGTGCTTAACAAAAAGAACAGAAGATTTCGAGGTGAGTGGCTACACACCTTCAAGTGGCTCTGTTACTCTTCTTCAACGGATGGAGGATTCTGTAAAGCATGTGCCTGTTTTCCAGGGCGTGATGACCTCGAACGTTTTGTTTCTAAACCATACAAGAACTGGACCAAAGCAAACGAAGACATGAAGAAACATGAAACGAAAGAGTATCATAGGGATGCAATGACAGAGTCTTTTGTTTCCAGCATGAGAGATCCAAGCAAGGCAATTGATGTGCAGATGTGTGGAGTACGTGATCAGTTGATCAAGAACAACAGAGCAATTTTGAGCAGCGTCATTAAGGCGGTCCTTTTTTGCGGCAGGCAAGGTCTTCCATTGAGAGGTCACAGGGATGATGGTTTGATGAATGAAGAAAATAACAGCAACTTCAACGCCCTCATCCGCTTCCGAATTGATTCTGGTGACACTGTTTTGCAACAGCATCTAGAATCTTGTCAGCCTGGTTCGGGCTACACTACGTACATCAGTAAAACAACTCAAAACAACATCATTGAACTAATTGGTGACTACATCAGAGACAAGTTGCTTCGTGAAGTCAGAGATGCCAGGTACTTTTCGCTGCTTGCCGATGAAGTGACGGACTCATCGAACTGGGAGCAACTTGCAGTTGTTTTGCGCTTTGTAGATACTTCTAATGTCATTCGAGAAGAATTCATGGCGTTTGTCCCTTGTGAGCAAATAACCGGTGAGGCCCTGACTGTAAAACTGCTAGGATGCCTGCAAGAATGGGAGTTGCAAGTAGAAGACATCAGGGGCAAGGATACGATGGTGGGTCCAACATGGCTGGCAAACTTAAAGGGGTGCAGGCACGGATTAAAGAGCTTAACGAGAAAGCGATCTACTTCCATTGTGCAGCACATTGTCTCAACTTGTGCATTGTCAAAGCCTGTGCTGTACAGAGCATCCGAAACATGTTTGGTACAATGAAGGAACTCGCTCTCTTCTTTGCCTTGTCCCCCAAAAGACAGCGCTACTTGGAAGAAATTGTGGAGGGCTATGCAGCTGATATCACAAACAAGCGAAAGCTGGTAGACTTGTGCAGAACAAGGTGGATTGAAAGACAACATGCTTTTGAGACGTTTTCGAGCCTCTTCACGCATGTCTACAATTGCTTGTGTGAAATGGAAAACAGAAGCGAAAACTGGGACAGCGATACCTTAACTAGATGCCGGGGACTGAAGATGTCTATCGTCAGCAGCGAGTTTCTTGTGGCTTTTATCACTACACGAAACTGTCTGAGGTACATAAAGCCTCTTTCTGTGAGTCTGCAAAAAAAGACAAAGGATGTCATGCAATCCTACTCAGACATTGAGGCCACTGCAGCTGCGTTATCAGACACTAGGAGCAACATAGAACGAATATTCCCTACTTGGTTTGAAGAGGCCACTGAGATGGCGCAAAGTGTTCAGGAAGACATGGTGATGCCAAGAACAGCAGGAAGACAAACTCTGCGACAAAACCAACCAGCAGACACGCCTGAGACATATTTCCGACGCACCACGGCAGTCCCCTTCCTGGATCACTTGCTAGGAGAATTCAGCACCCGCTTCACAAATACCGATCTTGTCCACGATGGGTTGATGCTCAGAATAGCTGAGAATGCTGCTAGTGTTGATAACGCAGCATGTCAACTTCCAGTCGGCGTTAGAAGTCTGACGGTCTTGTGGACATCTGACTTGCCAGACCCTGTAGGTGTCGAGGCAGAGTTCCACCGCTGGTGTGTGAAGTGGAGAGCACGGGATGAGCAGCAACGACCCTCCACACTTGCTGCTACTTTGCAGCAGTGTAATGTCAACTTTTTCCCCAACATCCACACCATGCTCCGACTACTTGCCACACTACCCGTCACCACTGCTCACTGTGAACGATCTATTAGCGGGCTGAAATTGTTAAAAACTTGTCTTCGATCAACTATGACTAACCAGCGCCTGAATGGCTTAGCCCTCATGAAAATGCAGTTGAGGTTGATCTAGAAGCTGTTGTCGATGCTTTTGCAAAGAGGTTCAAGTCCCGAATGGCAACGCAGCTACCTCGCGACCTGTTGCTGCAGGATTCCTGCTAGTGTTAGTGCTGCATATTGTAAGTCTTCCTTGAAAGTTTGTGTGTGAGTGTGTATTTGTGTCTTGCGTGTGTGTGTATGTCTGTGTGCTTACCTATAGAAAGTAAAAAAAAAAAAAAAAAGGAAACCCCCCCCCCCCTTACCAAACCCTAAATCCGCCCCTGCTCACGATGCACTCTCAGCACAATGCATCCACACTTTAATGCACTATCTCTCACAATGCATCCTCGTTTTGATACACTGTCTCTTACAATGCATTCGCATACTTCCTAACACCCTCTTTTATACTGTCACAGATTTCCTGAACAATCTCGTAAATTACACAACTCAACCAATCAGAAAAGAAAAAGTAACCAAAATCATTCATGTTCATTAAAACGAACACTCTACATTTCTCTACAATCTTCCACTAAAATCTAAGTGCAATACTTAAACGTCATAAAATGTAGCCAACTTGTGCACTACAAAACTTTGATGTCATGTTAGAGGTCACTAGACCAATCGCTCCTTTTTTTTTTTAAAGAACCTTCCAGCTTAATCTAGGTCGGCCTTTGCTACAAGTTAGCGAAATGCGAAACATTCTAGCCACGCACGCACGCACGCACGCACGCACGCACGCACACACACACACACACACACACACACACACACACACACACACACACACAAATCGATCGTAATTCTCCATGAAAAAGGAAAAGAATCATACTAAAAAGGTACGTGATTCTAATCGAAATAACGTAACTGAACATAGGATACGGCTTTTCTTATGATTAACACACACATGCCCTAAAAAGAATAACACAACCACAAACGTAATAGACACATGTACAACATATACGAACTGTACATATATGCATCTGAAATAACGGCTTTCCATTCGGGATAAAAGCGTTATGCTGCAGTAAACGTGGTCAGCCGTAACAAACATACATAGACCCAAAACAATAAAAATTTGCCCGCCTGGCATCCAACAAACTTTATGGTGGGTTTTTTTTTCTCCTGTGTTTATGGTGCTATATTCAAAATGCAAACGTAACTAGACTTATGTAAACATTATTTAAATTGCTTGTGACCGGCATAAAAAATGGTAAAAGTGCAGATTCGACAAGTCAAAATTTACTGTATTTTTGGAACACTAAATTCCACAATTATTATCCGACCTTTTTTCAGATTTTACCGGAATGTACGGCAACATCTACAGAACAATATACAAATCAAGTACTTCCTGGTATCTTGCAAATTTTACCGACCACGCGTTCTTGAAAACTCGTAATTATTCATTATGATCACCTACACGCGAGAGCCTCTCTTTGTTAGATATCAGATAGTGACCTGCCATTCTGGCCTCAACGTTGACAGTGGTCCGACTAACCAAATGTGCATTGCTCTCTCGGCACGAAACTGTAGAGTCAAAGAGTACGCACGCCATGTTTGTAATGGAGACACCTCTTAATACTACGTCACTCACATAGTGTGTTTGACTTTCTGTGTTCATTATTCAATCACTTTATCTGTATTATCAAGCCTCTAGGAAAAAAATGGGTGCTGGTATGTGATCTACACGGTGACCATCGTCGCAGTGTAGATCCCATACCAGCACCCATTTTTCCCCCTACAATCAATTAACCAATTTACCCCCCCCCCCCCTTAACACTACACACACACAGGGGATGGATCAACCATGATAAGTCAAGGGTAGTGCCAGATTAGCTTGGCGCCTGCAACAGGTACAAAGTCGAAAGATGGCGCCTCCAGAATTAAAAACAAACAAACAACATCAGCATCGCAATACAGATTGATCAGGCACAGACGGTGTGAGTAAACACTGGATTCATTTTTCATTTCTTGATTGTAAGCACCTTCCTGTTCTTCTCAGTTGATTGACGGGCTGTGACCTTTGGCATCAGAAGGCCCTTCGTGTTAACATTGTAGGTTATGACAAAATTATAATTAGAATGACCTGCTGAAAACTCTGAGAGCAGGCAAATGTTCTATTCATCTGACGTATCTGACTGCCTTTTAAACCGAGTCCCTTGACAGCCCCCCCCCCCCCCACCCCTCCTCCTCCCTCCCTTCCTCGTTTCTCCCCGTACGTCCAGTCGATATGATTTTCAACTCTTTACAAAAAGTCAAGTTTTGTTGTTTGTTTAGTTTCAGTTTATTTTTATTTATTTATTATTTATTTATGTTCCTCACATGCGAAGCAAATTGTTCCAGTGGTCGTCCGGCCAGCGGCCGAGGTAAACTTCCACGTTGGCATTCTGTGACGATTCAATCACATGCCCCAGAATAAAAGGAAAACCCCACCCTGTGGGGCTGACCAGGATGTCTCTGGGAACTAAAAAGTAGTTAACCCCACCCAAGTCCCCCAGGGCAGACCCGGGTGGGGTAGACGACAGGGTGGAGGGGGGGGGGGTAGTAGCGCGTGTGTGTGTCCAAACTCGCCCCCCAAAAAAAATCAAATAGGGCGGGGGTAGGGGTTGGGGGGTTGGGTGGGGGGGGGGGTGGGGTTCCGAACACCCCAAAAGAGGACAAACAATTTGGGGTCTGGAGGGGGGGGGTTCCGGAACCCATAGTTCTCCCTCCCCCCCTCCGCGAGATCCGCCCCTGACGTTTTCTTCTGAAATCTTAGCTCGTTAAACGACCAAAAGCAAACACCGTCCATCAAACATGGATACAAATTGGTCTCAGCAAGAGGCACAGATCCTCATGAGCCCCCGCAATCGCGGGGGCTTATGAGTATGTCTCCTGCAGTTCGATCATGTTCACTTTTTTCTCGGCAGTAGTGAAGGGTTAACTGGAAGACACACACGCTGTGCTCAAACGACGAGAGCGTTTTCGGTTAGGGTTGAAAGCTGGTAAATCTGCAAATCTGCCGGCTTGCAAGCTGCACGGAAAGCACCCGCGTCGAGCGTGGCTTCTAGAAAAACAAAACAAAACAAACAAACAACAACAACAACAACAAAATCGCTTTCGTCGAGAGGTCCAGCGCTCAAAGCGCTTTGTCGAAGTTATTAAGAAAAGAAGATCGCTTACTGGCTCTAAGCGCTATTACGAAAAGTGAAGCCGGCCCGAACGCGCGGCGGTTTATATTAGCGACACGTACAAGGAAAGCTGAGCTGACGGCACACAGTGGCTAGTACTTTGTAATGGAAACAACGTGTCTTCGGGCGTACAGTCTGTACGTAAATTGTCATAATTGTCAGACTGGCATAGAAACCAGTTCGGAAAATGAGGATCAGGCATATTTGTCATGTCAGTCTTGTCAGCTGGTGATGGGGAGGATTAGAAACATTGAACAACGTCGGTACAGTGGTCTTGATAAGGCTTTATTCCTTTTTTTGACGCGCAAAATAACTGGCTGTCCTCAAAATAATCAAAAAACAGTTTCTGTTCACTTGAAATACAGACGTGGTGTCTTCCCTATCAGAAACTGTCTTCGAAGCCAATCTGAGCGAGGCATACGATTTAGATCTAGCGGTTTGTATACACGAGTAAACGCAATGCATCTGCGGTGAAACGCTCAGTCTCAAGCTATAAATGCATCAGCCAAAACGACAACCAAGACAGTCTCCTACAACTAAACACGTATTTTGTTTTCATCAGTGCGGTCTCTATAGTGACTTCTCTAAAAAAAAAAAAAAAAAAAAAAAAAAAAAAAAGACAAACCACCGTAATGTCTTTTTGTGATTTCAGCGGAGGCCGTTTTGCTTTAAAAAAACAACAACAAAAAAACAAGATGAGGATTTCCTCCCAAAGTCTACCGTATTGTTTGGAGCTCACATGCGTTTCTCTTTTAGGAACATTCACATTTGTTCATGTTTGTAAGCGTATCCTTCGGATCCATTTCCCTCCCCTCTAACCCAACCTCTGATCAGCACTTACGCCGACACACACAAATAAAGACGGACACGCGGCGCTTCCCGCCAGTAGTACGCTCTGTGGGCTCGTGTAGCGACATAAATTCTGAAGAAGAATAGCACGAGCAGCAAAATGACGTCACATCGCTAGTCTTACGACGCCGTGTACACAGTGACGAATTTGATGTTTCACATGTCACTCATCCGAAAGGCACGCAGCCTCTTCCAGGGCTGACTGTCTTGTTCCACGCAGCCTCTTCCAGGGCTGACTGTCTTGTTCCACGCAGCCTCTTCCAGGGCTGACTGTCTGATGGGAGTATATTTATTATAATGGAACCAAAACTTGCAAAAATGAATAAATTAGTTGTCCAAAAAGGTAAAGAGGTACAACGCTGGATTACAAACTCATTCAATATCTCCCTTTAATCTAGCTGTATGCAAATTATCTAGTAAGAATAACAAACAATACGGACTCAAATGCGGATCAACCGGTTTTTGTGAAACGGTCATTTTCTTGTCAATGTGTAATAAAAATGTAAAAAAAAAAAAAAAAAAAACTGATTCGGGAGAATTCACGTAAGGAAAATATCCTAAAGTTTCAAGCTTGACTGTCTACAAATGCGGGCTCTAATCGCTGTCACACACATGTATACGCAGACACACACACACACACGGCGTTTGGCGCCAAATGTACGTTTTCTAGGAAGAATCAATCCAGACCAAAAAGGTGACTGCCAAGCGTGTAATAAAGAAACACGCTTAGAAAAGACGGGTACAACACAATTTATTAATATTTCGGGTAAATACCCTTTGTCAAAATAGACAAACAAACAAACATAGAGATTAGCCGCTACTTATCTTCAATGGCAGAAGGAATGTGGCAACTCATTGAGTTGCCACATTCCTTCTGCCATTGAAGATAAGTAGCGGCTAATCTCTATGTTTTGTTTGTTTGTCTATTTTGACAAAGGGTATTTACCCGAAATATTAATAAATTGTGTTGTACCCGTCTTTTCTAAGCGTGTTTCTTTCTCCGTTGGGTACTTCTTTGTTTTCTAGGAAGGTTTGCGTAACTAGACATGACGTCATTTTTATCTTGTTACTTTTTCGCGAGAATTCGGACTCCGCCCGCCCAGCACCTCATGTGCATTCTACGGAACGCGCTCCGACCAGCCCCATTTCAAACTCTACTGTATTGTCAATACGGTAGCCAAAAAGGAATTAACAAAACATACATCTATTCATCCTTTGCAACGTGAAATGCAAATATTTCCCATTCTTTTCCTTTGGAATTTAATACCTACGTGCAGCGCATCAGGCAGTGCTGTCTTTGTTTTTGGAAGTGGCCATTATTCTATGTACTCACACCAAGGGGAACCATTCAGCTCTGGACATACAAACGGCCAGATCCCCTGCCCCACTCCTATCTTTATCTGCGTATATTTCTGTGGGCTGGCGATTGGGTGCCTGATAGGAGGGGGGCATTGAATCTAGCCGTTTGTATGTCCAGCGCCGAATGGTTCCCCTTGCTGTGTGTACAGTTCTACCAGCCCTAGTCTCACCCATCTGGTTTGTGAGTATTTAACTCGAGGTAAAGTTCGTATCGTGACATTGTTGCGTATTGTCTTGTGCATGTGCTGCGGGATTTCAGGGTCTTTACCCAAACACATTTAGTAGTGCACCTTCTTGTTTGTGTATGTGTGTTTCTCCAGAAAAAGACACGGTTTAAAGGCTTGACCTGGTGTATCCTTTTAGTCCCCGATCACTACATGTGCAAGGGGGACATCATAGGAATTACTAACGATGCATCCTTCAAGGGACATATATTATGATCGACTTGTTCTTTACCTGCTCATTTTTCTGTGGGCTGGCGCTTGGTTGCCTGATAGGTGGGGGCAAGGGATGATCTAGCCGTTTGTATGTCCAGCGCTGAATGGTTCCACTTGGTGTATGTACTGTTCTACCAGCACTTGCCTCACTTACCTGATGTATGGCCTTTCTATATAGCCCGCTTGTTGACAGACGGCGTTTTCTTGTTAGCCGCATACGTCTCGCATAAATAATGAGACTTCACTCTTGCGCGGGAGTGAGCGATCTCCTTTTCATACCATTTCTGGCTTTGTCCGAAAATACGGGCACCTTATTCACCAGCATGGAAATACGATTGATGGCAGGGTCATTGCTTGCTTTCGAACTGTACAACGTCATTTTATCTCTGTAGATGAAACATTTACGACAATAATGTCGTCATCATCCTCAGATCAGGTTTACGTCATCAGTCCATTGCAAGTATCCGACTCCTTGTGTTGGAAACTTTGTTGGGAGAATTACTGAAAGTGAGCCACAATCAGCACAGTCCAAAAACGCAAGAGGTACGTAGTGTATTTTGTTCCCCGTGTTGTGTCTAAAGCATCAGTACACCAAGAAGCAGGCGCCCAGATCGCCTGCTGTTCAACTGTAATCCAGCCGCGCTGCCTTGTTAGGGCAAAGGACAGTAGATACGTTTTTGTGAAAAGCAAGACTTTCTTCATCTTCCCCATGCCCAATGCGCAGAAGACCATCGGGCCGATGTCAGCCGCCGTTGTCCCGCGCACAGCCGTGCGCGGGCCAACGCCGGCCGACGTCAACTCGATGGCATTTGCGCACTGATAGAAGGGGGCATGAGGCAAAGGGTCCTGTTGGATCGTTGTTACGATGAAGTATCACGGTGTGGTGGTCGTGGCTCAGCCGGTTTATAAAGTTATGGAATCTACATGCATGTCAAGGCAGATGTTCATGGGGCAGTAGAAGCTGTCTGCAGGTTGTGGACTGGCTGCAGCCCAACTGCAACCTGAAGATCTGGTAGGACGGCACTGTGGTGATGGGGATGGGCACATGTCCTGGTACCTGGGGAAAAGGTATTATCGGCACAATTAACATAAATTTTTCTATTCTTAAACAAGATGGGATGAACCATAACCCACAAAGTCCCTTCTATATGAGAGCTGTCCTCGCTGTCAAGTGTCTCTAACTTTTGTCTTTGACGTGATTCTGATGTTGAAATATATCCCACTGAAAAAGTCTCGCAGATCTGCCAATGCGCCAGTGAGCACTAACTCGTCAAACGTAAATTAACACGACATAAATTTTAGGTTTTACGTAATTTTATATTTTACGTGAAATGAGTTTCACTTTCGCTTCATAGGCTTGAGAAAATCGTGACAAAACTAGAATTTCACGGTACAATTTCAGTCTTCCTAAAATTTGTGTGAAAACAGGTTGATTTTACCTAGCTACATGATATACTAAGCACACGGGTCACTTGCATGCTCTTCTGAAAGCGCGTTGATGTGTGTGTTTGTGTTAGTGCGTGCGTGTGCGTGTGCGCGCGCTCCAAACGCTTCCAGGACGCATAGATGTGCCCGGAGGACGCATGAGGATCTATGCCACCTAGAAATGCGCGCTCACGTGTGTGTGTGTGTGTGTGTGTGTGTGTGTGTGTGTGTGTGTGTGTGTGTGTGTGTGTGTGTGTGTGTGTGTATGTGTGTGTGTGTGGGGGGGGTGTGTGTGTGAGAAAAAGAGAGAGAGTGAGAGAGAGAGAGAGAGAGAGAGAGAGAGAGAGAGAGAGAGAGAGAGAGAGAGAGGGAGAGAGAGGGAGAGAGAGAGAGTTGATGATGATGAAACTTTATTACACAACGGTAGAAGTTTTGACAGATACAAATACGCCATTTTTCAAACTTGCCGTTGCTAACATACTACAACAGGAGATATACTGAAGACAAGCAAAAAAATATTTAACGCAAACACAAATCATAACTAAATAAGTACAGACACACTCGGTACAGAAAATGATACTAAGGTGACAATAAACAAAGACGAAAAAAACCCAAACTCTTCAGCACAAATTACGTAGGGAAAAATACCCAAACATATCATAGCAAAAACAAGCACAAAGTACCAAAAATCAAACATACATGCACACACATTAATTTTACAGCCGTGTAAATACACGCACTAACATAAATACATTTACATAACCTTTCATCAGAATGACAGGATGAAAACTAATTTATCTTAGCAGTTTTCATCAGGTATATGTGTAGTTTTGTTATAAAGGAGGCAAGGTAGGTTAGTGTTTTTAAATGTTGTGGAAATGAATTCCATAAAAGTGGTCCCGAAAAGACTAGGTTTGATTTGAATAAGTGGTAATGGAAGAGTACTGTTCCTCGAGGATCTTTCACACTGTCGTTTTGGAGTAAATTTAGCTGTTAGATACTGTGGAGCTATCTTGTGGAGAATTTTAAACATAAGTATGCACTTGTTGTAAACGAGTTGTTGACGAAGGCCAAGAATATTGAGACTTTGCAGTTTTCAGTGGTAGGAATTGGTCTTTGCAGTTTTTCAGCGGTAGGAATGGGTCTTATATCTACATTAATAATGGCTCTTTTGTATAGTGAATTTAGTTTTTTGATGTGCACATCACCGCTACTATCCCAAACAGTGGAGATGTAATCAACATGGAATCTAATGTGCGCATGAAAAAAACATTTTTTCGTGTATTTGTGTCATTCACACTTCACAACTGTGATAAAAGAAATATATTTTTTGATATCTTCTTACAGATGTTAGTCACATGTTTCTCCTAACTTAGCTGCTCATCTATACGTATTCCAAGGAAGGTGCGTTCATGAACTTGTTCAATAGGTTGGCAGTTAAGATTGAACGTTAGTGGAGGGGGGTGAAGTTGATGTTTTTGTCGTGAGGTGATTAACATGCTCTTCGTCTTATCAGGATGTAGCACCATGTGGTTTTTACAGCACCAATCAGAAACTTCGTCAAGAGTAGATTGTAAACGACGACTAATATCATGACTGTTCTTACCAGGAACGTGAAAGCTTGTGTCGTCCGCAAAGAGATTACAATTAACGTTAGGGTCGGAAATATGTAAAGGAAGGTCATTTATGAAAAGTAAAAATAGGAGTGGTCCTAAAATTGATCCTTGAGGAACTCCAAATTTAACATGGCCTTGCATAAAGTACTGACCATGGACGTATACTATTTGCTTTCGGTCTTCCAAACAGGATCTGAGAAAAGTTATTGTAGTTTCGTCCATGTGGTATATTGTAAGCTTATGTAAGATTGGTTGATTGATTGTACATTGCTTAATGTCCCGGCAGCAACAAGACTTTCTCAGGACGTGCCTGCACTGCTTGTGAAACAAACAAACAAACAAACTAAACAGAATATTGAATGTATGTCGCCAGCCGGTCTAATACGCTAAATAACCATAAGAGCATTTAGCAACACACATCCAATATCAAGAGCAACAGGCAGTGCAGACAGTAGGGAGAGTTTAATAAAGGAAAATGCAGGTGAATGGTCCTAGTAGGGTAGACAGAAACACATGCCCCAGAATAGAGAGGAAACCCCACCCTGTGGGGCTGACCAGGGTGACCCTGGGAACTAAAAAGTAGTTAACCCCACCCAAGTCCCCCAGGGCAGGTTTATGTAAGAGAATCTCATGGTCTACAAGATCAAAAGCATTTTTAAGATCTAGGAAAACTGCTCCGGACATTACATTTTTATTAATTGACTCTAGCCAGCAATCTACAATATGTTTGAGTGCTGACTGGCATGAATGGGTCGGGCGAAAACCGGACTGATGAATGTTCAGTAAATTACCCTTCTCAAGGAAATTAAGGAGATGTTTGTGAATGTGCCGCTCTAATGATTTTGACAAAGCTGAGAGCAAAGAGATCGGGCGGTAATTATGAATATCTTCAAGGTTTTATTTTTGGGGATGGGAAATACCTTTGCTTCATTCAGGACAGTAGGAAAAGTACTTTTATTCATACAGAGATCAAAAATGTATATAAGGGATTGTATTGTGTAAGGCAACGACAATTTTAGCGATTTGTTATGGATATCATCAATTCCTCTACTTTTCTTATTCGGCATGTCAGAAATATACTTGCCGACTTCTGCTATTGATATATTAGGAATTACGAATTTTTGTGTTATATGTTGCTTCATTGAAAGATCTCAGAAGACCTGGAATACTATATTGCGTACTGATATCTGATCCCGATTGGGCTAGATTTTCGGCGGCTGATAGGAAATACTTGTTAAATTTGACTGAAGTTAAATGAGATGGTATGGCTGGGGCTGTTTTTCCTTTAGTAATAGTATTTAGTGCTCTCCAAATGGATGCTCTGTCAAGGTTTTCTGAGATCATTTGATTGAAGAATGTTTTTTTTTTTTTTTTTTTTTTTTTTTTTTTTTTTTTTTTTTGCAGCCCTTACCAGATATTTTACTTGATTACTTTGTTTTTTGTAGCCATCAACGCTTTTTCTTTTCTAAGTTTGTCTCTGATCGACATAACATTTTTAATGTCTAATCTTAACCAGGGCGGCATGATAGCATGTTTAACGCGTTTTACCCTGAGGGACGCGTGCTTGTTAAGGACCCCGAGGAACAGACTCATCCAGCAAGACAAGGCATTGTCAGGGCAAGTGTGGCAGTATACATCATCAAAGGCTGTATTGTGCAGATCTTGCATGAATTTATCACTATCAAATGTTTTATAAGAACGATACGTTATAGTGGCGTGTTTGTTTTTCTTTGGCCTATCAAGCTTCAGAGCAATTGTAAAACATACAGGGTTATGATCACTAATGGCTAAGGTCGGGACATTCGCACTAGTTATTCTGTCCTTGTTGGTAACATAACTATGATCAAATGAGCGTGGATGATGTAGATGTGATTCGAGTTTGTGCTAGTTGTGTCAAACCAAATAGCGATGTGGTCGTGATCCATGCTGCATTTGATCCCTTAGGTCTAGATAGGTCTATATTAAAATCACCTAGGACAAATGTCACACGTGCTATGACTTGCCTTGTCCATCAAAGCTGTAAACTCATCAAACCAATCCCTGCCGGATTTTTATAAACAAAGCCGATTAGTACAGGTGATGACTGTGGTGTTTTTAACTCGAGCCACATACACTCCACTTTGGTAAATTCAAGGTCTTGCCGCCTCTTGGCGTAGCTAGATACAGACGTATGCATGTAAATTGCTAGCACTGTGTTTTGAGGCAAAGCGGCATCTTTACGAAATATTTTATAGTTAGGAATAGAGATGGCAGCATTTCTGATTTTGATTCAGAAACACCCAAAATGTGGAAGTGCGCAGTCTGGTTCAAAAACACACAGAGATCTTGCACCGTATTGACAAGATATTCAGGTGACCTATTTCAAGTCCACCACCACAAAAAAATCATTCTTTGTACCACCGTCAGGCATACTGTCACTATGAACGTCAAAGTATATAAAAGTACAAAAATTGTCTTCTTTAAAGAGGTATATAAGAAAAGCTTTGTGACAAGGAAGGTTGTGTACACAAATGAAACTACTGGAAGAGACAGTATTGACTTGGAGTATGAAGTGTCAATAAGGAATAATGAACAAATCCGGTTGGAAGTGAAATTGAGCAATACACACATGGGCACTCAACGGTTCTCACAGTAATACACATACGTGTCCACATCAGTGCCACTGCTTTCAGTGTCTCACAAAAAGAACCAATTGAAGGAACTATGTTCAAGTACGAATGACGTCAGCAAGGACACGTGTCACAGTTTTTGCTTGTCGATAAATACAAAGTACAAGATAACTAATTATCCCAAGAGAGGTGATTGAAAAAAAGAAAATAAATGTTATGACTACACGCTATTCCATTGCAAAAAAAGATAAAATAATTAAAAGAAAGAAATATCAACTTCGTCGATTTGTTATTCCAATTAAGCAGTTAACCGATCGCACACTAGAAACCTGTCAAAAATCCCTGGGCAAGGAATTACACCAGACGCCTAGAATCACACTATCTACTGTCCGGCACGTGGCCTGATCCTATCAAGCTGATTAAACAACACTGCAAAGTCACTGTCACTAAGCGTAGAGAAAGAGAGAGAGAGAGAGAGAGAGAGAGAGAGAGAGAGAGAGAGAGAGAGAGAGAGAGAGAGAGAGAGAGAGAGAGAGAGAGAGAGAATTACGCCATATTTAGAGTATTATGTCAATGTCTGCGTGGTGACGGAGTTGCCTCTTTTACATCACCGCTATTGTCTGACTTTGTATAGAAGTAAAGTCTTTTTAAAAAAAACTATTTTAATTCTTTTCTGAAAAGAGTTTTTTTTTTTTTTTTAAGAAGTTGAAAGGATACAAAGCTGGCTAACGAACTCATCCAATGTCTTTCTCCAACTAGTTATATCCAAAATTTCAAGTAAATATGACAAAATTACGCACTCTAATCTGGGTAACCGACTTCTTATAAACGGTTGTTTATGTCTTCAACGAGACATTCAATTACAATATGCTCGGAGGCTTTCGCTAAGTTTCAAGCTTGTGTGTACACTCCTCACAAAGGTCAAGGGTCATGGGTGTTTGATAAAAGTGAAAAATGCGTAAATTTTGAGAAAACATGTGACCTGACGGAAAGATCAAAGTCACAAAGGTTAGATTAAGTATGTTGATCGGTCATGCACGTGAGCGTAGGGGCTCAGCCATTTCTGTTGTTTGAAATATTACCTTTTATCTACAGGACATTCTTTAACTCTTTCAGCCCCGACACATTACAGCAAGACAAGAATCGCGCATGATAGTTCAAGGGTGGTGCCAAGATATTTTGGCAACAACGTTGAACTGTCATGCTCGATCTGTCTCAAGAATTGTAATACTGTCCTTCAGAGGGCACCTTTTAAATTTGGAAATTTCGGGCCTGAAGCAGATTGTGTTAAACATATTTAATTTCAATTCATGTGTGATGTCTTTTCAAGGTTTATTTATCTCTTGTTTTTCTTACATCTGTTTCAACTGCTAGGAACTGGACTTTCCCCTTCGTGAGATGACCTTCGACGCTCACCTGGCGTTACATCCCAATAACTAACATGTTCAGGCAGCCACCGTTAGAACAGCGCCAGTGGCTGCGTACACATGTTTACAGATCGGTGTTTCCAGATGACGTTCTAACTGCTATTTCACTTATTTGTATGTTCCAGATGGCTTGGCTGTATCAGTGTTAGAGGGCTGACTTTGCCCACATCACGACACCATAAATATGACAACAAAAAAGTGCGAGATTCGCACACAATTGATACACACACAAGACGTGATAGATTTGTATGGAATTGGCGGCACGATTGTCCTTGTGACGGGAGTTATTTGCAACGTCTTGACACTGGTGATTGTGAGCCGGTTACAGCCTAAAGCGGTCTCATACCAGTTCATTTTGGCCCTGGCTGCTTCTGACATTGTCATGGGCCTCTCACGCTTCCTCAACATTTACCGTGCACTTACTGGTGTGTACCTCAAAAATGATTATGTGATCCTTTGCAAGTGCTTTCCATGGCTGGTTTACTCCTCTAGAATGACCTCTTCCTGGCTTACTGCGGCCATCAGCATTTGTCGCGCGGCTGACGTTACAATGCGCAATCTCGCTACCTTACGAAAACCAAGAGTAATACGAGCAATCATCATCGTCATTTGGGTGGTCGTTTGGGCTTTAAACTCATTCTACTTACACGTCAAGGATTTAATAACTCTGAATGGGAAGCCGGTTTGTGATTATATTAAATTCTACAGACCAGAAGACACCGTTTCAATATTTTCAGCTTACAAGATTTATATGGATTGGTTTGATACTCTCGGAGCATTTATACTCCCGTTCCTCGCCATGATCATCAGTGACATTATGCTTATTAGGGAAGTGTACAAGACTGTAACACAGGTGGCTCCAATACCCTCGCAACAACGCAAGCATACACGAATGACCGTGCTGGTACTAGCCATATCACTCTCGTTTTTTGCGTTTAATTTTCCAGCTTTCGTCTGTCAAAGCATAGATTATTGGGCAGATTGCATTCTTAGCCAGGAAGGTGTGAAAAAGTTTCAATACTACAAGTATATCTTTGATTTCCTGGCTTACTGTAGCAGCGCAACCGACCTTTTTTTGTATGTGTTGGTAGGAAGGGAAATTAGGAGGAAAACCCAGGAACTGATTTCAAGAGTTTGCCTCGCAATCACTCTACCATTAATTGGCAACACGACAACATACAGTTCTTCAGAGTCTCGAAGGACTACGCTTCCATTATCACAAGCGACCAAACGAGACTCGGCAACTCCAAACATTGCTGTAATTAATGCAAGGCCCTCTGCAATGAAAAAATCCATTTTATCAACAGCAAAGCCTCCGCGCGTGAGAGATCTGTCCATTATTGACAGCTCCGTGGACATACGGGCAAAGAGTGCTTTGCTGGACAGTGATACTGAAAACTCTGTCCCGCCAAGTGCCGATGACTGAGTTCCAGATAATGATGGGTAGTACAGTATCAACGGATATTCCGCTTGGCTTTACCAAGGAAAATACTCCCGGCGCCACAATATCAAATCAACGCTGTTGTGCCCACATTTATGTTGTAAGCAGGATTTCTCTCTTTGATGGTATTTTTTTTTTAAACTAAAGGTTTCACACACTACATAGCGAGTTTGTCGCATGTAACACCAGTGCCACATATTGTCCGCCTGGTGGTTGTGAGCACGTGACGCCGTATGTCACCGCGGTAAGTTCCAGGGTTGTCTTACAACAAACTCCCGGCATTGCAATATGCTGCATACAACACAGTCCCAATGTGAATTTCCCCATGAGGGATTAATAAAGTATTATTGTATTGTATTATTGTATTGCTACGCTTCCATAACCCTTTTCAAAATGATATACCAATTGCTTGAAAGAAATTGACATATGATAGTTCAAGGGTGGTGTCAGAACAGCTTGGCGCCTGAGGCGCCAAGCTATTCTGGCACCACCCTTGAACTAAAATGGTTGATCTATCTCATAATCTGGCATATAGCCTGCCTAGGACAATAAGCAAATTTGACAATCAGCCTCAGGATGTAAACACGAATCCGATCCGAATCGTGTACAAAATAGAAAAGTTCGTTTAAATCCTTTCATGTTGGTGTGTGTGCGTATGCTCGATGCGGAAACGAATTCGCAACCGACTTCGAACGAAAATGACGCACTTTTGTACAGGAAAATTGTATCACCGTATCTTGTTCGGATCGTATTCGTATCGGATTCGTCATCACAGCGTGCGCGCCATACAGACGTATCCGGTACGAACTCTATTATTAAAATACGCAACACATCGGCCACACATGTAGTAACATGTTGTAACTTTAGTCAATTCGTAATGTCACAGTACAATAGTCTACCTTGAAGGGTTCTGTTGAGACGTAATAAAACAAGAAGAGGATTTCATCCCAAAGTGTACCGTATTGTTTGGAGCTCAGATGCGTTTATATTTTAGGAACATTCAGAGTTGTTCATATTTTTAGGCAATTATGCTGACCCATTTCCCTCCTCTCTCTCTTAGCCAACCTCTGATCAACAAACATGTCGGCGCACACAAATAAAGACGGACACACGGCGCTTCCCGCCATTAGTACGTTTTGTGGGCGCATGTAGCGACAGGAACCCATCTCCTACTCTACTAACCCACTCTCTGATCCGCACACACTGGCACACAGACATAAAGACGGACACACGGCCATTCCCGCCATTCGCAAGCTCTGTGGTCTGGCGTAGCATAGCTGTTCTGAAGAAGAATAATAGCACGAGCAACGAAATGACGTCACTTCAAGCTTCACATCACGGCATCATTAGTCCCATGACGCCGTGTTCATAGTGACGACTCGATGTTATACGTCACTCATCGACGTACTAACATTTCACGTATAAGAAGATCAAAATTTGCAATTTTCTTGCTGATTTTCATACCTATGGCTTAGAGGTGACAATTTGACTTAGTCCTACCCCAAAACCGGCACGTCAGGTGTATGCAGCAAACACTGCTTCTGAAAAATCGTACAGGGATTAATAAGAAGATAGTGTGTTTTTTTTTGTGTTGTTTTTTTTAAATTACAGTTATGTTAGCTGTCTTACAAATGACTTCAAAATAGTGGTGCAGAAAATTGTCTGATTTTCACACCTAGGTCATACAGGTCACAATTGAACTAATCGTACGTGACAGCAGAGACAAACTGTGGGCTTATGTAAATAACGTAAATGAAAAATCATGCGATTATTAATGAGAAGATTATTTTTGTGTAAAAAAAAGATTCAATTGTATTAGGATTAATCCCAAATAATTCGTGAAATTAATCCCAAAAACGTGAAAATATGTTGACTTTTTTTTTTTAAATCACTCAAAAGGTTCAACAGGTACAATGCTGGTTAACGAACTCATTCCATATCTCCCTTTTATCTAGTTATATGCAAAATATCTAGTAAAAAAAGAAAAATTACTCCAGTGTGGATCAATCGGTTTTTGCGAAACGGCCATTTTCTCGCCAATGAGCATCTTAATAAAACAACATGGGATAAACCATAGCACACAAAGTCCCTTCTATATGAGAGCTGTCTTCGCTATCAAGGATCTCTACCTTTTGTCTTTGACCTGATTCTGATGTTTAATTTTCTCCTATTGAAAACGTCTCGCAGATCTGCCAATGCGTCAATTCAATTCAATTCAATTCAGTTCAATTCAAAAGCCTTATTGTGTCAGTCTGGCCGACAAATTGTCTTTTGTTGAGATCACATGCTCGCGTACGGTTTCAGCCACATTATGACAATGCTGTAAAAAATATTTTAAAAAAGATGAGAAAACAAAGTGAGCTTTATAACGAGCGCAGGACATGCGCGTCATTGATTTGTCAAACGTCATTTGTCATGACGTAAGTTTTTGTTTTTACGTAATTTTATATTTTACGTGATATCAGTTTCACTTTTGCTTCATAGGCTTGAGAAAATGGTGACAAAACTAGAACTTCACGGTACAATTTCAGTCTTTCTATAATTTGTGTGAAAGCAGGTTGACTTTACCTAGCTATATGACTACACGGGTCACTTGCATGCTCTTCTGAAAGCGCGTTGATGTGTGTGTGCGTGTTAGTGCGTGCGTGCGCGCGCGAGCTCCAAACATCTCCAAGAGGCATAAATCCTCATGCGCCCGGGCGGCGCATGAGGATCTATTCCTCCTGGAGATGCGCATGTTTGTGAGAGAGAAAGAGAGCGCGCGCGAGAGAGAGGATTACGTCTTTTTTTTTAGAGTATTATGTCAATGTCTGCGTGGTGACGGAGTTACCTCTTTTACGTCACCGCCACTGTCTGACTTCCTCTAGAAGTGAAGGTTTTATTTTAGTGTTTAAATTCTTTTCGGAAAAGAATTTAATTTTTACTAAAAAGTTGAAAGGATACAAAGCTGACTAACGAACTCGTCCAATGTCTTTCTCCAAACTAGATATATCCAAAAGTTAAAGTAAATGTGTAAACAAAATTACGGACTCTAATATGGTTCAACCGACTTCCTATAAACGGTTGTTTATGTCTTCATGAGACATTTAATTACAGTATGCTCGGAGGCTCTCTTAGCCACCCACTTAACTCATTCTACCCCAGACACACCACAGCAAGATAAGGATCGACCATGATAGTTCAAGGGTGATGACAGAATAGCTTGGCGCCTATGGGCGCCAAGCTATTCTGGTATCACCCTTGAATTATCATGGTCGATCTGTGTCCTGCACTGCAATGCAGTCTTCAGAGGACAACGGCAAAATTTGGGAATGTCGGTGTTGGGGTAGAATGAGTTAAGAAAGTATTTCGCCACGTTTTCGATGTTAGAACATGGATCATAGCTAACAAACTAAAACTGAATGAAGATAAAACAGAAGCCATGCTAGTTTCCTCTACCAGAATATCTTCTGCCTTAATGCAGTCCATCACAATCCTAGATACTGAAGTTAGTTTTACTGCTCAGGTGAAAAATCTTGGCGTCACCATTGATTGCAGTCTCTCACTAAAACAACACGTTTTGAATACCTGTAGATCTCCGTTTATTGAACCCCCACCCGAGTCTGCCCTGGGGGACGAGTGGGGTTAACTACTTCTTAGTTCCCAGGGTCACCCTGGCCAGCTTTACAGGGTGGGTTTTCTCATTTATTCTGGGGCATGTGTTTCTGTCTACTCTTGGTCCATTCACCTGTATTTTCCTTTTTTAAACTCTCCCTACTGTCCGCGCTGCCTGTAGCACTTGATATTTGATGTGTGTTGCTCAATGATCGTATGCTTATTTAGCGTATTGGACCGGCTGGCGACATACATTCAATATTCTGTTTAGTTTTCTTTTCAAGAGGAATGCATGCACGTCCTGAAAAAGTCTTGTTGCTGTCGGGACGTTAAGCAATGTACAATCAATCAATCCATTTATTGAACTGCGTCGCATTAGCTCTATCAAGCATCTTTTTACACCAGAAGCCACTAAAACGCTGGCCTGCTTCTTTGTCTTGTCCCGACTCGATTACGGAAATGCACTCCTCTGTACCTTCTGGATCGGCTCCAGAGGGTGCAGAACTTAGCAGCTCGGCTTGTTCTCAAGGCAAAGAAGTCAGACCACATCACATCCATCCTGCGTTCACTCCATTGTTTGCCCATCACATCTAGAGTATAATACTAAGTTCTGTCCATCTGTCATACCTGTCTGTCTCCTTCTACTGGTCCTGTCTATCTTTTTGAGCTTCTTCATTTGTACACACCTTCAAGATAGCTCCGTTCCTGAGCAGACATTAAACTATTACGCTTTCAGACTGTGAGAGAGAGCTAACGCGTCTCTGTCTGGCGAGGGCTGAGCGGCAGGTCTATGTTCTCCACGTGTAACCGGATCAATGCACCGCTCCTCTCGTTGTGGTGGAATAACTCGCGAGTCCTCACAGACGTCGAAACTCCAGCATTCGATTGATTGATTGATTGCACATTGCTTAACGTCCCGACAGCAACAAGACTTTCTCACAGGACGTGCCTGCACTGCTTGTGAAAACAACAATAACAAACAAACAAACCAAAAAATGAATATTTAATGTATGACGCCAGCCGGTCAATAAACCTACGACATGGGGCCTAAATAAAGCTAAGACCATTTAGCAACACACATCCAATATCAAAAGCTACAGGCAGCGCAGACAGTAGGGAGAGTTTAAAAAAGGATAATACAGGTGAATGGACCAAGGGTAGACAGAAACACATGCCCCAGAATAGAGGAGAAAACCCACCCTGTGGGGCTGACCAGAGTGACCATGGGAACTAAAAAGTAGTTAACCCCACCCGCCTCCCAGGGCAGACCCGGGTGGGGGCACAGTCAGTCAGATATGTTGAATCAGCCAATAGTTTCCGGCAGTCTTTAAAGACGCATTTATTCCTTTAAACGTGCATTCACCTTTATATTTTTTCGTTGTCAGTGAGAGCTGCCTAGTGTATCCGTTATTAGTTTTATGGCACACGTATATCTTTGGTGTGTGTGAGAGATTATTTTCGATTTGTATATCTTGATGAGTGAGTGTGTATGTTAGGGAATAATTATATAATGTGTTGTATGATGCAAGGTGAATGTATGTTAGTATGTCATTTGTACGGCGAATCGAACTTTTCTATCGATAGTATAGGCGCCTGAAAAATATACATTATTATTATTATTATTATTATTATTATTATTATTATTATTAAGTTTCATGTTTGTGTGTACAGCAATATCGGACATTCTCTTGTTTACATACACACGCACCAGGGCCGGATCACTTAGCTCAAGGGGGGGGGGGGTTAACTAATTGTTTGGGACATTGAACCTGATACAAAAGGCCTTAACGACGCTAGACCTTACTTCCGCGGAGGCCGAAAAAATCAAACAGTGCGGGGGTGGGGGTGGGGGGGGGGGGGGTGGTCGGTAGACGACGGACCTTGCTGCCATTCCGAGGGCCGAAAAATCAAACAGTGGGGGTGGAGGGGGGGGGGGTTCGGGATAGGCGACGGACTTTGTTGTTATTCCGAGGGCCGAAAAATTAAACAGTAGAGAGGGGGGAGGGGGGGGGGGGGAGGGGGGAGACGGAGGGGGAGGGTAGGCGACGGACATTGCTGCCATTCCGAAGGCCGAAAAATCAGACAATGGGGGGGGGGGGGGGGGGGGGGGGGGGAAGGGGGAGGCAACGGACCTTCCTGGATCTTGGGGTACAAATCCATTCCACGGTCGAAAATAAAACAGTATTATAGCATTTTAACATATTTGGGGTCTGCACACACACACACATACACACATACATACACACACATACATATATACATACATACACACATACATACACACACACACACATACATATATACATACATACACACATACATACACACACATACATATACACATACATACGTACATACATACATACATACATACATACACACACATACATATATATACATACATACATACATGCATACATACATACATACATACATACATACATACATACATACATACATACATACATACATACATACATACATACATACATACATACATACATACATGCATGCATACATACATACATACACACATACATACATACATACATACATACATACATACATACATACATACATACACACATACATACATACATACATACACATACATACATACATACATATATACATACATATATACATGCATATACGAAAATAAAACAGTATTATAGCATTTTAACATATTTGGGGACTGCACACACACACACATACACACATACATACACACACACATACATATATATACATACATACACACATACATACACACACACATACATATATACATACATACACACATACATACACACACATACATATACACATACATACGTACATACATACATACAAACACTTAAACAAAAACGTCTAGCGCGACCGTCCAAATAAAGGTAGAATCAATCCGAAACGAGGGTTTGACAGAGATTATATTGATGCATCTTAGGACAAAGCCAAATTTCAAAACTCGAATCGATGCAGAAGCAGTTCCAGTTTGAAAAAAAGTGACACATTGTTTCATATTAGGCACCATTTGCCTAATATGAAACACTAGGTCTCCTATTATGAAACAGTGTGATTATGTCCTTTTTACAAGTTTCCCTTACATTTTGTTGGAAAATTAAGGCATGAGAGATGGTTAGCAGACATTATAGATTCATTTAATATTAAAAGTGAGTTAAATATAATGAGTCATCTGCCACTGGTCCACTATTGGTCCATCCATCCAGCATCCTTGTGACAGATGTTATCATTTTGAATTTCTGAGAGACCATCAGAGCCACAGACCTCTAATTTGGCACAGTGATCAAATTTGACAATGGCTTTGATTGTCACTTGGGCTGACCTTCATGAAAGGTCAAGGTTACAAAGGTCAATAAACGGGCGATTTTTAAAGAAAATAATTATAATCTTATTTTAAAACTTCTCAAAGAGAAAACTGATGATACAACGTTTGTTTGCAGCTCTACTAAGTTAACCTCACGTTAAGGTTAAAGGTCATGAGAAGTAAGAAGGCTTTTATTTTAGGTTGTTGTTATTACAGGTAGTTCGTATGTGAACTTTGCAATAAGACCCCAGTGGAAATGTTTTGCTAGGGGTTAAACTGTCTATGCATATTAATTTGATTGGCTCCTTCCAAAGGTCAAAGGGCAGGCATGTCAGCAAGTGTGTTGAAAATGTTCTATGTATTGGGGAATAAAAGCTACTGTATTTAGTTTTTTTTCCACCTCAGAAGTAAAACTTGATACAAGCTAGCATTTTCGACACAGGTGTATGTAACGGCATATTCAGAAGCAAATTCAGGGGGAGAGGGATGTTCCAAGGTGCACGGCTCCTAGGATATTTTTTAATGTGTAATTTTCCATTTTGGGGAGTTTGGAAACCCCCTGACCCCCCCCCCCCTCCTCCCCCCAAACACACACACTCCCACTGACCCACACACCCTCCAGCGCCTCTTCTTGGAAATTGTAAACGGCCCGACGTGTGATTTTTCGCCCATTGGTGAAAAGGTCTCCAGACCTCTCTCCCCCTTCCCGCGACCTCCCACCCGCACTAACATCAGCACCACCCGCCCCTCGTTTGATAGTCAACAAGTGGCGCATTTGTAGGTCATCACCCTCTTCACATTCTCAGCAACTGTGACTCCGCCGACAGGAAGAGTTCCCATGAAAAGGTCTACGGAATATCCCGCACGTTTTTTTTTTTTTTTTTTAACTACCATATACATTAAAGAGGGGTCATTCGCAATAGTATTCGTGGCATAAAATGCATACTTAGGTACTTTCAAACTTTTGCTCCCAAAGTTAACTTTAAAAAAATGTGTGAGCGAAAAATGACTAATCTTTGCAAACACATCGACCTGGGATGACCTTGACCTTTTCTACAGCTGAAATATGTAGGTAAAGTTGTTCTTGTAAACTACAGTTGTGTCGAGTTTAAAGTCTGTGAATGTTATAGTCCCTAAGAATTTGCCTTATACAAACTGCACGCATACACACACGACGGCTGAAGGCGGAGCGGCTGCATGGACGATTGGTCACTAGTGACTACATTAATACTGTTTCACATTTGCTGTCACACCTAAGCCAACACGATTTGCTCTAGGAACAACGTTTTAGCCTCACCCCCATCCCCGCAGACAGTAATGGGCCAGTTTGCCTGTCTGAAACCATTCCCGACAACTGTGCGCGTCATCTTGAAGTGATGTAGCGACATAAACCTGGTTTTTGACATATCTGTTTTATTCTCTTCACTACCACTAGACGCAAATATTGCTTTGAAATCTTTCCTAATTCAGTTCCAAGGAACCCCAAAGGTCAAATAAATATGTCAGTTGTGTCAGCAAGAGCCAAAAACGCCATGAACCCCCGCGATCGCACGAGGCTCATGAGGATCTATGTGTCTTGCAGATGGATCCTATTGAAAGTTTCTCGGCTGTGACGGGGTTAAGTGCAAGTATCATGAAACAAAAGTTGGAAAAAATCGGGCCTGTGGTTTCAAAGATATTGCCTGCACAAAGGCTCACACAAATATGACCTTTGCGACCTTCACCTTACAGGTCGTGAATTCATTCTGTTAAAAACATCACATATGAGGGTAAGGCATTTTTTTCCTAAAAATTCAGAGCAAATCATTAAAGCGGTTTCAGAGGTATTCTCTACTCAATAATCTGCAAGAAAGATATGGCAACTATAACCTTGACCTTGAGGTAGAGGCACAGTTAAGATTGATGGCAATGTGTTTCATAAAATACTATTTTCTAAAATTTGGATTGAATAGGCCCAATGGTTATTGAGATATTGCCTAGCACACAATTCTGCACAAAACAAAATATGGCCATTGTGACATTGGCCTTTACGGCAGTGAATAGATTCTGGTATGCAACACTCTGTCGTCACAAAATATCACAATTTGCCATTCAGATCACATCGTTTTGGTGTTACAGTAACATTGCCTGGAAAATGGCATACATAATAACTGTAGCCGATGTGACCTTGACCTTGACCAAAGTGACATGATCCTGGTGTCGGATATTCTGTATTGAGAAAAAGTATCAACATCTGAAATTTGGAACAAACTGGCTGGATGGTTTCCGACCTAGACAAACACTGCTCCTTATATGAAACACTGTTCTAATTATGAAACACGTTTCATATTAGGTGCTCTTTGTGTTTCATAACAGGAACAAGATACCTCTCCAGGAAAATGCGTGACTCCAAATCAACAAAAAGAAAACCAAAACTATTGCCGCTGATTATCTGATGTCCAAAAATTGCTCTTCATGACAAGAGTGGCTATTTGTTAAAAGTCCCAAAACTGAATGCTGATGTAGGTGTTTTAAAATGGTGAAAAAATAGATGCAGATGGGTCAAAAATCACATTTTCTCGGCGTGTTTTCGTTTTCACCAGGCCTGACATTCTTGTACCGAAAATAAGGCTCACTGAAGTAGCTCTATATTACTGCACAGGCGGAATTTGGAAAAGTTATTCCACTTCGCCGGGAGCAAGGTGTTTCACAATAGGCACCGTTTCATGATAGGGGCTCCTTCCCTACATACCATACATACAATACATACATACCATACATACATAGGGATCAAGGGGTCTCTGCCTGACTCAAAGGGTGGGGGCTCCACGAGACGAGTCGCGTTGGTGGTGCGGGTAGTGGGGAACTCTTACAGCGCCTCCCCCGGGATCACCCTAGTCTATGGCCTCCTGGCCTTCGTGAGGCACCCTCGTGTGTAATCCCTCCGGACTAGCATAGCATCCCTCTATCCCAAGACCGCCCGTGCGTGGTCCCTGGCCACATCCTCTCCGAGGTGACCCCAAAAACTGGGCAGCACGAGCCCCCAGGCTAAACACGGCGGATCTAGAGGAGAGAACCTCGAAAATTTATCATCATTGTCCTGCTGCCTTGCAGGCCTGGCCGCTTGGCTGCGGAAAGGCTAAGGGAGGAAAACCCTGACATCAAAGCCCCCGTGTCTCCGGGGAAGGTTTTTGAGCCAGAGACTAGGACAAGGACAGTCTGATATAAAACCTACGACCCGAGGACCTCGATGCCACCGTCCCAGCTGGCTAGGCCATGGCAGACGAACCAAGGGTTTAAAGGGTGGGGCCAGTACTGCGCACACTGCACTCCACCAAAAAGCTCCACCGCGCAGGCTTTAGGAAACGCCCACGGACTATGACACTGAACTTTCCAAGTCCTGTAGCGATGGGCAAGGGGCAAAACGGCAGGTGAAAGATGTCACTGGAAGCCGCAGTCTCAAACCTGCATGCAGGCGGTTCAGGATATTGGTCGCCTGATGTTGACCTGGGGATGACAACGTCACTCGGCACACCCTGAACGACCAAGCAGCCTTCTCTAGGGACAGCGCTGCTTGCTCCACACGGAGAGGGGTCTAGAAAAGGTGGCCTAACCAAAGATCATCCCCTCACAACCCCAGGTAGCTAGACGCGGTCAACGGGCATCTTCTCCTGCGGTCAGAAAACAAGTAAAAACAACGGATCCACTCCCATGACGACCACGACCGGACTTAACGTAGCATGCTGGAACATCCGAATCATGCTCGACACAGCAGACAGCAGACGCCCTGAACGTCGCTCCGCCCTCATTGCCCATGAATTGCGGAGGTTAAACATCGACATCGCCGCGCTCAGCGAAGTACGCCTCCCGGACGAAGGCAGTCTCCAAGAACTTGGCGCAGGCTACACCCTCTACTGGTCAGGCAGGCCTGCATTAGAAAGACGGCTCTCAGGCGTGGGCTTCATGGTCAAGACCTCCATTGCGACTAAGCTGGAAAACCTACCAACCGGTCACTCAGACCGCATCATGTCCATGCGCCTCCCATTGAGACACCAGCAACACGTCACCCTTCTCAGTGTGTACTCCCCAACCCTCCTGGCAGAGCCTGCAGAAAAGGACAAGTTCTACACTGACCTGCGCAGCCTTCTACAGAGCACCCCTGCAGACGACAAAGTCATCATCCTTGGCGACTTCAACGCCAGAGTGGGCTAGGCCTCTGAAGCCTGGAAAGGAGTCCTCGGCAAGCATGGCGTTGGAAACTGCAATGACAATGACCGCCTACTGTTGGAGTTCTGTGCAGAGCAGCAGCTTGTTATCACCAACACTACATTCCAGCAAAAGGACAGTCGAAAGACCACCTGGATGCATCCTCGCTCAAAACACCTGCACCTTATCGACTATGTCCTAGTGCGTCAGAGGGACCGCAGTGACGTCCTACTCACCAGAGTGATGCCCATCGCAGAGTGCCACACTGACCACCGCCTTGTCCGCTGCAAACTCAGGCTCCACTTCAAGCCAAAACCCAAGAAAGGCGGGCCCCCCAAGAAACAGCTTGATGTTGCCAGCCTTCAGCGTGACGACGTGAAAGCTGCCTTTTCAGACAGATTTACAGCGCAGGCTCACAGACACAGCTCACCCAGCAGACTCCTCCCCTGAAACACTCCGGGAACAACTAAAAACTGCTATTGCAAAATCCTCTGCAGAAGTCTTGGGTTTTGCTAGAAAGAGGAACAAAGACTGGTTTGACGAAAACGACGTAGAGATCCGGGAACTCCTAGCAAACAAAAAGAGCCGCCCATCAGGCCCACCTAGCCCAGCCTTCCTGCTCGGTGAAGAAGTCTGCCTTCCGCCTCGTCTGCAGCAGTCTCCAGCGCAAGCTCAGAGATCTACAGAATGAGTGGTGGACCAGACTCGCACAGAGGACCCAGCTTTGCGCTGACAACGGTGACTACAGGGGCTTCTACGAAGCACTGAAAGCAGTGTAAGGCCCCAGGCACCTGATAAGAAGTCCCCTGCGAAGCGCTGATGGACAGGCACTCCTCACAGACAATACCTCCATCTTGAACCGCTGGTCGGAATACTTTCAGGACCTCTTCAGCGCTGAGCACACTGTTCAAGAAGCAGTCATCCTCCAAAACCCACAGCTCCCAGTAAAGGTTGAATTGGACGAACCGCCCACCGCTGAAGAGACCCTCACAGCCATCTACCAGCTCAAGAGTGACAAAGCAGCAGGCATTGAGGAATCCCACCAGAGATCTGGAAACATGGAGGCCCTGCACTGCATAACAAGCTCCACGACCTCTTTCTCTGTTGCTGGGAGGAAGGAACACTACCAAAGGATCTCCGCGATGCAGTCGTCATCATCCTGTACAAGAACAAAGGAGAGACGTCTGCCTGCTCCAACTACCGTGGAATTACCCTGCTGTCCATTGCCGGAAAAATTCTTGCAAGGCTGCTCCTGAATCGGCTGGTACCTGCCATCACTGAGGACCACCTCCCAGAGGGCCAGTGTGGCTTCAGAGCCAACAGGAGCACCACCGACATGGTCTTTGTGTTGAGACAGCTTCAGGAGAAGTGCCGCGAGCCGAACAAAGGGCTGTACGTAACGTTTGTCGACCTAACAAAAGCGTTCGACACTGTCAGCAGGCAAGGCATGTGGCAGATCCTGGAGCGACTTGGCTGTCCCCCAAAGTTCCTCAGCATGATCATCCAGCTACACGAGGACCAGCAAGGCCAGGTCAGACTCAACAATGACCTCTCAGAACCATTCCCCATTCTCAACGGTGTGATGCAGGGCTGCGCGCTGGCACCGACCCTCTTCAGCATCTTTTTTAGCATGATGTTGAAGCAGGCCACAGTGAACCTCGACGATGACGACGCAGTGTACATCAGGTATCGTCTCGATGGCAGCCTGTTCAACCTCAGACGACTGCAGGCCCACGCCAAAACCCTAGACCAACTGATTCGTGAGCTGCTCTTTGCTGACGACGCTGCCCTCGTTGCACACACAGAGAGAGCCCTGCAGCGCATCACGTCCTGCTTCGCCGATGCTGCCCAGCTCTTTGGACTCGAGGTCAGTCTAAAAAAGACAAAGGTCTTCCATCAGCCGGCACCCAAGGTAGGACATCGCCCTCCCCACATCACCATCGGCGAGTCTGAACTGAAATCAGTGCACCAGTTTACTTACCTTGGCTGCATCATCACGTCAGACGCCAAGCTGGACAAGGAGCTGGACAGCAGGCTGGCAGAAGCGAACAGCGCTTTTGGGCGTCTATACAAGCGGGTGTGGCACAATCAACAGCTGAAAACAGGCACCAAGATCAGCGTGTACAGAGCTGTCGTCCTCACCAGCCTGCTGTATGGTTCCGAGTCCTGGGCTCTCTACCGCAGCCAACTACGACACCTCGAACGCTTCCACCAGCGCTGCCTGCGTACCATCCTTGGCATTTACTGGAGTGACTATGTCACAAACGTCGAGGTCCTTGAACAGGCTGAAACTGTGAGCATCGAGGCTTTGCTGCTGCGGACACAGCTCCGCTGGGCGGGGCACGTCTCCAGGATGGAGGATCATCGCCTACCCAAGATCACGCTGTTCGGCGAGCTCGCCACTGGACACCGTGACAGAGGGGCACCAAAGAAGAGATACAAAGACTGTCTCAAGAAGTCACTTAGTGCCTGCCAAATCGACCACCGCCAGTGGTCTTCACTTGCTGCGGACCGTGACACCTGGCGCTCCACCATTTACAAGGCAGCCGACTCTTTTGAGGACTCTCGCAGAGCTAGCCGCAACTCAGAACCCTGGCCAGACCTCCCTCTGCAGCCACTGCGGTCGAACCTGCCTGTCCCGGATTGGCCTCCGCAGTCACGAGCATGCCTGCAGACGTCGTGGGCAACCCCTATAGAATCTTCGTTCGCGAAGTCAAGCCAAGAGAGAGATACATACATAACATACATACCATACATACATAACATACATACCATACATACATAACATACATACCATACATAACATACATACTATACATACATACCATACATACATAACATACATAACATACATACACATACACATACATACATAACATACATAACATACATAACATACACACATACCATACATACATAACATACATAACATACGTACTATACATACATACCATACATACATAACATACATAACATACATAAGATAGATAACATACATAACATATACATACATAACATACATACCATACATACATAACATATATACCATACATACATAACATACATACCATACATACCAAAAATACATAATTTACGTACAAACAACAAAAAAAAAAAAGTTAAATGTTTAGGGCTTAACGTCTTTTGTCCACCACGAAGGTGATTTCAAAGACGGGCACCGAAAAAGGGTCTGAACAAATTTTGACCCCAGCTGGGTTCGAATCCGCGACCTTACGGGCCAGAATCGAACACTCTAGTTTGTCATCTCAAGCAGCCATTTGTCCCTCCGCCCACCCACCCCCCCCCCACCCCCCACCCCCCCCCCCCTAATCCCAACTTTCCTGCCCCATACAGACACGCACCACGCAAAGTCCTGCACTGAACAACACAAATATTCTTTCAACATTCCTCGCCTAGAACATTGCTTGACGTTGGGGTTAACTTATTCGCGGCCAGCCGCATCCGGATACGGCTAGCCGCGGATGAGTTAACATTATATAACCCATACGCTTGTAGCTAACGGCGTTCGCCGATGCTCTGGGTCACTGGGATGAGTTTCCTATGAAAAGGGATGCAGAGTGAGAGAGAGAGAGAGAGAGAGAGAGAGAGAGAGAGAGAGAGAGAGAGAGAGAGAGAGAGAGAGAGAGAGAGAGAGAGAGAGAGAGAGAGAGAGAGAGAGAGATATGATAATGATGAAACGTTTTTATTCAGGATAAAAAGCTTTAGGCATAGCAATGCCTATCTTCCAAACTGTCCTGCTACTCTACACATATAAAAATACATCAGACGATACATCAAAAGATAAAACATATGTAAGTAAAAAGACCCATCCCCCCCCCCCCACCACCACCACTCAGAAAAAAATAAAATAAAAAAATAAATAAAATAAAATAAAAAAATTAAAAAATATATATAATTATATACACAGGTATGAACCTGACATGTTAATGCAGACAGTCGAGCTATTACATAATCTGCAGCAACAGTAGAAGAGTATTAGGTAATAGGAAACTTGTAACTAACTATACGAATAGTAGCATAAGGGAGCCGAACATACTATTACTTCTGAAGTAAATATTTATGGAGGCGATCTTTGAAGACGCTAATCTTACAAATTGATTTCAGGTGTGGAGGTAACATATTCCACGCTTAGCGCCTGAAAAAGACAGACTGGTTTTACAGATGTCTAATCTAATTTTTTGGAAGGTGGATCGAACTATTTCTCGTGTTTTTCCTATTATTGTCGGAAAATAGAGTTTTTAGATAGGGTGGGGTTTTTCCGTGCATGATCTTGTGCAGAAGAACACAGCGATTAAATTCAAACTGTTTCTTCAATGTTAGTAACTTGAGAGATTTTAATTTTTCATCAGTCGAAGTAGGACCGTGAAGTATTAATTTAATGCCCCGACGATACAAGGAATTAACTTTTTTCATGTGAACTTCGCTGCATCCATCCCAGACGGTAGAACCGTAGTCACAATGCGTTTTGATATGCTCATGGAAAAAGAGTTTACGGATATCAGTATTAACTATATGGCGTAGGTTTGATAACAGGAACATATTTTTGAGATTGTTTTGCATATTGAGTCAGTATGCGGCTCTCAGCTTAATTGGTTGTCCACTATAACGCCTAATAAGCGATGCCTAGTTACTTGTTCAACAAGCTGTCTATCTAAGGAGAGTGTTAAAGGTGGAAGGCCATTCTGGTGTTTCTGACGTGTAGTAACTAACATGCTCTTTGTCTTTGGAATACTAATAATCATGTGATTATCACTGCACCAGCCTGCTACTTCATCAAGACTTTGTTGAAGTACCTTATTAATGTTTGCGATATCTTTATCATATGTGTGTATGGTCGTGTCATCTGCGAACAGATCGCAGTTTGCGTCTAAATGAGATATGCACAGTGGCAGATCATTAATAAATAGATTAAATAATAAGGTCCCTAGAATAGACCCCTGTGGAACACCGCAAGTTACTAAACCATCAGAGGAATATTTGCCATTTAGCAGTACTTTCTGTGTTCTGTCCCTGAGATAGGAAAATATAAAGGAGACAGTATTTGAGTCAATGTGATAGAATGGTAGTTTTTTTAAGTAGGATAGAGTGGTTGACAAGATCAAAAGTTTTTTTCAGGTCAAGAAAGATTGTACCTGATACTTTACTGTCATTTATGGCAGAGAGCCATTTATCAATTAAATGATTGAGGGCAGTTTGGCACGAATGTAGAGGTCGAAATCCTGATTGTGCTGCAGTTATCAGATGGTTTTGCTCCAGAAAGTTTAGAAGATGAGTATGGATATGTTTCTCGAGCGGTTTTGAAATACAGTATAATATGGAAATGGGCCTGTACTCGTTTAGGTTGCATAAATCTTTGCTTTTGCGAAGCGGGATTACCTTCGCTTTTTCAGCTCGTCGGGAAAAACGTTATGTCTGATCGATAAATTATAAATAAAGGTCAGGGATTCGACGACGTAGGGCAGAGATAGTTTTAAAATTTGACTATTAATACCATCTGGACCGGAAGACGATTTGTTCTTTAAACTGGAAATAGATTTCCCTACATCTAGGACAGTCATAAGCGGTACTAGAAATGGGCCGCAGGCTCTCTGTTGACTATGGTGACGTAGTTGATGAGAGCAAGTGTAGTTTACAGGGTTAGGTGTATTTGACTTCGCCAGAGTTTGAGCAACAGTTATGAAGTGAGCGTTGAACGCATCAGCAGTAAGATCGGGCGGAATATTAGGCGATCGTTTACTGTTACCTTTGGTGAAATTGTTTATTACTTGCCAGACTGAACGGATGTCTTTGCCGTCGGCAATAATTTGTTCTGCATTTTGCCTCTGTGCTATACGAACTAGAGATTTGACATGGTTTCGCTGCTTCTTGTATTCAGTAAATTTCTTGTCTCGTTTTAATTCATCTCTTACTTCCATTGCTTGTTTTGTCTCAACAGAGAGCCATTTTGGCATAACAGGATATTTGACGCGTTTGATGCGCTTAGGCGCGTGTCTATCCAGAACGGCGAGAAACAGCTCGTACCAGCGTGACAGGGCATCGTTAGGGTTTTTGCAGTTTTGTATATCATAAATATCAATAGCTTCAAGTACTTGGGAGCCACCCTGTCCAAAGACGGTAGTTGCATAGCAGAGATCCGTATCAGGATAGGTACAGCAACATCCGCAATGGCCAGGCTGGACAGGATATGGCGAAGTAACTCCATCAGCTTCACCATAAAGTACAGGCTTTACAAGTCCCTCGTAGTGTCTATTCTACTCTACGGCTGTGAGACTTGGACACTGCTTGCAGACTCAGAAAAGAAAATCCAGGCCTTTGAGAATAAGTGCCTGAGGAAGTTGCTCCGCATCTCGTACCGCGAGCACAAGACCAACGAATATGTACGGAGCATCGTCACTTCCCTGGTGGGCCCACATGAACCCCTTCTGGCAACCGTGAAACGGCGCAAGCTTGCTTGGTTTGGCCACGTGACCCGACACAACACCTTGTCCAAGACTATCCTCCAAGGCACTCTCAAAGGAAGTCGTCGGCGAGGTCGTCAGAGAAAGAGTTGGGTCGCAAACATAAAAGAATGGACCGAACTCGAGATGTCAGACTTGCTTGCCACCGCCCAAAATAGAACTCAGTGGAGAGCACTGTCTGTTGCTGCTGCCTTTCAGTCCCCCCAACGCCCAGTTCGGGCAAGGGACTGATGATGATGATGATGATGATATCATAAAATGGTACTAAAGATAGGTCATATAAAAAAGCAGTTTGGTCGAATTTTTTAAAACATCTATACATTATGGTAGTGTGTCCTTTGATTGACTGTTTAGCTAACCTAGCAGACAACGTAAAACAAACAGGAAAGTGATCACTAATGGAAATATTAGGTACGCTAACATTTTTTACAACGCTGACATTTGTGCTATAAACATGGTCTATCAGCGTTGAAGATGAGGAAGTCACTCTAGTAGACTGGACTAGCTGTTTCAACCCTAAAAAATTCAACATGGATCTCCACGAAGTGTGTCCTTGCTTTTGCAAGTCTATGTTGAAGTCTCCCAAAATATGTACATCACCTTTGGACTCCTGAACCACATCCATCATTAACACAAACTCGTCCTGCCAGGAGGCTGAGGCCGCTGGGTTTCTATATACAAAACCTATAAGAACAGGCGAGGACTTAGTCGTTTTAACTTCTAACCACATGCACTCTATATTAGAGGATTCTAAATCACAACGCCTTTTTACATAGTTGTTGATGGAATTGTGTACGTACACTGCTAGGCCAGTATGTCCGGGGGCAGATGCATCTCGCCTGAGAATGGAGTAATTTATATAGCTATGGCATGGTCACTAATAATTAGACGAGAGAGAGAGAGAGAGAGAGAGAGAGAGAGAGAGAGAGAGAGAGAGAGAGAGAGAGAGAGAGAGAGAGAGAGAGAGAGAGAGAGAGAGAGAGAGAGAGAGAGAGAGAGAGAGAGAGAGTGAGAGAGAGGGGGGGGGGAGGCGGTAGTTGCTCTCAAAAAAAAAAAAAAAAAAAAAATCTGTACATTATTAGCTCATTCATCCCGACGCCATGTTTCCCAAATTTCGGAGGCGTCATTTAATGACTATGCACCAGTTGCATGAGGTGGATCGACCATGTTAATTCAAGGGCAGTGCGCCAAGCTAATCTGGCGCTACCCTTGAATTATCATGGTCGACCCATCTCCTGCTGTAGTGCGTCAGGGCTGAATGGGTTAAAAGGCCCTGCTTGAACATAAAGGATGCGTGTTTTGACTGACAGTCGAACCCTTTGTTACACAGTTCTGCGGGCCGTTGAAAATAAAAGCTAGTCCGTCCGTATATGACACAATCAAAATGTCGCCTCGCAAAATAGATTAATTTATTACAACCTAAGTTATGAATGCAAGGACATCCTTGTTACGCGGGCCTATGCTGCTTGCAAGCGCTACTAGTCGTTATGTGTAAATTCTAGCGCCGTTAGTGCGTTTATAAGTGTATTTACCGATTCCCGTTTTAATACATTGTTCACAATGGCAATATATCTCGCCGTAGATATTGAATGCGTTTGTGTTGTGTTGTGTTGTGTTGTGTTGTGTTGTGTTGTGTTGTGTGTTGTGTGTGTGTGTTGTGTGTGTGTGTGTGTGTGTGTGTGTGTGTGTGTGTGTGTGTGTGTGTGTGTGTGTGTGTTTGTGTGTCCCACAGAACACATAAATTGGCACCATGCGTCTGTCTGTGTTTGAGTCTGTCATTGTGTGGATCGGAGGGTAAGGCGGGTGGTAGAGATATGCTTAAAAATAAAATAAAAAAACCCAGCTTTTTATGTTCCTAAAACAAACAAAAAAAAACTTTCCAAAGCTCGACCAAATCCTCATATCAGGACTACGAACTACGACCTCAAAGAAAAACAAGAACAAAAAGCAAACCAAAGATTATTACTCTGAACAAAGGTTTAGAAAGGGTTCAATGTAGCTAAACGTTTTTGGCCCCACGACGGCCGCAGAGGGCCCGAGGACCTTTGATTTTACTGGGAGGAAATGGACATGTCAACAGCCGCCGTTAGTTCTTCAAACAGGAAACGCATCTCTACTCTTATTTTTCTGTAAGCACACCTTGCCAATCGATCTTTTTTGTTTTTCTTTTGCAGGAGTTCAGGAAGAAAAAAAAAGAAGAAGAGAATGTGCGTAAGCCGATACAATCAAAGAACATCTATAATACAATGTGGGCTTTGTCCTTGACGTCATCTCACTCCAGTGAATTTAGGATCCTCGGACGCCCGACGGCGGCTCTAAGTCAGTAATTCCACTTCAAGTTGATAGTTGAAGACACACCGCCGAGAAAAAGGTGAACGCGATCCAACTGCAAGAGGCATAGATCCTCATGGGCCCCCGCGACCGCGGGGGCTCATGAGGATCTATGCTTCTTGTAGAGTTCAGTTCGTAGCCATGTTCTGTGGGCGGTTGTGGCTTTTGGTCGTTCAAAGTACCTTCGCACATAAAAGAGCAAAATTTTGCGTCCAGTGGCAGGTAAGGAGTTAATGATAGCAAACGTATTCACGCGTCACTGACATAGACTTGCAAAGTATTCATTATTTTTAGCAATAGCAGTCGATTACAAAAACCTATGACATTATCGCTGGGGGGGGGGGGGGGGGGGGGGGGCGGGGGGGGGGGGAAGGAGGAACGGGGGAAGTCTACGAAAATATTTTTTTTTTTAACGTTTTGTAAAAGACAGTTGCCTTGGAGGGGTAAGGGCGACGGTGGTCGCAGTGGGTGGATGGGGGTGGGAGTGAGATGGGGAGGTGGGGGGGCGGGGGGGGGGGGTTGGTATAGTCGGGAGTAGGGAGCGGGTTGGGGAAGGAGGGGTGGTGGGGGATGGGAGAGGGGTGGAGTGGGGGCGAAACTGGGGAATGTTCAAAACAATACAGACCAATGTAAAGACTCTCTACTCTGTTTGTTTTGCTGAAACTTCAATGCCAAAGAGCTCATCACAGCCGTCCATGAAACAAGAATTTATTTTATTTATTTGTTTTTGTAGTGGGGCCAGCATTGTGTATAAATCCTCATGCAAAGTGCCTTTTTTTTTTTTGGGGGGGGGGGGGGGTCGGGGGGGTCGGGGGGGGGGGTTGGGGGTGGGGGTGGGGTGGGGGATGTGGTCTGCGCGTGCCCTGTGCAGTAGTCAAAAACTATAATCCTGGCTGTCGGTAGCGCTCTGTTGTCGGGACGATTCCGCCAGGAATCATCGCGACAAAAAGCGCTACCGACAGCTAAAGGGTTAATCGATTTTCCAACTTGACAGATTGTAAGAGAAAAAAAGATGCATTGCGAGGCGAAGCAAAACAATCCGAAACAAATCTCGTCTGCTCTTACCCTCCGGGGAAGATTTCACATGGCATGGCACCAGCATTGTAAAAACTGACTCGTGTTGTGCTAGCTCGGTACTATAGCGAACTCGCTAAATCTGCAAGATGCACAGACTCTCATAAACCCCTCCCCCCCCCCCCCCCCGCCAGTCTGCGGGGGCTCATAAGATCCGTACATCTTGTTGGTTCATCCACATGAATTATTGTTCCTTTAGGATGAGGAGGTAAATGTGGTAAAAGTCTAGGGCAGGGGTAAAAATGAATGCCCTGTAAAGGTTGAAAACATTGAAAACGTCAAAGCCCTAATACATTGAAAGCATGAAAGCCCTAATACATTGAAAACTGAAGGAAGGCGCTGTGGACGTTAAACCCGAACTAACCAAACTGAAGGAAATTATCCGAATTTGTTTTCCAAGTTGGTAGATGTGATGATCTGTGTTGTTATCAGTGAAAGGACAACAACAACACCAACCACAGAACAACAACCCAAATCAAACCAAACAGTGAAAATGTACAATAAAGAAAATAAAAGTACAATTGCAAAATATATAGACTCTCTCTCTCTCTCTCTCTCTCTCTCTCTCTCTCTCTCTCTCTCTCTCTCTCTCTCTCTCTCTCTCTCTCTCTCTCTCTCAAGTAATTTTCGAAATGTCACCAACAGGTGAAAATTAGATTTCAATCTGTTGTCTTGACCTTTGGCAACTGCTGCTTCCCAGACAATCTCCTCTGGTACTACAACCAGCACTGTTATACAACGAACACATTCCAAGTGCAATAGACATAAACCTTTACGGTTAAAATGTACAGGAGATAGACAGACCATAGGTTCAAACTATCGGTCATAGATTGCCCATGATTCTACTGAGGTCTCGTTTGCAACTATCGGCTCCCAGCAACGAACAAGAGAGAAATCACGGCGAATAGCCAGATTGTACCATAAGCAAAGACAACACTCCAAACATCTCCAAGAGGCATAGATCCTCATGAGCCCTCTGGGCTCATGAGGATCTATGCCTCTTGGAGATGGTTGAAGTGTTCTCTGCAGCTCTCGTTCGTTGTTGTGAGTTGTTCGTCGCAAACGAAACCTCACGACTATATGAGGGTACCACCTTTGAACTATCTAGATCGATCCATGGCTTGTGGTTGCCTGTCAGGACTGAATGGATTACACTGTCCTGTGAAGGCAAATGACAGCAAGTCTACTTTTGTAAAAAAGAGAGTTTTTCATTGTATTACAATGAAAATCTCGATTTTCGCAAAAACGGACTTAATGTCTTCTGCTCTGACAGGGCGGTATCTTCTTAAGTCACTGCCTCCCTATCCAGATGACACAAGCATTGATCTTTCTCGACTGTGTTTCTTGAATTTAAAGTACACGCGGACCAGATCTAAATTTGTTGTCTAAAACCTTAAACTGTTAGAAGCGTGTACAAATTAATTTTACAGCATTTTACACAAGGAGGAGACCTGTCATGAATTCAGTACCAATGCCAAACCAACGACAAGGCCCGAAAGCGTTGCTATGGTGACCAAAGTGTCTCAGAGGTCAGAACCGTCTGGCGGTTGCCCGGACGACAACGACGACACCTCTGGAGCGAAGATGCAATTACTTGCTCCTGAAAACACCGTCGGAACTCATTACTCTTTTTTTGGTTGTACTTGTCAGGGGCTGTCATTCTTTTACGGAAAATATTTCCACACCGAAACTCCCTTGTCCTACTCATATGGTGAGGAACAGATACACATTGACACTGGAGGCCATGCTGCTGCATAAAGGCAAACGAGCTCACATAAGGGCACATAAGGATCTGTACATCTTAATTCACTTAATTCACTCGTTGAATATTTTTCAGATCGATAGTGAGGAGTTCTCTCACCTCGGCATCTGGAGGAGACATAGATCCTCATGAGCCTCTGCCGGGGCAGCGGCCTCATGAGCATCTTTTCCTCTTGCTGGGGCAGCACAGGCTGCGTGCAGTTGCCACTCAGACTTGAAGGTGTTGATGGTGGTTTAAGCGTGCAGCCGCTCTCTGGAGGTGTTTAATCAACCAGGTGACTTTTATTGACGGGGGCCGGGAGAGTTGGTGCTTTATTAGTGACCACATTATTACGTGAAAGTACGGCTCAATGGTCCAATTAAGCGCTGCGGACTGAAAACACAGCAGAAACTCCAAAGCAGAATGTCAGCTGCTGCCCGACTTAATTTCTCAAGTCCCGAGACTGAACAACTGAACACCACGCTACACAACCGCACGAGGCATAGATCTATGCCTCTTGTTGCAATCAACCATTTTGCATCCGTGCTCCTTTAAAAGCTGGGGATCATTGACTCGGTGAATTTACAAAAAATTTCAAAATCACAATCTGCGTCAACTGGCATTAAAGAGGTTTATGCAACCTAGGAAAAATTAATGCCTTAAAGTACCGTTCGGCCCTGCTAAGTCGGACCGGTATGCATCCGTTTTCATACGTATTGCAAAGTTCGCCATACAGTGGATGCGACGGTGTATGGTTCTCAGGGATTATGCGTATTCAAGAACCTGACACTTTTGCTCTCAGCGACCTCGCCTGCTCAAGAGAGATAACTCACGAAGCACCGGAACAGATCTCGGCTTTTCTAAACACTTCCTGGCCGAGACCACAAGGAAGCTTTGTCAGCGGATGTTGGTCACCACAAACATCAAGTTCATGTTAACCAAAACTATGTAAAAAAAACACCATTTATCTGCAAGGAGTACAAATCTTCACGGCGAAGGTTGATTGTACATTGCTTAACGTCCCGACAGCAACAAGGCTTTCTCAGGACGTGCCTGCACTGCTTGTGAAAAAAAAATTAAAAAAATAAAAAAATAAACTGAACATTGAATGTATGTCGCCAGCCGGTCAAATACGTTAAATAAACCTAACACATGGGGCCTAAATAAAGCTAAGACCATTTAGCAACACACATCCAATATCAAGAGCTACAGGCAGTGCAGACAGTAGTGAGAGTTTTAAAAAGGCAAATACAGGTGAATGGACAAAGGGTAGACAGAAACACATGCCCCAGAATAGAGAGAAAAACCCACCCTGTGGGGCTGACCAGGGTGACCCTGGGAACTAAAAAATACCTAACCCCACCCAAGTCCCCCGGGGCAGACCCGGGTGGGGTTTCACGGCGAAGGGTCTCACTAAATGTGAAATGTGTCATCTCATTGACACATGTGTCTTTTTTTTTTTTAAATGTTTAACCGTTGAAAACTCGATAAACAGGTCAGATTTCATAAACATTATTTTGAAGAGAATCCGTTCCGCAACAATACTGTGTGGGTCAGTGCTGCTTCTATTTGCATGCATCAGTAGTTTCATTCACCCATAAAACGCTGACAAGCTACGACGGGATGTGGCTCGACCATGATAGTTCAAGGGTGGTGTTGGAATAGCTTGGCGCCTGGAAGCGCCAAGCTATTCCAACACCACCCTTGCCTATCGTGGTGAATCCGTCTCCAGAACTGTGGTTGTAGACCTAGTGGGAGATGGCCAGTTTAGTTGGTTATAATAATAATAATAATAATAATAATAATAATAATAATAATAATAATAAAGAGCATTTATATCGCGCTGAATCCCCATGAGCAGTGGGCTCTAAGCGCGTAGCTTTAACCCCGAGCAGGCGACTAAGGCCATCTCACGGCCGGCCCATTTCAGTTGTGATCAATCAGTCTTTGGCCATCTATGGTTGACGCTCAGTCTAGCTGTAAAACTAAGCGTGGTGCTGCGTCGAACTTCCCAGGAAGTAAAAGAGTCTTCGGGTCGACATCAGCCTTAGCTTTGCCGCCCTCTCTGACCTGACCATCATGAGCACACTGGCACACGGGTACCAAACCTGCCACTGCCAGTGAGCAAGACACACGGATTTGCATGACGCTGGACTCCATCCGTTTGAGGATGTAAATCAGTAGCTCGGTCTTTGTCTGCAAGAGGCATGGATTCTCATCAGCCCCTGCAAATGCATGGGCTGATGAGAATATGTGTCTCTTGCAGAGAGAAAGATAGATGTATAGATTTATGCCTCTTGCAGACAGAAGGTTTTAAATAAAGAACTAATTATTTTTTCTGGCTGATCTCGCGATTAGCTGGTGATGACTGGGATGATAGACCCGCCCTGTGAGCCTGTTTTATACTGATCAACAAAAGAAACGCGAATTTTTCACCATAGCGCTTTTCGTCGTAAAATATGCTTTAATCCGGGTTATTTTGACGTAATTTATTAGAAAATGTTATGAAGAGTGTGTCATGTCGTGTGCAAATAGAATGTTTAGTCTTAAACATCTCACAACGATGACTTATGACGTGATCAGTGACACTACCATCACGGGATATTGAAAGTGAAATGGGGAGCATCTGCAGAGGACACAGCTGAAAGCCAACCAATGTGCAGTGTCACTAGGGTCCGTGTGCATGAAAATCCGGCCTGTTTGGTCTTGACCTACTTTTCGTTTGTCAAAGGCACCTAAATAATCAACATGACCTACAAACATGAAAATCAAAAAGTTCTTTTTTTTTGGTTAGCGGCCATATTTACCTGATCAAATGGATATGGGTACGTTCTTTATCTCTGTGTCAATCACTGGAGCATAAAAAATGGGTTGAAAGTAATTCGCATTAAATCAAATGAGATTTATTAAGAAAATGGTGTGCACCGGAAGTTCTGGTTCTCTAATGAATTTTTTCGAGTCAAATTTAATTTGAGGCAGATAATAACATCATAAGCAATCCACACAACTTGTGTGTTAAAACATATCACAGAAAATTTGCTTCACAGAGTGTGTCCATTTTTGCTTATTCTCACCACTAATGAAACCCTGTGTCCTCCAATGTAGGCATAGGCGATAACTCATCCAATTTTTTGGTGTGAAGGTAGCTCAGACAGTAGGCTGAACATCCGAAGTAAGCAACATTTAAAATTTTCTTGTTTTGCTCTCAGGGTGGCTCTTTTTTGCGGGTACACTTACAGACACTGTTCGCGTTTTTAATGGAAGTTAGTATACATTGTTACTGTACAATCAGTCCTCTTGTTTTTGTAGAACAAAAAAACAAAAAAAAAACACTTCTTTGGGACGGCCGCAGGGGGGAGGGAAATGAAATGAAATGAAATGAAATGAAATGAAATGAAACTTTATTTTCCAAGGATAAAAGAATAGGTGCGCAGACCTGTTTTCATTCTTGTCCTTGCTACACACTACAAAACAAAATAACGTACACACACACACACGCGGGAGAGAGAGAGAGAGAGAGAGAGAGAGAGAGAGAGAGAGAGAGAGAGAGAGAGAGAGAGAGAGAGAGAGAGAGAGAGAGAGAGAGAGAGAGAGAGAGAGAGAGAGAGAGAGAGAGAGAGAGAGAGAGAGAGAGAGAGAGAGAGAGAATGAACAAGTCAATACTAGAGTGAGTGAGTGAGTGAGTGAATGAATGAATGACCACAGGAATTGTTGTTGTTGTTTCTTGATTTTTAACGTCTCTCGCCACAACGAGGTGATTGGAGACAGGTAGATTATTATGATTATAGGATAAAACATAGTTCATAATTATAATATAATATAATTTATCAAAAAAAAAAAAAAAAAAAAAAAAAAAAAAAAAAAAAAAAAAAAAAAAATGGTATGTGGTGTTTTTATGATTTCGCTGTTACAATCATTGTGTCTGCAAGGAGTGTGGGTTGGTGCATATGCGGCCAACAAAGACTACGCACAGTTATAACAGAATTTTAGCATAGGGCGTCGTTGTTTGCCATCTTAGATGGGACGTACCCATCTCTGTTGTTTATATGTAAGTCGATAGTGTTGAGGAGTGGATGGCTTTCGCCAGCTCCACGGCCAGAGAATGATCAGATAGGAGTTGGAAGAGGTTTCTGATGTCGCGAGCCTGACATGATTGTCTAACTCTGGAGAGCTGTGGAGGAGGCATGCGGCATAGTAGCAGAGAGTGCTCTAGGCCGGCTGTCTCCCCGCAGTGACATAGGGTCTGGGTGAATTTCAGCTTCCAGGATCTCGTTCTGAGCCTATGGATGATCTCCGTTTGAGATCTAGGGAGTTTAGGGATAAAGGGGGAAGGATCTGCGAAGCATCGCTTTTCTTTCACGGCACACAGTTCTCGCTTCTCCCTTTTCCAGCAGTTTTGGATGAGATTGCAGTATTTGGAGTTTAGTTCAGAGGTAGAGAGGAGGATGCGAAGTTGCTGAGTTGGGGGAACGTTGAGAGCACCGACTCTGGCAGCGCTATCCGCCAGTTCGTTGCCTCTAATCCCTACGTGACTTGGGACCCAGTGGAAATCCAACTGAGTTCCTTGTCTTATGATGGCGTTTGAGAGTGAGAGGATTTCCTGCAGGAGGTCGGGTCGGGATCGAGACCGAGAGGAGCGAATGGCCTTAAGGACAGCTTGCGAGTCCACACAGACCACAACTCTGAGCGGAGTGCGGGGATAAAAAATAAGAAACTGAAGTGCGGAGATGATAGCGGTCATTTCAGCCGAAAAGACGCAGAAGCCTAGTCCAAGATAGAAGCTTTTGCTTGTATTGAGGGAGGGTATGGAGAAGCCGGCCCCGGCCCGTCCATCCTCCAGCACGGAACCATCAGTATAGATTTGGAGATGATGTTGGTATTTATTTAACGACTCCCGGACCCGAGCCGCAAGCAAGTGGGGGTTGGAGGTCTTGCTGGTGCTATGGTCCTCAATGCTGACTTTGGCGGCCTCAAGAAGCCAAGGTGGCTGTAGAGGGACTGGTTTTGGAGCGACTTCCCCAAAGACTGTATCTGGGGAATCAGCAATGTCACTGGTGTAGCTCGTTATGGATTCAAGCGTGTGGTTTTTCCTGCTAACTTTGAATTTGTCCCATTTCTTGTCTTTTACAAGGAAATGGGTGGCTGAGTTTGGGACGGTAAAGGTTCTGCTGACAAATTTGGACACTTGCAGCTTCCTGTGGTGAGCCAAGGGCAAGATCCCAGCCTCTGCATAGGCTGCACGTGTTTCGCAGTGAACCGGGACACCAAGCGCTAATTTGACCGCCTGGGAATCGATGGAGGTAAGCTTTGAGAGAAGCGATTGTGGGGCAGCGAAGTAGCACTCCTGACCATAGGAGAGCCTGGAGCGGACCAGGGCTTGGCAGAGATGGAGGAGGGTCTTTGTGTCTTGACCCCACGACTGCTTCCTTATTATTCTTATTAGGTTCAGAGCACTCTGGGCTTTTTTGATGAGGTAGTTTATGTGCGCATTCCAGCTTAAGTTCGGAGTGAAGATGACCCCCAGGAATTTTACCTGAGAACACGGCACTAGTTGCACACTTTCAAGGGAGTATGTTGGTTTGTAAATGTCTTGATTTTTGGTGAAGAATATAAGTTGGGTTTTCTCCGTGGCCAAGACAAAGCCGTTAATAGACATGTACTCTTGGGTTCTGTCAAGCACCTTTTGATAGAATTTCGACGCCTCTCGTTTTCTCTGCTCAGAGAAGCTTTTTAGAATCTTGGAGGATTGCCAGATCACCAAGTCGTCAGCGTATTGTGTAATATACATTGATGTCAATTCTTTTGGGTTGTTTTTGCCAGTCAACTTCAGGAAGGAAGGGAGGTCATACAGCATTATGTTGTAGAGTATTGGGGCAATCACAGTGCCCTACCACAGGAATAATTCTCTCTCGGCATTTATGGATGACAATGTATTCTTTTTTCCTTTTCATTATCAATACAAGATGCATGGACTTTGAGTGACATACCCATGTTTGATATTTTCAGGTGCTCGTATCATTAGTGTCAAAAGAGTGATTCAGCTGCAAACGCACTTACTTACTCTCTCTCTCTCTCTCTCTCTCTCTCTCTCTGTACCCTACCCCCGATCGCTCCCCCATTGTTCCCTCCCGCCTGCTTCCGTTAATCACAATCAAAGCACCGAGTCACCTCCGCGTACTTGTGCTCAGGTAGCACTCAAGACGTAACAGGTACGAGGCACAGGTGCAAACGGTTACACCTTCATGTGATGTTGCTTGCCACCATCCACTCTAATGCAAACCACTTGCATCCGCAAGAGGCATAGATCCTCATGAGCCCCTGCACCCGCAGGGGCTCATGAGGATCTATGCCTCTTGCTGTCAGAACTAGTTCCATTTCTATACGTCCGTTTTGGAAGAGGCAACAAATGTGCAAGATGCCACATCAACAGAAACCCCTTCGGAGCGTAGTTCCTCCGTCCCATCTACAAAAGGCCTAGGTCCTCATGAACCACTGCAGCGAGCAGGGTCCCGTGAGGATCAGTATCTAATGCTGTTGTGACATACCTACATTTACGTCTGCGTTCTTCAGATGGTCAGAAAATCTTCCGGGGGTGCATCTCTCAGCACTTCATTTTGAGATCGCAGAGGCTGTAGCTGTCATCACTTGTCCCGTGGTTGCAACACTGTACTGTGATGTACCTCGTTATTTCCAGAACCTAACTGGAGCCAGCGATGACATTTGTAGTCGTACTACTTAGTACTTGTAGTCGTAGCCTCTCGGTGAACGTGGCGTGAAAGTAGTGGAGGTCGTTGCCTAGCAAATATGACTTGATATTTCCGACATGCTCAGTTTCATATCTGGACTGAAAAGAACGACTAAAACAGAGGCTATTGTCCTTAGTTGACATCAGCCAAAGAATACCAGCTGCACAAATACTTGGTTTCAAATTGTTACGTGGGGATTACCTTCACTCATCTTAATCTCCTGGCATAACAACTTTCAGTTTCATTCCTACATCACACCTTAGCGCACATTTTACTGCGTGACTTCGCTACAAGAAACCCTTGAACACCTGCTATCAACACCTACTGTCTGGGGAAAAAATCCTCTGAAGTTAGAGCGTAAGGGCCACAGCATACATGTTCCTGCATGAGAGTGACAGTAATGACAATCAATACGCGGCATGCAGTGTCCGCACATTCAAGGGACACAACCTACTCACGTGTCACACTTGAGCGCCACTGAAGTTCGATAGTCCGCACGAAAAAGAAAAAAATAATCAAAACGAAAGTGTACTGACTATAGCTTCTGTGAAAAAAAAAAAAAGGCAAACTGGAAATATTGTTTTACCTAAGTCATCTGTGTGATGGTGTGTGATCTTAGACCTTACGTCCGCCGTGAGATGGCCTTAGTTGTCTGCTCGGCGGTAAACCCAAATAACCAAATAACCTTATACCTTACGTCGTCAGCCCGGTAAGGTCTAAGATCACAGACCAACACACAACAAATTTACTGTGTTCTATCTACAGCGCATCGCAGCTGCTACCAGATTCTTCAAGTACCCATCTCGTCCCAGGGAGTGCCACGCCGACGATCAGATTATCCAGTCGTGGCACGGCCCTTGTGTTGGGCGGAGCGGTCAGAAAGCGGTATTACTCAATTTTGCCCCCTTTCTAACTTTCGCTGTGAAAATTTCTGGCAGGTGGTCTGCGAAATCGGTTTCAATATCGGAAGGCAAAGAAAAACCTTCTATCTGCAAGCGGCATAGACTCTCATGACCCTGCTGACGCAGGGGCTCATGAGAATCTATGCCTCTTGCAGGAAAGGTTCGAGGTCTGTTAACCTCTCTGTTCCCCGGGAGGAGGAGGTCAGATGGATTTCAGGCTGCAGTTGGATCTGCGGAATCGGTTGCGATTCTGACACATTCCGAGAGCTGATGGCATCCTCCTGAGACAGTCTCAGGCTGAACACCAAGGACGTTTTTCTGTGGGAGGCCCGTGGAGACTCATAAGGATCTGTGGATCTTTTGCAGTACATTTAGCCTACAAAGACACCGTCGATTTGAAGAACAGTTCGAACGTAAACTATTTTTGTTGTCATCAAAAAACGAAAAGTTGTGTTGCGTTGCTGTCGCTCCCACAAATAAACAAAGAAACAATGTGATGCTACTCTTGTGTAGATCACAAACACTGCCGCTGTGTGCAGTAAAAGTACTCCGTATCGTATCGTATCGAATCAAATCGACTCAATCTGAATCGTATCGTGTGGTGTCGTGTCGTGTCGTATCGTATCGTATCGTAAGGTGTCGTGTCGTGTTGTATCGTATCGTATCGTATCGTATGGTGTGTCGTGTCGTTTCAGTCGTGTCGTGTCGTATATGAAGATCCATCTACGGAAAGTAAAAAAACAAAACAGTAAGGCTACGTTTCCATAAGCACGAATCCGATACGAATACGATCCGAACCCGATGCGATGATGCTAAAATTTTCCTTCAAAAATTGCGTCATTTTCGTTCGAAGCCGGATGCGAATTCGTTTATCGCATCGGACATATGGACACACACAAACATGAAAAAGACTTGCACGATTTTTTCTTTTTCGGACCCGCTTCTGATTCGGATCGGTTTCGTATCGGATTCGTGTTTATAGGTGACCGCCTTAAAGTCTACTTTCGTGTCGTATCGTATCGTATCGTATCGTATCGTATCGTATCGTATCGTATCGTGTCAGATCAGCCCTCGGAAATAGAAAAAGGCAGTTGGAATGGTATCGTAGCTTAAAGTCCATGTTAGTGTCGTATCGAATCGTATCGTATCAGCCCTCGAAAAGCGAAAGGCAGTCCGTTTTTGTATCATATTCATTGTGTCATATCGTGTCGTATTGTGTCGTGTCGTGTCGTGTCGTGTCGTGTCGTATCGTACCGTACCGTATTGTATGGTGCAGATCAGCCCTCGCAAAGCAAAATAGTAAAGGCGCCAACCCATAAACACAAATCCAATACAAACCCGATCCGAATCCGAAGCGGGTCCCAAACAGAGAGGTTCGTGCGAATCCTTTTCCGGCTTGTGTGTTTCCATACGCCCGATGCGGACACGAATTCGCATCCGGCTTCGAACGAAAATGACGCAATTTTTGACGGAAAATTGCATCGCCGCATCGGGTTCAGATCGTATTCGTATCGGATTCGTGCTTATGGAAACGTATGTCCATTTTTGTGACAAGAGAGATTTTCATTGAGAAGGCAAAAGAATACAAGTTCATTTATGTGAAAAGCGATATTTTCCTTGTAATACAATGAAAATCTTGCTTTTCACAAAAAACGGACCTGGCGTCTTTAATCTATCTAGAGCAGTGACCAAATGTTGATGGCGACTTGAACAATGACAGACTGCGACTACAGGAGCTCCTGAAACTGTACTTCTTGCATACCGGACGGACTCAACAATAGATAATAGCTTAGTAGGGACCAGTTACATGAGTGAGCTTAGCCATGCGAAGGCCACTAAGCACGGTGCTCCACTTTGGCGGAGCACCTTGCTTAGTGGCTGGCGCAGGGCTAAGCTCACTCACGCACTGGCCCACTGGTGATGGCTAGGTCAAAAATTCGGGCGAGTATATGCTAGTACGATCATCAAAATGCCTCGAAACACTAACACACGGCACCACCCCAGTGTGCCTCAATTGATCAGTGTCCAGGTCGGGCTCACATAGCATTCACATGACCCTGTTCGCCACAATGGCCCGTGGTGCTGTGGTGTGATTGTAACCCAATCAACAGATTCACAGTTCGAACCTACGGATCTGATTTCTTGTTTTTCAGAGAGGGGAGATAATGGCGGTTCAATCCACGTGGTGCGACTTTTTTCATGTAGACCAGAAGTTTTCGGTTAAATCCACTAGGCTGAAATTTTCTTAATTTGGAAAATGACACTGATAGTGCGGGCGACCCGTTGCGGGGTAGAGAGGGCGGTGGGGGGCGGGGGGGGGGGGGGGTTGGCGGGGTGGGTGTGTTAGTGATTTTTCATGTCTTTTTCCCCCTATGCCACGATACGTGCTGCCGCTTAATTATGTCAAATACGCGCAATCATATTTTCAGTTATAGGTGATTGTGTGTTGTGACTGGATGCAGGCGTGTCTTTCGCGTGAGAGCGTGTCGAATTGACTCCTTCAGCCCCGACACCACAGCAAGACATGGATCGTGCATGATAGTTCGAGGGTGGTGCCAGAATAGCTTGGCGCCGATAGGCGCCAAGCTTTTCTGGTACCACCCTTGAACTACCATGCTCGATCTGTCTCTAGAATTGTAATACAGTGCTTCAGGGGGCAACTTTGGGATTCGGTCCTGGGGTTGAATGTGTTAAGTTGCTGTATTACTTCAATAGTTCATTTTCTTACGATCTGTCCCATAGTGCCGTATAAATATGCCCAGTTAACTCATTTGAAACGCGACGCATACGGTTACGAATAAATTATGGCATAGCGTGGCGTTGCCGTTTTTAAATCGAGCAATAATTTCGAAATCGGCCTTACATTTGACAACTTCCGGTAGTTCGGGAGACAGATCAACCATGATAGTTCAAAGGTGGTGCCAGGACAGCTTGGCGCCGCTAGGCGCGAAGCTGTTCTTGCACCACCCTTGACCTATCATGGTCCATTTATATCTTGCATTGCGTTAATACCCAAATAACCCGATGGATATCATTCATCTCATAGTGCTTGACAGCGTTTTGTGAGCCCACAGCAGGCAGCCGCATCACGGGCCTGGCTCTTGAGAATCTTTCATACTTCTCACAGATGGGAACGCTTCTCTTCAATAATGGCACATTGTCCCCGACCTCTTCCACTTCCAGGGAGGTCTGCCAGAGTAACAAGACAACCCACTATAGATGTTTTGGAAGAAACGAGCCCCTGCAGTGCCGAAGGTGACAATGGAACCATCCTATGAAGCCTTCACCGATTTTGTCTTGGCGTGTCTTGTTCTGCGATGAGGCACATACTCTATTAATCTTCATGTTTGCATGGACCGGTGTGTCCTTGTACATCTCTGCTTGTCAGAAAAAGGGTGGCGCTAGGGCTTCACCCGCAGAACACTGACAGTACCAACAATCTGACTGCTTGACCAGCTCCAGACCGCCACAGTTCAGTGAAGTGCGCAGTTCCTGTCTGCCATAACAGTGACGATGTAGATAGGCGCCGAAAGCTTTCGCGAAGTCAACTTCCTCCAGCCAGCGGACTCTTGTCTCCAAGAGGCATAGATTCACACGAGCCCCTGCTGTCGCAGGGGCTTGTGTGAATCTATGCTTCTTGTCGACCGAGATCGGTTCCAGATATATGAGAATGCTATTTCGGACGAAGCCTACGACATAAATGGACATCAAACGCTTCCCGCGAAGTCTGCGGATGCAAAGACTGAAAGCCTTCTGGTTGTCGGCCACAAGTAATAACAGCATTACCTTCCATCATGTAACTGACAAAGATGTACATTCTAGGACTGATATATTTATCGTCTAAGAAGCATGGGCACATCAGCACCTATGCCGCTGGGTTTCGGGATGGAAGCGGTTAGCACTGGGGCTTTGATCGCTTTTCCACACGCCGGTGAATGCAACAGTGGATGATGGTTTGCTTATTGTGACAAGCGTGAGATGACTGTACCATACGTAGTTACATGACCAGGCATTCACGGCCTCTGGTCTGCGATTTTCGACCTTACGGCTATTAGGTAAGCGCTCTAAATTCACATTGTCATGGAACCACCAGGGAAAGAGGAAAAGAGGCAGGCCGAGAAACACCTGGCGTCGAGACCTCCAAGCAGACATCAAGAGACTGGGAACCACATGGAGTAAAATAGAAGGAGAAGCACAGGACAGGAGTCGCCGGAGGTCTCTCGTCGACGGCCTATACCCTTGGAGTGGTGACAGGCGTAAGTAAGTAAGTAAGTCTAAAAATCACAGACAGACACACACATTTACTCACCTTCGAATAAAGAGATTATACAAATATATTTATAGTACACAAACAGTGGATTAAAAGCACGGACAAATATGCGATTACGCAGTTTGTCCTGGCTTTCAATCCACAGTTAGAGTCAAAAGACGCACAGTTTTGACCGCCTTCTAGGTCACATTATACAGTCAAATTTGGCCAGCTGAGGCAGTAAGAGGACCGGTGTTTTTTAAAATAATTTTTGTCTTGTTTGAAAATTTGTAGTAGGGCTGAATGTTGGAATTTGCTGGAAATTTCTGATTAGCTGAGAGGAGACATGTTTGGTGCTTTGATTAATACCATCCTGAGCTTATCAAGTGGACAATTGTGGGCCTATGTTGTGTTGCCATTGACGTAGTGATTTGAGGGGCACGCTGATTTCAGCTGTGCTTGGGTGTGGGGTTGGTAAGGAACCAGTCTCATAGCCAAGAAATGAGACGGGTGATGTGCTGGTTTTTTGTTGTTGTATTTTGTGCTTGGCAAATGTGCAGCTGGTGGGCGGTAGTGTTTTTTAGGGAATTGAAAAATTAGGGGATGACTGGGACTGACTAAGGCTAAGAGACTGGACAGTACGGAAACGGCACTGCGGTCCGTGACCTCTAAATTGCGAACAGCTCTGAATAATAATAATAATAATAATAATAATAATACCGTTATTATATAGGCGCTTTTTCTCAATTTTGGGGAAATCGACTCAAAGCGCCGCGCCTGAAACCCAACACACACACTCACGAAACAGACACGGATTTACGCCATTTAAGACAAACACAGTACAAGACAAACGAAGGGCCAGTCAGCTACTGAAGTTACAGAGATTTTTGATCGCTTGTATTTGAAATTTGTAAAGTGGCCTGAGACCGGTACCAAAGTGTGGGGGGTGGGGGGGGGGGTGGAAGAACCGGAGTACCCGGAGAAAGAACCCCCGACGGTCCGCCCGAATTAACGGTGACACTTACCAGAGGAGAAAAGTCCAACGCCGGAACCCGGTATCGAATCTCGCACCTTTGGCATTGGTGGCAGGCGCCTTAACCACTGCGCCACGGACCGCCCCAATACCGCTGATGCAGCGGTTTTGAATCAAGGGAGACAACCGAGGTGAACAGCTCGTTGAGACAATGTAAGATAATCAAACAAAACTGTTTAAATCGTTCAGTGGCAGACCCATGATGATGATGATGATGAAACGTTTTTATTCAGGAAAAAAAGTTTTAGGCATAGCAATGCCTATCTTCCAAACTGTCCTGCTACTCTACACATATAAAAATACATCAGACGATACATCAAAAGATAAAACATATGTAAGTAAAAAGACCCATCCCCCCCCCCCTCTCCCCCACCACCACCACTCAGAGGGAAAAATAAAATAAAATAAAAATATATATATATATATATATATATATATAATTATATACACAGGTATGAACCTGACATGTTAATGCAGACAGTCGAACTATTACATAATCTGTAGCAACAGTAGAAAAGTATTAGGTAATAGGAAACTTGTCACTAACTGTACAAACTATACGAATAGTAGCATAAGGGAGCCGAACATACTATTACTTCTGAAGTAAATATTTATGGAGGCGATCTTTGAAGACGCTAATCTTACAAATTGATTTCAGGTGTTGAGGTAACATATTCCACGCTTTAGCGCCTGAAAAAGACAGACTGGTTTTACATATGTCTAATCTAATTTTTGGAAGGTGGATCAAACTATTTCTCGTGTTTTTCCTATTATTGTCGGAAAATAGAGTTTTTAGATAGGGTGGGGCTTTTCCGTGCATGATCTTGTGCAGTAGAACACAGCGATTAAATTCAAACTGTTTCTTCAATGTTAGTAACTTGAGAGATTTTAATTTTTCATCAGTCGAAGTAGGACTGGGAAGTATTAATTTAATGCCCCGACGATACAAGGAATTAATTTTTTTCATGTGAACTTCGCTGCATCCATCCCAGACGGTAGAACTGTAGTCACAATGCGTTTTGATATGCGCATGGAAAAAGAGTTTACGGATATCAGTATTAACTATATGGCGTAGTTTTGATAACAGGAACAGATTTTTGGAGATTGTTTTGCATATTGAGTCAGTATGCGGCTCCCAGCTTAATTGGTTGTCCACTATAACGCCTAATAAGCGATGCCTAGTTACTTGTTCAACAAGCTGTCTATCTAAGGAAAGTGTTAAAGGTGGTAGGCCATGCTGGTGTTTCTGACGTGTAATAACTAACATGCTCTTTGTCTTTGGAATACTAATAATCATGTGATTATCACTGCACCAGCCTGCTACTTCATCAAGACTTTGTTGGAGTACCTTATTAATGGTTGTGATATCTTTATCAGATGTGTGTATGGTCGTGTCATCTGCGAAGAGATCGCAGTTTGCGTCTAAATGAGATGTGCACAGTGGCAGATCATGAATAAAAAGATTAAATAATAAGAGCCTTAGAATAGACCCTTGTGGAACACCGCAAGTTACTAAACCATCAGAGGAATACTTGCCATTTAGCAGTACTTTCTGTGTTCTGTCCCTGAGATAGGAAGATATAAAGGAGACAGTATTTGAGTCAATGTGATAGAATGGTAGTTTTTTTTAGTAGGATAGAGTGGTTGACAAGATCAAAAGCTTTTTTCAGGTCAAGAAAGATTGTACCTGATACTTTATTGTCATTTATGGCAGAGAGCCATTTATCAATTAAATGATTGAGGGCAGTTTGGCACGAATGTAGAGGTCGAAATCCTGATTGTGCTGCAGTTATCAGATGGTTTTGCTCCCGAAAGTTTAGAAGATGAGTATGGATATGTCTCTCGAGCGGTTTTGAAATACTGGATAATATGGAAATGGGCCTGTACTCGTTTAGGTTGCATAAATCTTTGCTTTTGGGAAGCGGGATTACCTTCGCTTTTTTCAGCTCGTCGGGAAAAACGTTATGTCTGATCGATAAATTATAAATAAAGGTCAGGGATTCGATGACGTAGGGCAGAGATAGTTTTAAAATCTGACTACTAATGCCATCTGGACCGCAAGACGATTTGTTCTTTAAACTGGAAATAGATTTGCCTACATCTAGGACAGTCATAAGCGGTACTAAAAATGGGCCGCAGGCTCTCTGTTGACTATGGTGACGTAGTTGATGAGAGCAAGTGTAGTTTACAGGGTTAGGTGTATTTGACTTCGCCAGAGTTTGAGCAACAGTTATGAAGTGAGCGTTGAATGCATCAGCAGTAAGATCGGGCGGAATATTAGGCGATCGTTTACTATTACCTTTGGTGAAATTGTTTATTACTTGCCAGACTGAACGGATGTCTTTGCCGTCAGCAATAATTTGTTCTGCATTTTGCCTCTGTGCTTTACGAACTAGAGATTTGACATGGTTTCGCTGCTTCTTGTATTCAGTAAATTTCTTGTCTCGTTTTAATTCATCTCTTACCTCCATTGCTTGTTTTATCTCATCAGAGAGCCATTTTGGCATAACAGGATATTTGACGCGTTTGATGCGCTTAGGCGCGTGTCTATCCAGAACGGCGAGAAACAGCTCGTACCAGCGTGACAGGGCATCGTTAGGGTTTTTGCAGTTTTTTTATATCATAAAATGGTACTAAAGATAGTTCATATAAAAAAGCAGTTTGGTCGAATTTTTTAAAACATCTATACATTATGGTAGTGTGTCCTTTGATTGACTGTTTAGCTAACCTAACAGACAACGTAAAACAAACAGGAAAGTGATCACTAATGGAAATATTAGGTACGCTAACATTTTTTACAACGCTGACATTTGTGCTATAAACATGGTCTATCAGCGTTGAAGATGAGGAAGTCACTCTAGTAGACTGGACTAGCTGTTTCAACCCTAAAAAATTCAACATGGATCTCCACGAAGTGTGTCCTTGCTTTTGCAAGTCTATGTTGAAGTCTCCCAAAATATGTACATCACCTTTGGACTCCTGAACCACATCCATCATTAACACAAACTCGTCCTGCCAGTACGATACATGATAATAAATGTATCGACTCATGACGATACATGACGATACATGATAATAAATGTATCGACTCAGTCCGAGGAAACATACTCGTACATGAGTCTGATGTTTTCCGCTCAGCAAGAGGCATAGATTTGTATGCGCCCTTGCGCCTGCAGGGGACCATGAGCATTTATGCTTCTTGCAGGTGGAACGGAAAAATTGATTTCAGTTGCTGGAAACCGCCACAGCTCACAAAGACAACAGCAAGGGAGCCGTTCTCGAGTTTAATTGACACGGATGGCACCTTCCGCCCTCCTCCTCTCACCTTCCGCCCTCCTCCTCTCACCTTCCGCCCTCCTCCTCTCACCTTCCGCCCTCCTCCTCCCCCCCCCCCCCCCCGGCTTGTTGCCCCGCCATCTACCCCTCACACCTGGTCACGGTTGACAACTAATGTTTCATCGGCAAGAGGTATAAATTCTCATGAGAATCTATGCCTCTTGCCAGTAAATTCATATCTGTTTACTTTACCGTCGTGTCGGACGGAATAGATACCTGCGGTGAAAGCTTGTGATAATTTATCCATCTGCAGAAAATAATAGATTCTCGTGAGCCCGGCAGTTGCACGGGCTCAGGAGAATTTAGGTCATTGGTTTCGAAGTTTTACTCTGTAAACGGATTGAATGCTAATGATAACTCACATGCCGCGTGGATGATAACTGCGTGTGTGTTGGGGCGTTGCAGCCACTCACTTTCAATTAGCTTCAATGCCATTTCATCCCCCAGTCCGCCACGCCCCTCCATTTTCCACATTGCTGCTGCGGGGGAGCAGCGGAAGCCAGTTACGTAAGAACACGATGATAACACCCTTAACGTTGTTGGGTTCGATTTGCATCTGCTCGGACTCGGCCGGATATGACGTGAACACGTGAACACGGCTGCTTTATGTTGTTTCATAATTAGAATCATGCCAGTCTGAGTACGTGTCTGATAGTTTGACTTCAAATTAATTAGCCCTATTCAATACAAATGAAGCGTGATCCGGTAAGCCCTTCACTGCGGAGGAAAACTGACCACCACCCATCAGATCCGCATGAGACAGCACCCAGCAAATCGCGGAGATTTTCACAAGTGAGCCTCTCTTGCTCCAAGACTCAACGAACTCAATACATAATAATAATACCGGTTATTATATAGAGTGGTTTCACTGTGCGTATCACGTGGTATAGAAATCAGGGGGCGTGATTCTGCTGGCGGACAAGCAAAGCCGGTCTGCTCATTTTTCATGTAAGGTTACCATTTGAAAGAGAGCGTGTACTTCGATAATCTGAGGCAATTTTACAACATGTCCACGAAAGGATCAAGTGTATCAGCAGTGCCTTACATGGATACTCTTGACTTCGTATCTTTATCAAGATATAAGGAGAAAATAGCCGATATCGACAATGTCGATCCCTATCAATTGCCGGCGGCAACTTTCACATCTGACCATGCAGATCTTCCACCAACTCGTAACGAAGACATTGTCGAGTATTTAGTTTTTAGCAAGAGCAAATATACCATGACGGAGTTTAAATCCATGAAGTCGTTGCAGGCACATAATCAGCTAACTTCAGGTTTTGTACACAACTTGAAAGTTTATGTTCCTGGGCAGTCCGCCAACAGGCTGGTGCAGGCAAAGGTGAGCAATTTCCCATGTAACTAAACTACTACTTTTGGTTTAACAACAAAACTCTTTTGTTGGTTTACAATAACGTGAATATTGTTTTGGTTAGTGCTTGCACAGGCTGTAGGCATATAATGATATATAGTATCCGTGTTTGTGTGTTTTTAAATTTGTTGTGATGTCAACATTTCTGTTGATCTTGTGAGAATGTCCACAAATTAATTCATTAAACATAAACTGGACTCTAAAACAGCACAGCACATGCAAGAAGATAGGACAGACACTGAGGTAGGTCAGTCCACCCACACAAACAACATGATAATATTACTGTTGCATGATACAATCAATTTATTATAATAATAAATAATTTATTTCAATTAAAAATCTACGCTTTTTCCTCAAGTGAAGCTCAAAGTGCAGTTACAGAAAAAAAAGAAAGTATCCGCACAAAATGTACACAGAATTAAAAAGCGCAACAAAATTAAAACGTGCAAACACACTCGCTCTGCCTATGGCCCTCACTCTTGCCCTCTCTCTCTCACACACACAAAACACACACACCACTTTGAACAACATAATAATTACACGACACATACATATTTCATTAAATACAGCGCAATAAGATCAACAATCTCCAAAGCGAGTGTGGTGGCCTAATGGATCTTGGCGTTACTAGAATGCCGTTTCTGCTAGGACTGCGACCTCTGGGTGAGTGGTATTGAATCCCATTCAGTCCATGTTCACCGAATACAAACTTTGATTTTCGTCTCGGGCCACGTTCGGGGGTTTTCTCCGGATTCTCCGGTTTGCTCCCCCATCGAAAACAGATTACAAAATTACTATTAGGTAGGTTGGGTCTGGCGCCGCACAGTGGCGACTTTGCCTTCGCAGAGAGGGCTGCCCAAATTTCTCCTCACGGAGACTATATAAGACGCAAATGCCAAAAAAAAAAACAAAAAAACATAGGTATAAATGCAGTCCACACAGAAACAAACGTGCATTTACCTTACACATTCAAACAACAATTTTGTCTAATTAACCACCGCAGGTACTGCACTAATTTCAGAAATGTCAGTATTTAATTCAGTATCACAAATGGGTTGTGCCATACTCTCAAAAACGTCTTTCTCACTGTCATTGTCCGACAAAACAACTGAAGGACACAAGTTTACCAGCGCACAGCAAACAAACACAGTCTTATCTAACACAGTAGCATCATCATCATCGGCATAATTCATACATGCCAAAGGCAGCGTTGAGTCCAAAACAGTGTATTTCTGCCTGATTGTTCCAATTACACGTTCAACGTGAATGCGAACATTTGCTAATTTTCTTGTGGCCTCGACCTCAAAAGCTGACAACTGCTTTTTCCCCCTAGTAAATGCTGGCGTTTTAACTTCAGCCGACCTAAGCCCCGCACTTTCATGGATATTAAACCCACGGTCAGCAAGAACAAGGTCACCAACCTGCAAATTGTCCAAAAAGCCGCTCTGTTCAGTTATGTGTTTATTACTAGTCCTGCCTCCCCAAGCTTTAGAAATAAAAGATACCATTCCCTGTGGTGTTATGCCAATTAAAAATTTGACAGTGTTACCATGTTTGTAATTAGAATATGTCTGATTGCGAGCCTGCAGGTTGGATGCTCTGTTCAGTCGGAGCTCAAAACAGTCTATAATCACAGTTACTCTCCTTCCAAAATGTTGGAGAAAGGCAGGTGGCATGGTTTTTTTAATGTTTTCTCTGTCCGGCCAGTGAAGCAAAGGCTGTAGCTGAACATATAATACATCAAGAACATTATGAAATGTGCGACATACTGTGGATCTTGAAACACAAAACATGTCAGCCAATAAGTTAAATGACAAATTGAGTCTTAGTCGAATCAGAGTCAAAACAACTTGTTGGAACACAGACAAAGAATTATCCTGCAAGTTTTTTAAAATCATTTTTATCAAAGCCATCAGAATAATCATGTTTGGCAATCCTGTGTAAAATTTTATACGGTCTGGCTTCTGATTATAAAATCCTTCTGAGTGAATCTCTGTTTCATTAATTTTCTCGTGCAAAGCAACATTCTCAGTTGTGTACTGGTTGACAACATCTTCAAGCTGGCTGATGTAGCTTGCTGTCATATCTGTTTGTGTCTCTTTGTCAACTGTCATCATGTGGTCATCCTCCACAGATGATGATACCCCAGCACTTCCATCTCTACATTCCATATCTAGGTGGTCATTTGATGCTATGTGCTCCTGACAAGTCTCCATCTTTCTGTGGTTTCTGTGTCTTAAGCGCTGATAGGTCTCCACTTTCAGTTTATTGCCCATCTGGTGACCCAGGTTCACACTTGGAATCCAGTCGGGATCAGTACAAGCTTGAAAGTCAGCTGGCTTACCTGAAAATAAGTAAAACATATATTATGATATCTTTTCTTGTCTCTATAGCGACACGTATTATGAATTTAAAACAACAATGTGTGTGGGGGGAGGGAGGTTTAACACACACAAAAACATATTGTACAACAAACTGTACTAAGGCACCCCCCTCCCCCCCAAAAAAAAAAAATAGGTTGGATTAGGGTTTTCCCACTGACCCTAAAAATTTGTTTGGGGATTTTCATCAAAAAACAAAACAATGGCACATTTTGCGCCATTTTAAGACTAAAAAGGTAGGGAAACGGTAATTAAAAATAAACAAAATAACCGACCGACCCTATGTTTTTGGGTCATATTACCCTAATCCAAGGTTGTTGTTTGTTTGTTTTTTGGCCTAACACTGAATGAATACCTTCCCTGAAGTATATTGTTAGTAAATAAATAATTCTTGAAATCGAAAATAATGCTACATTCATTATTTAATTTCCTAAAACCAACTCTCCTTGCTCACACTACATCTTCATCATCTATGTGATCATAGACAAAAAGTGTTGTACAACCGCGTGAAGGATGCTTGCTGATTTGTCACTTCCAGTGTTAGTTTGTTTATTCGACTTAATATAATAGGTAATTAACTACGAACAGGCATCTGAATATTTATAATGTACTGTAATCATGATATTCTGATTGGCTTCAAACAATCCGGCTGCTGGTTTGCCCGATAAAAGTTGGCCTACGGACAATGTAAAAAAAAAAAAAAAAAAAAAGGACGATCGTGATCTGCAGGATTACCAACTTCTTGAACTCCGAGTAGGTGTACCAACATCGAAATAAATAGCAGGCTGACAGAAACTTTTAATTAGTCTCCCCCATTGCACGTACCTGACAAAAAGTGACTTGAACAAACCCGATGCCATGGTTTGGTTGTAGTCTCTGTGATGTCTTTCCTGTAGATCTGCCGAAGCCATTCTCTTCGCTGGCGTGCAATCAAATTTCGCTGAACTGAATCAGCACGTTTCGGAACAGATGGAATGCGAAAAAAACGTATTTCTTTATCTCGGTTGCTGCGATGTCCGCAACCTCGAACACAGCAAAAATTCACCATTTCTTACGCTTTGAAACTAACTAGCAGTTGTACTTTGGCCTGTGTTTACAAGACGGAAGTGGAGTCTTGCTGTCCGCCACGCAGGTTTTGATGACGTAGCGTGGAAAGACTCTATAGGTGCTTTTCCCAATTCTGCGAATCGGCTCAAAGCGCCGCGAACTGAACCCAACACGCACGCTCACGTGACACACACACATTCACTCTGAAGACAAGCACAGTACAAGACAAACACAGGACATTCACGTGGTGCGAAGGGTCAGCTCAGCCACTGAGGTTTCGGAAATTTGATCGCTTGTATTTGAAATTGTATAAAGTTGCCTGAAACCGGTACCACAGTGAGGACCTTCTTAGTCTTGCTGGCCAGACTTTTGCCTTTCTGGCCGTGCGATGGCCTCAATTGTATGCCCTGCGTTAAACCCAACGAACTAACTAAGAAACATCCTGAACTGGGGATGCAAATATTTCCCCCCCCCCCCAACCCCCCCCCACCCCCCCCCCCCCCCCCCCCCCGTAGATTTCCTCTGAGGTCTAATACCAGTTCTGCAGACAGGTCGACCATGATAGTTCAAGGGTGGTGTCAGAATAGCTTGGCGCCTACAGGCGACAAGCTATTCTGACACCACCCTTGAACTATCATGGTCGATCCACATCCTGTAGTAGCATGTCAAGGGCTCTATGGGCTGAAACTCTGTTTGAAATGATTAATTCATCCTGTGAAACTACCCCTGACCATGCAGTGCAAGAGCCTGACCACTTCTTGCATTTCCGAGGGGCGTGAAACCTCGTGCTCCTACACCTGCTGGGGCTCGTGAGAATCCCTCTTGCCTCGGCGATTCGAACACAACTTCCTTGTTTGCAATTTCAACAGGTTCAAGTATCCCTGACTGTGACACTGACTTCTGGACAAGGGTCAGTCGATCTGAATCAACAGCTGCTTCACGCCATCAAGCCGGATATGTTTACAGGTTGATACTGAAACGCCAAGGACCTCTTCAGTCAGAGGAACACAGATACAAATAACAACAGGCGTAGGTCATTGAAAATTTGCAAATTTACTGTTATCCACACTTTCACGCACTTTATGCCACAGGAAAATGATGTGTAGAAATATTACTATTTTTATACTTAATAAAGTTTTTTATATTTAAATTTTATACTTTTACATTCATGTAGTTGTGTTAAATTGCATACGAAATAGAAACCCCTACTAGATTCATATCTAAAATAGGCAATGGCAAAGATGTAAAGTTCTGACTATGCTGGAGACGTAAGTTTTCGTTAGCCCCTGCACCTTCCAGGGCTTTTGTGAGCATCCATGCTGGAGGAGTGATTTTTTTTTAAAGGGTCGGACTTGGAATATCTGGCTCACACCGGGTACCTTTCTCGATCAGATCCGCAGGATGATCGAGAGAGATAACCAGTGTGTCATTGGCTGATGAAGATCTGAGCTTCGTGCTGATTGAGCTAATAGCTAAACGTCTTCGGGCCCTCGACAGCCGCAGTGGGCCCGCGCACAGCCGTGCGCGGGGCCCACTGCGGCCGGCGTGGGCCCGAGGACCTATGCTCGCTGGGAGGGGCCTGTTGTTTGACCGTAATCTTCTTGTTTACCCACTCCGCGTCAGAGTTGCTCAATCTCACAGTCATCAACACGAGCACCTTCCTGTCCAATTCAACACGAACTCCCTCCGTCTGAGATGGGGACAGATGGTGCTGGCCCCTCACAGCAAGAGGTATAGACTCTCATGTCAGGGGCACATGCGAATCTATACCTCTTGCAGACGGAAGCTGATGGTTGGTTAGGACCTTGCAGGCGTGTGTACCCCCAACTGACCACGGAGGACCTTGCGGCTAGATAAGAACAGGCACCTCTGTATGCACAATTATGAGTAGGTTCTTCCGTCGGCGTTTCAGCAAACGCAACCAACTTGCAGTAGGCACACGACCTCATCAGCACTTGTAGGTCGTGATGTACTTATGAATGTGTATGGCTGTGGTTGTCCCAATCTATAACTTTATTGCCTTTAGGAAGAGGCGAGGGGAGGACTACGATGGCTTGGTCAACAAGCCAAATGAACGATCACCTCTCAGACTCCGTCATAGCCTGAGACGTAAATGCCTGAGTAAGGCTGATTCCAACCCAGCAGCAATAGCCATTGATACCCCCTGAGGCTGCATGGGTGCGTGAGAATCTATGCCGTGAGCAGATGGAAAGAGCATAGGGCCTGCAGCGAATTAATTGCTGACACGATGCGTGCCAATAACGTCTATTGGTATATTGGGATCGTTTACACACTCGTCGGACAGCCGCTGGGAGTACTTTTAATTAAAGGCGCAGTGATGTTCTCTCCTGTTACCGATGCTCAGGTGACCTTTCCCCCCGTGGATTCGTAACTGAATTTGACAGCAGCAGCGTTTCCTTGATAAATAGCAACCATACCAAGGAAAATGAAAGGATGTTTGCTTTTGCAATATCTTCCAGTGCGGTTCAAGAAACTGCAGGTGCCTGCTATTGGCAGAATAGCTAGTTTGGTCATACAATGCGCATCTTCTCTTCTGATATTAACCAGTTACATCCTGAGGCTGAATTTAACACAAATTGCTTATTGTCCTACGAAGGCTACATTACAGATTAGGAGATATATCAATCATTTCAGTTCAAGGTTGGTGCCTCAGGCGTCAAGCTATTCTGGCACCACCCTTGAAGTATTATAGTGTATCAGGATGAAAAGGGTTAATTGAAGCGGTCTTTTACCTGATGCATTTAACACAAGCAGCACATTTTCTCTTTTCTCTTGTGTGGCCGGCCTACAGAGCACCTCGCCCATCCCTTGTGCTATCCCTTTGGTTAAATATATATAACAAACCCAGGGGAATTACTCAGCGCTGGACAGAACAGTTAGATCCCCTGCCAGTTAGATCTAACTGTTCTGTCCAGCGCTGAGTAATTCCCCTTGGTTTGTTATACAATTCTGCCAGCGCTAGCCTCACCTATCTGGTTTGTGAGTATCCCTTTGGTTGTTGGTGGTGCTTTATGTCGAGTTGACTCCATGAGTCTCCTCCCCGGCAGGGCGCGACCCCGACGGTTGAGAGAATAGTGCGGCATATCAGTATTAGCCTAGTCTTACGATATATATTAACTAGTTTTATACCCGACTGTGATCACTAAATTAGTGACATATATTTTACTCTATGATATTTTGTTTTCATTTTAAACGATATACCATTAATTAACTTATACTTCTTAGATTAATAGGCGTGTGTGTAGTGTGGGAGATGAGCGTGGGTGTGTGAATGGGTACGTATTGGTTTGTAAGATTAGTTGTTCAGTTTTAAAGTGTTGACTGTGTGTAGAGCATTGAATTGTGTGATAGAGTTTTTTTTATATTTATTGTTGACTGTGATGTTTGTAATTGTAACGACACCAACACACAAGGCAAATGGCAATAAACAGTATTATTATTATTATTATTATTATTATTATTATTATTATTATTATTATTATTATCTAACTCGACTATAAACGACAATCGTGACAAGGATTCTACTGACCTCTGATAATCAAAGATAGAGTAATTTCGTGTTTGTTAACCCTTTGACTGTCGGTAGCGCATTTTGACGCGGTGATTCCTGCAGGATTCCTGCAGGAATCACCGCGACAAAGTGCGCTATCGAAAGCCAAGGGGTTAAAGGCATGTGTTTTCTCGAGTTCTTCGCTATGGAGTTTGACGGAAGGAAAGAATCTTTTTCGGTTTTTGATCAACACCAAGGACGCATGCTGGCATTGTCTGTTGTAAAGACCTTAACTCGTTCACCCCCGACGCACTACAGCTGAAGATAAATTGACCATGATAATTCAAGGGTATTGTCAGATTAGAATCTCCTGCAACAGGTGCATAGTCGTTAGATGACGCCTCCAAAATTTGGGAAATCCGGCCGTGGGGGCTGAATGAGTTAACAATTGGCGATTAATACACCTCTCGTGTTCTTCAGTATGTCTGTATTACCAGTTTATTAACTTGTTATTGATATTTTGTTTTGTTTTATTGTATTTTATTGTTTGTTTTCTGACTTTTCTTTCCTTTGAGTTTGTCTGCTTTTTTGTTTTGTTTTGTTCTGTTTTGGTGTGGTGTGGTGTGTGGTATGGTGAGTGGTGGTATGTTGTGGTGTGGTATGGTGTGTGTGTGGTATGGTGTGGTGTGTGGCGGTATGGTTTGGTGTGTGGTATGGTGTGGTGTGGTGTCCATGGTGTACTGTCATAAACTAACGTCTGGTTCCTGAAGAAACGGAAACCATGAAGCCAGCAACATTTCATTCTAACCTCCCCCTCCCTCTTACAACAACCCGCCCCTCTCACCCACCACCCCCACCCTTGAATCCGTCCGTGCAAATCACATGAGCTCACAGCAGTCGGTCAATCCGTGAACAGATGTGACCATTCTCTAGGGTCAGTATTTGCGATGGCCATCTGATAACCCAAAGTGGCGTTACGGACGCTGACTGACCGAGTGAATCAGACAGTCCACCAAATGGTTCCTTTACCCTACACTACAGCCCTCCATTTGCATGAGAATTAAACAAAAGGCGAAGAAAAAGGAATAATATAATAATGATAATAATGATGATGATGATAATAATAATAATAACAACAATAGTAATAATAAAAACACTCAAAAATAATAAATAAGAGGCGAACAACAACAATATTAATAATAATAAAATAATCACAATACTACTACTAATAATAATAATAGAAAGTAAAAGCCCTTGGTCCCAAGACGGCCGTTGTGGGCCCGAAGACGTCTTGCTAATGGGAAATAGTCGGAATAATTCACGCTTGCCGTCTGTCACGTACAGCTGTGCACGGGCCAGTTTCTGCTGACCGTGCGACGACCCGAAAACCCTTTCTTTGTGTTGGTGCAAATTCAAGTAAACTGTCTCTTTGCTCCGGGAACAAATCAAATTAATCTCCAAATTAGACTAGACCCAATACGTACTCTGTACCAATCGTTTATGTACGCAAGCCCGCGAGTCCAACTATTCAGAGTGGAAGGCTTAAAAACCTAACCGCCTCATTCCGCCTCTGAAGATTAAAGTCGGTCGAGTCGCAGCGAGCAAAAGGCGTAGATTTCCATGAGCCCCTGCGACAGCAGGGGCTCATGAGAATCTATGCCTCTTGCAGTTGAATATTTAGGGTGTTAAACCCGTCCAGCTAATTTCACCGTACACGTACCACGTACCTAGAAAATTCTACAATTCTAATCAAACCGCGACCAACGCCCAAGCCGCCTGAGCAATTTACACCCAGCAAACACAAACACTGCTCCCGGCAATGAGCACCGCACAATGGCTCCAAAGTCGCGCGCAAACTGTGGTGTCAATAGCGGAAGTGACCTCACGAACACCGGGACTGCGCAGGCCCCAACTTCCGGTCGAAAAGAGTGCCCGGATTGTGAGCAAACAATTTCACCTGGACATGCTTTCTCCGGCGGTTAATAATACCGCCGATTATTAATACCCAGAATATTTTCACAGTTTGAATGACACAGGTGTAAATTGAATGACGGATTCGTAACTCCAAGAAGCATGGATTCTCATGAGCCCCTGCGGCTGCAGGGGCTCATGAGAATCTATGCTCCTTGAATGTAGAAACAATTGGCTGGCGGACGATCTCACTGATCGCAAACGAAAGCGGCGCGATGATAATTTTCGCTGTCACCAACAATCAAATGGTTGCCGTGTTGCTCAGAAAATTTTTATCACTGACTACTATCTTTGGATGTGAGTCTACCTCGGTGGCTTAGAAACTTCGGGAGAACAGACCTTTTGAAATCCGAAGTAGGTCCAAATTGCACGTATTAAGACAAAAACAGTGAAATAAAAGCCCGGACAAACATGCGATTCGCATGTTTGTCCGGTCTTTAAATCCACTGTTTGCGCCAAAATTTCCCCTCGGGGACAATAAAGTAGATTGTATTGTATTGTATTGTATTGTATTGTATTGTATTGTATTGTATTGTATTAGACCAACATCTGAAATTGTCCCTTAGTGTATCTAGCAAGCTGATTGTAGTCTACACCAAGATCTCAGAGTATCAATGGTGGATGGTAAAAACATAACCTATAGCGTGAGAAACTATCGCGACTAAGAACTTCGCAGCAGCAGATCGGTAGAGTTTTTGTTATTTCTAGCCATGTGTATGATAAGCATGGGCTCCATTTTTTTTTTTTTTTTCCTTCATTTTAAAGTGGTGTGAGTCGGTCCCTAACAGCATTGTCAAGGCATGAAGAATATATGTACTTGGCAAGGTGTGTACATACGTATAAAATACATTTATTTTTTTTTTAACATACAGAGCGAACACATTTTATATAATAATGGCAGTGAATACAGGACCATCACCCCCATCCCCCGCCTTCCCCTTAAAAAACAAAATAACCAAATCATAACAAAATGCAATATAATAATAATAATAACAATAATACAACTAGTAACTACTGCGACTACTACTAACGAATGAGATGATGAATGCTGAAGATAATAATGCTAATGACAATAATAATAATAATAATAATAATAATAATAATAATATAACAACAATAATAATAATACAATTGTGATAAAATAAAGGAGACTTACATTCAGGTGAAATGGTGGGCCGTCAGGGGGTGCCCTCCTCCTGGGAACTGTAATTACACACAATAACGCCATATCAAGTTCATGTTTTGAACTGTGTACATGGTTTATACATATCAAAACAACAACTACAACAACAAACAAACAAACAAATTACAAAAGCGTGTGGTGTTACTTTTATTTCTGTGCGTGTATTATTTTGTTAAAATGTTATGAACAATGCCGATTGTGGACATGGCGGATTTTGTGACATTAATGTGTGTAAACGACTGTGTGTGGCGCTGAGCAACTTCAATAATCTGCACTGAAAATAATATCGGACAGAACAGAAACATCAACAAACATGTGTATATTTCAATGAGATGTTCATGTTCAGGATACTCATTATGATAACACAACTAAGAACACATAAAATAGACAAAAATACAAATAAAATTACAAAAAAAAAAAAAAAATGAAAATGTATGGACAAATGTTTATTTAAAAAAAAACAAACTAGAAAATGTTAGATCATTCGCAGTCAGCAACGGACCTCGGGTCACGACGGCCGCAGTGGGCCCGCGCACGTCTGTGCGCGGGCCCACTGCGGCCATCGTGAGCCCGAAGGCGTTTTGCTACAGGGGTTGGTGGTCATAAACAGGTAGTTCATGCCAAATACTTTACTATTTGCCCTCCATGTCACATTACTGGTCCTCCCATTTTAGAGAACCACGCATTGCTGAATACATGCATTCATGAACATTTACCGTTAGAAACATTTAGTGTTATTTAATTATGTGTATGCCTATAAACTCTCTGCGATACCTCTGAGCCATCAAACTCCTAACACATTCCACTTTTCTCCCAAGTCATAATGCGAGTCCGTAACGAATGTTGACCTCCATTTGAAATCGTAATGTTATTGACCGGGCTCACTCACACACTTAACTCCCACTAGCTTCCTCCGTTTACGAAGCACAGATGTAACGTGGAGGATGATCGCTATCAACAAGAGGCGTAGATTCTCATGAGCCCTTGCGGCAGCAGGCGCATCACGAGAATCTCTTGCACACTGAAGGGGACTGAAGGTGACGCAGAACACAATACGTGTGAACGTGCTTACTGTGGTAAAGGCGAGTGTGAATGGACGGATGGACCGAAAAATCGATAAGTTTACGTGTGCGCTCATGTAGCTATTGATTTCGAAGTCTTTTTAAACAAACCGTTCTGCCATTCGAAAAACAAAGTTGTAGACATGACTTTTTCCACAGTCAGTCAATGCAAGAAGATTAGTTTAACCCCTTCACGAAAAAATGCGAACACCACGTACCCAGCTGCAAGAGGAAAAAACCCTCATGAGCCCCCGCCTATGCGTGGGCTCATGAGGTCCTTTGCCTCTTGCTGACGCTATTCACATCCGTGTTCCTTGGATTGATGGGATTATTCCGTGTTGGACTTGTCCTGCTTTCAAAAACATAATATTTCGTTCACTGAGAGTGAGGGGGTTAACCTTTGTTGATTTTGATAGGTAAGGAAATGTACGATGCTAGAAACCTTTGAAATGGCTGTGAGCAAAAATACAGAATCCTTTAGATGAGAACTTGCGTACCTCTGACGAAAACCACTGTTATGTGTGCTTACTCACATAATGCTGACGAGCAAACATAAAAGTTAGACTTTAAAAAAATCATCTATAATAATAATAATAATAATAATAAATAATAAATAATAATACCGTTATTATAATATAGGCGCTATTTCTCAATTTTTGGGCAAATCGACTCAAAGCGCCGCGAACTGAAACCCAACACGCACACTCACGTAACAGACACGGATTTACGCCATTTAAGACAAACACAGTACAGGACAGACGAAGGGCCAGTTCAGCTACTGAAGTTACAGAGATTTTTGATCGCTTGTATTTTGAAATTTGTAAAGTGGCCTGAAACCGGTACCAAAGTGTGGGGGTGGGAGGATGGGTGGGGGGTGGAAGAACCGGAGTACCCGGAGAAAGAACCCCCGAATTAACGGTGACACTTACCAGAGGAGAAAAGTCCGACGCCGGAACCCGTTTTCGAACGTCGCACCTTTGGCATTGGTGGCAGGCGCCTTAACCACTGCGCCACGCATCTGAAACACTTTAGTGTTTTCGATGATTCCAAACATTTCGCATTTCTATTGCTCGTCAGTATAGTTTCTTAAAAGGAGAGAAGTCTCGCTTGAGACAGGAGAGGGTTGAAAACCGCTTTAAGCAATCAGAGCTGGCTGTGTTGCAGATCATGCACCCGAAGCCAGTGCTGACCTACATTCAGTTGGGAGGACTGGGAAGGACGAAATCCCGACCAAAGCCTTCAAATTACCAAAGAAGTACCCACCGGAGAAATTTTGCATTTCACACGCTTGGCAGTCACCTTTTTGGTCTGGATTACTTCAAATTACCGCAGAAATCAATCAAGAAGCATTAGGCAGCGACAAACTTACTTACTTACTTACGCCTGTCACCCCTACCCGGGTATAGGCCGTCGACGAGAGACCTCCAGCAACTCCTGTCCTGTGCTTCTCCTTCGATTCTACTCCAGGTGGTTCCCAGTCTCTTGATGTCTGCTTGGAGGTCTCGACGCCAGAAGTTTCTCGGCCTACCTCTTTTCCTCTTTCCCTGGGGTTTCCATGACAATGCCTGCCTAGTGATACTGGAAGCTGGCTTTCTCAGACTGTGACCGATCCATCCCCATCTTCTTCGCCCAATTTCATTCTCTGCTGTTATCTGCTCTGTTCTCTCCCAGAGTCTGACGTTGCTGATCTTCTCTGGCCAGTGGATTTTCAAAATTCTTCTAAGGCAACTGTTCATGAAGGTCTGTACTCTGTCGACTGTGGTTTTTATCAATCTCCAAGTCTCTGCTCCATATAGGAGAACTGCTTTTACATTGGAGTTGAAAATCCGGACTTTGGTGTGTTGTGACAGCTCTCTGGAACTCCACACTTTTTTCAACTGGAGAAAGGCTGCTCTGGCTTTACCGATTCGTGCTCTGACATCTGCATCAGTGCCGCCTTTTTTGTCTATGATGCTCCCGAGATAGGTGACGGACTCCACCTCCTCCAACGGGGTGCCAGCCAGCAAGACTGGTTCCTCCCTGGTTGCGTTCAGCCTCATTGTCTTTGTTTTCTGTTTGTGAAAGGTGAGGCCCACTTGGGACGAGATGTCAGCAAGCCTCGTGGTCTTGTCCTGCATTTGTTGATGAGTGTGGGACAGTAATGCCAAGTCGTCTGCAAAATCGAGGTCGTCAAGCTGTGTCCACAGTGTCCACTGTATTCCACTTCGTCTGTGCTCTGTGGTCATCTTCATGACCCAGTCTATGGCCAGTAGGAAGAGGAACGGAGACAGCAGACACCCCTGCCTGACACCAGTTCTGACCTGGAGCTCCCTGGTGAACTACCCTTCGTGGATCACGCGACATGTCATGCCATCGTAGCTGCTCTTGATCAGGCGGACGAGCTTTGTGGGTACACCGTAGTGTCGTAGGAGTTTCCGCAGAGTCTCTCGGTCCACACTGTCAAATGCTTTCTCATAATCCACAAAGTTGACGTACAGCGGGGAGCTCCACTCCAGAGACTGTTCCACGATGATGCGGAGAGTGGCGATCTGGTCTGTACATGATCGGTTCTTCCTGAATCCTGCTTGCTGGTCTCTCAGCTGGGGGTCAACGGAGCTCTTCATTCTCTCCAGGATGATCCTGTTGAAGACCTTTCCTGGTACTGACAGCAAGGTGATTCCTCTGTAGTTGGAACACTTGCTGAGGTCGCCTTTCTTGGGAAGCTTGATTAGGTACCCCTCCTTCCAGTCAGCCGGCATCACCTCCTCTTCCCAGATCTTTCCAAACAGTGGGTACAGCATCTCCACTGTTGTCTCTAGGTCTGCTTTCAGAGACTTCGCTGGGATGCCATCTGGGCCTGCTGCTTTGCCATTCTTCAAAAATGCCACTGCTCTTCTGATCTCTTCCCGGCTGGGTCTGTCACAGCTGATGGGTAGGTCGGTCTCTGCCGGCTGGATGTCTGGGGGATCGGGTGGGCTAGGTCTGTTCAGTAAGTCTTCAAAATACTCGGCCCATCTGTCTAGTTGGTCTTCTCTGTCTGCAATAGGCTTGCCTTCTTTGTCTTTTACTGGTCTTTCTGTATGGCCATACTTGCCTGACAATCTTCTGGTAATGTCGTAGAGCTGTTTCATATTGCCGCTGCCTGCTGCCTTTTCTGCCTCTGCTGCCAGGCTGTCTGTGTAGGCCCTCTTGTCTGCCCTGATACTCCTCTTCACCTCGCGGTTGGCTTCTGAGTATTCCCCCTGTGCCCTTACTTTGGCTGCTCTCGTGCGACTGTTGTTGACAACTGCTTTCTTCTGCTTCCTCACTTCTATCTTCTTCAAGGTCTGTGCCGACAGCCAGTCCTTGTGATGGTGTTTCCTGAACCCTACAGTGTCTTTGCAGGTTGAGTTCAGCGCCTCTCTAACTGCCTTCCACTGCTGCTCTGTGGTGGCCGCCTCCTCTTCATTTACTAGCTCCTGTAGCGCTTGAAACCGGTTGGACAGCACCAGTTTGAACTCTTCTCTAACTCCAGTTTCTCTCAGGAGGCCTACATTATAGCGCTGTCTTCTTGTTGTCTCTGTGCGGCTTTTCTTTAGCTTGAGCTTCATTCTTAAGGTAAGCAGATGGTGGTCGGAGGCGACATCTGCTCCCCTCCTCACTCGAACATCTTGAATTGATCTTCTAAATTTCTTGCTAATGCAGATATGGTCTATTTGGTTCTCTGTTGCATGGTCAGGTGAGATCCAAGTTGCTTTGTGTATCCTTCTGTGTGGGAAGATGCTGCCTCCAATGACAAGTCGGTTTAGAGCACAAAAGTCTACAAACCTCTCCCCGTTCTCACTCATCTCCGAGCCTAGTCCCTGTCTCCCCATCACCTCTTCGTATCCGGTGTTGTCCTCCCCTATTTTGGCATTAAAATCGCCCATGACGATGGTGATGTCTCGCTCCGCACATTTGTCCAAGGCACTCTGGAGTCGGTCGTAGAACTCTTGTTTCTCTTCCTCGTCCCTGTCATTAGTGGGCGCATAACACTGGATGACGTTCAGCTTGAGCTTTTTCTTGGTTCTAAAGGCTGCTGTGATGATTCTTGGCCCAAGAGGTTCCCAGCCCATCAGCGCTCTCTGTGCCACTGGTGACAGCATGAATGCTACGCCTTCTGTATGGGGGGCATTCTCCTCTTCATGACCTGAATACAGAATCATCTCCCCACTTAACAGCCTTTTCTAGCCAGACTGCGTCCATCTGGCTTCACTGATACCTAGCAGGGAAAGGTTGTACTTTTGCATTTCCGCTGCTATCTGGGCGGCCTTGCCGCTCTGGTACATGGTCTTGACGTTCCATGTGCCCATGGTTGTATCCCTGGATAGAGAGAGGCGGCTCGGTCCTGTGGCTTCCGAAGACTTCCGGCTTTCACCACAGGACGTCATAAGTCTTCTGGTAGAAGAACCTTCCTCCTCCAGGAAAGGAATTACTGTTAGTCTTTTCGTCGGCGTTTTTGTAGCTATTTCCTTTTTTGCAGGGTGGGGAAGCTACCCCCACGCCCAACCCCCTTACTAGGAGGACCAGGGGTTTTCTGTCGGGGTCACCTTCCCTTAGACCATGTTGGTTCACGGCACCTTATTTCATTCGGTGCACCCCTCTCACGAGGGACCCCCTATCCACCACCCAGGGGACGCGCCTCAACGCCATATGGTCCCAGCGCGAGGAGGCAGCGACAAAACCGGTGAATTAATATATTCTGCTCCAGAACCGAAATTCGCAAATTTTGAAGTTGCCCCCTGAAGACTGTATTTCCCTTCTGGAAACAGATCGAGCGTGATAGTTCAAGGGCTGTGCCAGCTGAATAGCTTGGCGCCTATGGACACCAAGCTATTCTGGCACAACCCTTGAACTACCACGCTCGATCCATGTCTTGATGGGCGTGTCGGAGTTGAATGAGTTAATTATGCTCTTTCCTCCCCCACGAATTTTAGTATTAATTTCAGTCCACTTAATCAAATTTCAAAAATATAAAAAACGATTTAAATTTCCTAAAATTTCAGTAGCTTGCTTGAGCTTGCCCTTAGCACCACGTGAATTTCTGTGTTTTTGTACAGTGTGTGAGGGAATGCGCGTGATTCACGTGAGCGTGCTTGTTGGGTTCATTTCGTGGCTATGTCCTGCGCATTGAGTTATATTATAAGTATGAGAAATGCGCCATATAAATACTATGTATTATTATTATTATTATTATTATTAATATTATTATTATTATTATTATTATTATTATTATTATTATTATTATGTGTAGCTGGGCGACCGTCGCAGCTGCAGGTCGGTTTTGATTGGTTGGACAGACATGGTTTATAAACGCACGATAAATTATGCATGTGCAATGCCCTCGCTTCGCTAGCGCTTTGCCCATTGATTACAGCGCTGTATCCTATTGTGAAATGTGTATTATTTTCTGGATTTGATGCTACATTCGCTGTTTTGGTTTGTCTTCGATGACTTTTATATGATTTTCTCCGGCAAATGTTTGAGCATAAACAGTACGCTACACTGATACACTTTGTGAAAACAATCATGTCTCACCCCTGCATTCAGGTTCGCTGGAAACTATGTCGTCACTGAAGCGCTTCAAACGTTGTCAAGTTTCATCGACTCTCTCTCTCTCTCTCTCTCTCTCTCTCTCTCTGTGAGAATCTCATGTCCTCTTTTCCTCACACGTATACTGTTTGTTAGACTCTCTGTCTCTCTGTCTCTGTCTCTCTTTCTTAGAGAATCTGTCCTAAGTTTTCCTCGTACGTGTAGATCCGATAATTGTTCTAGACAAACATGAACAAGTATCGCGTCACAAATCGTCACAACACCGTCAGAATCAAAGGCCGCCTCACAAACCTATCAGTTCATCATTTTTCAATCTTCCGTTGTGGCCTCAGAACGACCAGACGCGAATGACTTCCATCTCAGTGCAAGAGACGAAGATCCTCATGAGACCCAGCAACTTGCGGGGGCTCATGAGAATCTATGGCGCTTGATTCATCCGTTTGTGTCTCTCTTGAAATTTCCAGACGGTATGGCTGACCAGTTTCAGATCTACGTTGGTGTCTAAACGTTCAGGTGTCAATCTGCAAAAATCTGTAAAATGTCATCTCAACACCACATACATCCTCTCTCTCTCTCTCTCGTCGTAAAGCCGAAAAATGTCCCCACCCCTCCCACCCCAACCCCCTTTCACTAAACAAACAGCAAGAACTGGATATGTAACGTAAGAACGGTTTGCTTTCAGTGAGTAAACGAATTGATCCTGATCTGTATGAACCACAGCGAACTGAGCTCCAAATATACCTCCAGACTAAACGTGACAGACATAAATCACAGCAAGCAAGAGATAGATCCTCATCAGCCCCTGCACTCGCGGGGGCTCATGAGGATCTATGCCTCTTGCACGTGGATCGCGTTTTGTAAAGTTACTTAGCGGGGTCAATGAAATGTACACTTGCAGATCGGATTAATGCGAACAGAACCCCGGAAATCTTGAAATATGGGCGCAGGAGAGGGGGGGGGGGGGAGGGTAGAACGAGGGAGGGGGGTGGAAGCATTGATTTCACCGATGTTTGCCGGCTTGTGAATAGGGGCGGCAAAGGATCAAGTGTTGTCTTTCTCTTTTTTTTTTTCATTCTCTTTGCAGAATATACAATGTTGTCAGTTTTTCTCTCGAAGAAAACGAATATGATAGTAAGTGACCTCCATCGCCTGATTTCTCTCCTGTATATGGTATTCTCTTATTGTATTTCAATCAACGGATCGAAGAGCAAGTGGACGGATGGATGGACGGACGGACGGACGCGCGTACGCACAAATCAAACGAACGAACGACTGAGAATGAATGAAGCAATCAAGCAGCTTAGCAAGCAAGCAAGGATCACTAATCAAGTCACTCAGCCAGTCAGGTAAACAAGCAATTATCAAGTAAATTATCTAAGTCCCTTTAGTCGTAACACGCGCGCGCTAGAGAGAGAGAGAGAGAGAGAGAGAGAGAGAGAGAGAGAGAGAGAGAGAGAGAGAGAGAGAGAGAGAGAGAGAGAGAGAGAGATGATGATGATGATGATGAAACTTTATTACATAACGGTAGAAGTTTTGACAGATACAAATACGTCATTTTTCAAACTTGCCGTTTCTAACGTTCTACAACATGAAATATAATGAAGACAAACAAAAAATATTTAACGCAAACAAAAAACATAACTAAATAAGTACAGACACACGCAGTACAGAAAATGATACTACTAAGGTAGCAATAAACAAATACAAAAAAGGAAGTAACACTCCTCAGCACAAATTACATAGGAGAAAAATCATAGCACAGCAAAAACAAGCACAAAGTACCAAGAATCAAACATACATACACACACCTTTACAGCCGTGTAAATGCACGCACTAACATATATACATTTACATAACCTTGCATCAGAATGACAAGATAAAAATAATATATCTAAGCAGTTTCCATCAGGTATATGTGTAGTTTTGTTTTAAAGGAGGAAAGGTGGGTTAGTGTTTTTAAATGTTGAGGAAGTGAATTCCATAAAAGTGGTCCCGAAAAGGCTAGGCTTGATTTGAATAAGTCAATGCGAGGTAGTGGTAATCGAAGAGTACTGTTCCTCGAGGACCTTTCACACTGTCGTGGAGTAAATTTAGCTGTTAGATACTGTGGAGCTTTCTTGTGGAGAATTTTAAACATAAGTATGCACTTGTTGTAAACGAGTTGTTGACGAAGGCCAAGAAGTTTGAGATTTTGCAGTTTTACAGCGGTAGGAATGGGTCTTATATGTACATTTGTAAATGGCTCTTTTGTATAGTGAATTTATTTTTTTGATATGCACATCACCGCTACCATCCCAAACAGTGGAGATGTAATCAACATGAGATTTAACGTGTGCATGAAAAAACATTTTTCGTGTATTTATGTCACTCACACTTCTCAATTGTGATAAAAGAAAAATATTTTTTGATATTTTCTTACATATATTAGTCACATGTTTCTCCCAACTTAGTTGCTCATCTATACATATTCCAAGGAAGTTGCGTTCATGAACTTGTTCAATAGGTTGGCAATTAAGACTGAGCGTTAGTGAAGGGGGGTGAAGTTGATGTTTTTGTAGTGAGGTGATTAACATGCTCTTCGTCTTATCAGGATGTAGTACCATGTGGTTTTTACAGCACCAATCAGAAACTTCGTCAAGACTGGATTGTAAACGACGACTAATATCATGACTGTTCTTACCAGGAACGTGAAGGCTTGTGTCGTCCGCAAAGAGATTACAATTAACGTTAGGGTCGGAAATATGTAAAGGAAGGTCATTTATGAAAAGTAAAAATAGGAGGGGTCCTAGAATTGATCCTTGAGGAACTCCAAATTTAACATGGCCTTGCCTAGAGTACTGACCATGGACGTATACTTTTTGCTTTCGGTCTTCCAAATAGGATCTGAGGAAAGTTATTGTAGTTTCGTCCATATGGTATATTGTAAGCTTATGTAAGAGAATCTCATGGTCCACAAGATCAAAAGCTTTTTTAAGATCTAGGAAAACTGCTCCCGACATTAATTTTTTTTTTAATTGACTCTAGCCAGCAATCTACAATATGTGTGAGTGCTGACTGGCATGAATGGGTCGGGCGAAAACCGGACTGATGAATGTTTAGTAAATTACCCTTCTCAAGGAAATTAAGAAGATGCTTGTGAATGTGCCGCTCTAATGGCTTTGACAAGGCTGAGAGCAAAGAGATCGGTCGGTAAGAGAGAGAGAGAGAGAGAGAGAGAGAGAGAGAGAGAGAGAGAGAGAGAGAGAGAGAGAGAGAGAGAGAGAGAGAGAGAGAGCGCACGCACTCATACCTACCATGCAAGGCGCGCACACAAACACACACACACACACACACACACACACACACACACACACACACACACACACACACACACACACACAGAGTATCACGAACTACAAAACCAGGCTTTCTCCTCTCCCAAAAAGATATCTATGCCTTCCCTACACAGCAAAAGGTCATCGGGCCGACGGCTGTGCGTCACCCCTCAGCCGTCGGCCCGATGACCTTTTGCCCACCGGGTCTCCCGGCGATAGCAAGCATGTTATCTCTGACACTGCGACGACGCCTCAACGTGTCTTTTTATGACCCGCCCTGACGAGTACCGCGTCAACGCCGGTACCTACACCGCATAACACGTCGACATGTTTACGCGGCTGTGACGAGGAGCCGCCGATAGGTCAGAGATGGGGAGATGGATGCTGCTACCTTTTTTTTTTTTTTTTTTGGTATTCTTTTTGTTGTTGTTGTTGGTCTTAGCAGGGGCAGCCCTCACTCATACAACTGCCCTTCAGGGTCAGTAGATATTAAAATTGTGTGCTGGGTTGGTGACTTTGGGCTGGTCTGCAACTTTCCTGTGCCTGCATGAGGGGCAATCCTTTGTGCATATTTTTCATTGAACATTATTTCGGAGCACCTTGCTTAGCGGCTGGCGCAGGACTAAGCTTCCATCATGCAACTGTCCCTCAGGGTCATTAGATATGTGTGTGCTGGTCTGGTGAATTTCGACTGGTCTCAGTGCAGTTTTCCTCTGTCTGCACGAGGAGTAAACGCGCCACTAATACAATGTGCATTTTTCTTGTCATAGAACTTAAATTCCAATACACCTTTTTTTGCTGCATGTCTCGACCGATAACATCATTTGCTGGGTGTCCGTATCCGTATGCGATATGTCGGGAATGAATTAACCCTTTGGCTGTCGGTAGCGCTTTTTGTCGCCGGATGATTCCTTCAGGAATCATCCGGGGGTTAACAGTACAACAGCCAAGTCATTAGTTATCTTTCAAGTACTGACGATAGTTCTTTAATTCGCTCTTCGCTCACTCCTCGTTTACTTCGTTGGCTTTCGCGACATAACATCAGATTTTGTTTGTTTAGTCATTCTTCCTTCCATGAGTAAACCCCTTACTCCGTTCATTTGATGCTACTCTTTTTTTTTCTAAGGAAAAAATCTTGAAATTTTCTCCGATCGTCTGTGTATTTGTCTGCGCGTTGAACGTGCCCGCACCTGGGCCATTTTCATATTTCCAGAGCATGTCAGAAATTTCAGTCTGTGACCCAACACCTTCTATCAGCAAGAAGCACAGACTCTCATGGGGCCATGCAGGGAAGGGCTCGTTCATCATGAGACTCTAGGTCTCTTTTCTGGCAAAGGACGACGTAGGCCCTACATATTTACTTCGTTTCCCTTGAACAGAAGAAATCGACCGAATCAAAAACGGTGATTGTAAAATGTTTGCTGGTTGCTGGTTACAGATCCTCAGCCCGTGATTCCCAAGAGCCTCTGCATCTGCCCGGGGCTCATGAGACTCTGTGCCTTCTGCTAACCGAGGGCGGTTCCAGCTGTTCCTCACATTGGTCGGGTTAACAGCGTCATTGACAGTGGACGCATATTGTGTGTCTAAAATAAATATTCATTCATTAAACGACCAAAAACCACGACCGTCTAAAAAACGTGGATGCAAATTGGTCACAGCAAGAGACATAGATCATCATGAGCCCCCGCGGTAGCGGGGCTCATGAGGATCCATGCCTCTTGCAGCTGGGTCGTGTTCGCTTCCTCTCGGCATTGAAGGGGTTAATTGAGGCTAAAACGTGCGGCTGGCTTGGGTTGGGTCCACGGTACATCCCAGCGCTGACGCGCACGCATACCTCACCTTCATCAAAATCGCAGCTAGCACACAGCGCATCGTTTGGCTTGACGACAAAGACATCTGTATCAACACGCATTGCGATCCCCCGTACAATTTTACACCCTTTGTGTTGCTTTAGCCGGGGCTTCGGTTACAAGTTTATGCACAAGTCTTGCGCGCTGAGAAATTATTTCAGTCTCCTGGTGGACTGAAAATCCGGTGCCATTACCTTCCTCCGTGCGAGAAACGGTGATGCATTTCTCGACGGCAAGAGGGAAATATTCAGAGAAGTTTCTGGCAAGGTGTGGCTCTGCTCTATAACTTTTGACATGAGTAAGTTGTCATGTTTGTGTACACGGTAGTCCCAAGTCATGTACCTACCTCTCTCTCTCTCTCCCCCCCCCCTCCCCCAACCCCTCCCCCCCAGCCCAATCAAACAAACCAAACAGCAACAACAACAACAACAACAACAAAAACCGAAATAAGAAACAAAACAAAACAAAAAACAACAAAAGAACAACAACAAAACCACAGGTGTAAATGCAGCTAACAGTCGCGAAAGGCATAGATCCTCCCGAGCTGGTGGGGCTCACTAAGAACCAGCGTGCTAGTTTGTGTGATGTTCTCCTTGCACTCGGAGACCGGAAGGGGTTTAGGATGGTGCTGGGATGCCAAATATACCGACAGATTTTTACAGATTGGCACCTGAACGTTTTGACACCAACGTAGGCCTGAAACCGATTACCCATACCGTCTGGGGGTTTAATAGAGACACCAACGAATGAGGCAAGAGCCATAGATCCTCATGCGCCCCAGCAAATTGTGGGGGCTCATGAGGAGTTATGTCTCTTGCAGACGGATGCCGTTCTCACCTGGTCATTCTGAAACTGATAGGTTTGTGAAGCGGCCTTTGTTTCTGACGGAATTGTGACGATTTGCGGTGTTCAGACGCGCGGGTTGCTCATGTTTGTCTAGAACAATTATCTGAGTCTAAAAGTGCACGTGTGAGGAATAGTTAGTGACAGATTCCGAGAGAGATTCCGATGCGAGAGAGAGAGAGAGAGAGAGAGAGAGAGAGAGAGAGAGAGAGAGAGAGAGAGAGAGAGAGAGAGAGAGAGAGAGAGAGAGAGAGAGAGAGAGAGAGAGAGAGAGAGAGAGAACTCTGTATATTATAACCATAAAATATGTAAAAGGACCTCTCTTGTATGACGAACGTCCTAATTAATTACATAACCATATTATTTATTTATTAATTTATTTATTATCTAGGTCAGTTGATTAATTTGTTGTTACTTCGTTGGTTGGTTATTGCTTGCTTCGCTTTTTACTTATTCTTGCCTTTTCGTTCTCCGTTTCCGTTTAGATTTTGGTTGATCCTTCACGAGTTTCTTTAGTTCTTGATCTGTCTGATGAATCTGTGCTTGAGATGTGATACAACCCTGACCTACCATTTTCCACACTGCCGTGCCACCTGCAAATCGATCGCACGACCATTAACTGGAGCGAAAATTGTGTGCTGGTCATTGATTTTGGACCTTCGGGCCAGGGGCCCAAAGGTCCAAAATGACAGACCGGCACACCTACGGCAGTTTGGTCTGTAATGGGGCCACAACGGCAGATTGAAAAATGATGAATGGCGCCATTACGTCAAAGGTCTGTGCCGTCAACTGTAAAATTCAACACCAAACGAGCAGGGGTTCCCCAAGGGCAAAGCTGAAACTGCATGAGGTTTGATTCGATTGCTACCGTCATATAACAAAAGGCAGTATGGCGAAATTTTCAGCTGTTATGTATTGAAAATATCGCTTTAAAAAAAAATGGACATACTAGCTTTTTGCCATACAACTGCAGGCTGGGAATCTATAAAGTGCCTATCGTATAAGCTCTACTTAGCAGGATTGCATTTTTGCGGGTGTACATTATTTTCCCCTCTGATAAGACCCCATTTAAAAAATATCTAACCTGGGAAGGAAAAGACACTTAAATCCATTTGTGTGAAAAGCGAGATGTTCATTGCACTGCTATGACAATCTCGCTTTTCACAAAAAAATGAACTGTCTTTTTGCTTTCACTGGGCAGCCAAGTTTACCGACGGTGCTTCTGAACGGTCATATCTTGCACAGTACAAATACCACTGCTAAACCGTTGAGCGCCGAGAAAATTTGATCAGCACACTAACTGCAAGAGGTATAGATCCTCATGAGCCCCCGCAGGTGCGGGGGCTCATGAGGATCTATGCCTCTTGCTGGCACCACTTTGAATCCACGGTCCTGGCACAGCTAGGAGCTTTTATGGTATTGAATTATCAAAGATTGGATACACGCGATCTCCACTGAACGACCAAAAGCCACAACTGTCCCAAAAGAACGTGGACATAGTGGTCTCAGCAAGAGGCGTAGATCCTCAGGAGCCCCCGCAGTCGCGGGGGCTCATGAGGATCTACGCCTCTTGCAGTAAGGTCGCGTTCATTTTTTTCTCGGCAGTAAAGGGATTAATCCCTACTAGGGACCACCACCGTACGTTCACGTTTGACCGGTCGTTCCTGGCGCCCGGAAAACCACCACTGCAATCATCCCCTTGGCAGGTAACGTCAACGTGTGGGGGTTTTCAGGACCCGTGGTATCTGTAACGACGGTGTTTTTAGTGTACTACTGAACTAAATTGTTACATATAAACGCTTATGGAATGAGTGTGTGCGTGGGCTTTCTGCCAATCTGTATAAAGGTGGGTGTTCTATCTCTGTTTACTAGACTCTTTCATCCACCACACACGCGCTTACAAACAAGGACAAAGGCCACACGGTTATCTCTCTTTGTCCTCTGTTTAACTTATTCTCATACACTCATAGCATACATTAAACCACACAATTCACATCATATAAACCAATCTACACCAATAACAATTCACATCATATAAACCAATCCACACCAATAACAATTCACATCATATAAACCAATCTGCACAAATAACTAACAAGTGGCATATAGGTTATTCACAACTTCAGCGCTCACACATTCACTCGCTACCGTAGAGGTCGTTGTCTCTCTCGAGAGACGTCACTCGACTCCTCTTTATACTAGTGTCGACACAGTCAATATCACATTGACGACTTGACGGAGATTCCCGAACTGAATATTATTCAATGACTACTCACAGATTTAGAACATTCCTAGGCGTGAAATTAACGGCGCTAGGCGACAATAGCTACACTGACGGAACACTGCATGTGGTCCTGTAGCACGAATCTGTGGCTTACTTCGCTACCGTTGCTGCTCGTAGCACCAGTGATGGTAGGACGAAGGAGAGATGAAGGCTTGATGATGTCCGCATTCCAGTCACGTGCGTGATGCTCAGGACAGCTTCATCGGCCCTACACCAGGGGTGTCCGCTCCGTACCGGCCCCGCTGTATTCAATATACAGCTATCGAATTCTCTAGCCAGAATTCTTCCTCAGAGCCCTACTGAGCAAAAACGACCGCTCGGCTCGACTGGTGTAGCATCTCTAACTGGCAATTATTCCCGATACTACACTGTCACTACCACCACGTGACACGTGAACATCGCTCACCTACATTACCGCACGTGAACATGGCTTATCTGTACATTACCGCTCGTGAACAATGCTTATCTCTACATTATTCGCATGTGAACATTCGGTCCAACTGCTAATGACGTCACACCATCGTCCGACCGAACCCTGCACTAAAGGCGTTCGTTACAGTATCACCACTTTGACCCTTTGCGTGTCGGCAGCAGTTTTAGTCGCGATGATTCCTGCCGGAATCATCGCGACTAAAACCGCTACCGACACGCAAAGGGTTAACGAGAATCTCCTTCAACAATGGCCTTTCCCCACGATATTCGCCATGCCATTGGTCATTTTCTGGGCTAGTTTGAAAACACTTTTAAAATTTTTTTTTCAATCTGACCTTTGAAACGGATTGATGAACCTGCGTTTTCACGTGCCTATATCATATCGGGTTTTTATGTCTTATGTTTGTTATTTCGGTATCGTGTAAATTTGCACGTGTTCTTGTGGATCCGGTGTGTTTGCATGTCGTCTGTACTGTATTGTATTCACCAAGTTAGATTATCTAGCTGTAAGCGCTTTGTGCCTTTATTGCGGGGATATTGCTATATACAAGTTTTATTATTACTAACTCACTGTGCCCGAGGTACGAAATGCCCACATTTTGGAGTTCTCCTCTGAGGACTGCATCATTACAATTCAGGAGACAGATCGACCATGATAGTTCAGTCAGTTATTTGGGCTTAACGCCGAGCAGGCAACTAAGGCCATCTCACGGCGGGATGGGTAAAGGTCTGGCCAGCCAGACTAAAAGAAAGGTCTTAAGACAAGATGTAAATAATTATATCTTTAAAAAATATTTTCATGATAGTTCAAGGAAGGTGGCAGAATAGCTTGGCGCCTATAGGCGCCAAGCTATTCTGCCACCGCCCTTGAACTATCATGGTCGAGTAATAAAAAAAAATTATCTTGTTGTGCTGTGTCGCGGGCAGAAAGTTAAGCACACACTTGTGAGCAGATTATAATAATAATAATAATAATAACACCGTTATTATATAGGCGCTTTTTCTCAATTTTTGGGCGAATCGACTCAAAGCGCCGCGAACTGAACCCCAACACGCACACTCACGTGACAGACACTGATTTACGCCGAAGACAAACACAGTACAAGACATACGAAGGGCCAGTTCAGCTACTGAAGTTACAGACATTTTGATCGCTTGTATTTGAAATTTGTAAAGTGGCCTGAGACCGGTACCAAAGTGTGTGTGTGGGGGGGGGGGGAGGGGGGGTGGGGGGTGGAAGAGCCGGAGTACCCGGAGAAAGAACCCCCGACGGTCCGCCCGAATTAACGGTGACACTTACCAGAGGAGAAAAGTCCGACGCCGGAACCCATTTTCGAACCTCGCACCTTTGGCATTGGTGGCAGGCGCCTTAACCTGCGCCGCCACGGACCGCCCCGTATGCGTGTATGCTGTACCCTCTGCCGGGTGTGCGTGCGTGCGTGTGTGTGTGTGTGTGCGCGCGCGCACACGCGCGAAGATCTATACCCATGCATGCAGCAGTAAATTCCCTCGGCACTTTTTTTTTTTATTGGCATGCGCGTGAAGCATGGCGGAATGATTAGAGGGTGTCTGCACGCCAGACTCACATGGAATATTGGAAAACACTTTTTTTTTTTTACTATTTTTTTTGAAGAGGGGGGGGGGGGGGGGGGACCGCCATTGTGTTCGCACAACCTTCTTCGCAGTCAGGGCCAAACTGACTCAGTTGTTTTTAAAAATGTATATAACCCCTTGACTGCTGGTGGACACAGATTGACTTTCTTCGTTAACCCATAAAGCCCCTACATGCTGCGGCAGGATGTGGATTGACCATGATAGTTCAAGGGTGGTGTCAAGAGTAGCTTGGCGCCTGCAGGCGCCAAGCTACTCTGACGCCACCCTTGAACTATCGTGGTCGATATGTCTTCAGGACTGTTGATGAAGACCTCAAAGGATACCTAAACAAATTGATAATTTCATAATACTAATAATACATTGTATTTATATGGCGCATTTCTCATATTTATAATATAACTCAATGCGCAGGACATAGCCGCGAACTGAACCCAGCAAGGACGCTCACGTGAATCACGCGCATTCCCTCACACACTGTACATAAAAACAGAACATTCACGTGGTGCTAAGGGCAAGCTCAAGCGAGCTACTGAAATTTAGGAAATTTAAATCGTTTTTATACATATTTTTGAAATTCGATTAAGTGGACTGAAATTAATAACCGATTTCATCCTCAAGATGAACTCAGGAAATTTAGCGCCAAAAGCCCCGCACCATCCAAGGAACATGCATATAAAGTGGTGTCAGCAAGGGGTACAGATCCGCAGGAGCCCCCACAGTTACTTCTTGCAGTTGGATCGTGTTCATTTTTTTTCTGCATTGAACGGATTATCGCATGGAACATTAATTTTCCTCTCTCCTAAACAAAACAGTGCCCCCCCCCCCCCCCTTTCTTCCAAACCATTATTTTTGACAATACAGCTGACTTTCTGCTCAAAGAATCCCACTCCTTGACTGCTAATCTGACCGTACCGTCATCAGCGGTTATGGGGTTAATTACACAGAGATTAAGTAATGGTTAAAACTACAGTAGCTCGCTTGAACTTGCCCTTAGCACCACGTGAATGTTCTGTGTTTATGTACAGTGTGTGAGTGAATGCGCGTGATTCACGTGAGCGTGCTTGTTGGGTTCAGTTCGCGGCGGTGCTTTGAGCCGATTTTCAATTGGGATAAAGCGCCTATTTAATGCGCTTATTATTATTATTATTATTATTATGTTATGGCATGACTGTATCTTGAGCAGCGGTCTTGGGGTTAATTACATAGCGATTAGATGATGGTTATAACATGAACTGAAAGTCCAGTTCCCAAACAGTTTATCTGTTCACACAAATAGTAATTTGTCTTTGGCTTCACGTAAAATTAACCCACTACAGCAGGAGATGGGTCGACCATGATAATGATAAGGACGCACTACAGCAGGAGATGGGTCGACCATGATAATTCAAGGGTAGTGCCAGATTAGCTTGGCGCCTGTCGGCGCCAAGCTAATCTGGCACTGCCCTTGAATTATCATGGTCGATCCATCTCCTGCAACAGGTGCATAGTAGTTAGATGACGCCTCCAAAATTTGGGAAATACGTGCGTCGGGCTGAACGGGTTAAAAACACGCACATGTGTACACAGTCCAGGGGAGCTCCGGGGCTCAGGTGGTAGAGTGTTCGAATATAGTCCGATAGGTTGTAGATTCGAACCCAGCCGGAGTAAAAATTTATACAGACCTCTTTTCTGTGCCCCGTCATCTTTGAAATCACCATTGTGGTGGACAAAAGACGTTAAACCCTACACGTTTTCTTGTACAAAGTCCAATTATTGTTCATTATGGACGGACAATACTTGGGCAATATCCTATTGAACCCCTGGCCCATTCAATGATTGATTGATTGTACATTGCTTAACGTCCCGACAGCAACAAGACTTTCTCAGGACGTGCCTGCACTGCTTGTCAAAAAAAAAAAAAAAAAAAAAAAGAAGAAAAAAAAAAAACCCAAACTAAACAGAATATTGAATGTATGTCGCCAGCCAGTCCAATACGTTAAATAAACCTACGACATGGGGCCTAAATAATGCTAAGACCATTTAGCTACACACATCCAAGATCAAGAGCTACAGGCAGCGCAGACAGTAGGGAGAGTTTAAAAAAGGATTGATTGATTGATTGTACATTGCTTAACGTCCCGACAGCAACAAGACTTTCTCAGGACGTCCAATATCAAGAGCTACAGGCAGCGCAGACAGTAGGGAGAGTTTACAAAAGGAAAATACAGGTGAATGGACCAAGGGTAGACAGAAACACATGCCCCAGAATAGAGGGGAAAATCCACCCTGTGGGGCTGACCAGGGTGACCCTGGGAACTAAAAAGTAGTTAACCAGACCCAAGTCCCCCAGGGCAGACCCGGGTGGGAATAATTTTAAAAAAGGAAAATACAGGGGAATGGACCAAGGGTAGACAGAAACACATGCCCCAGAATAGAGGGGGAAACCCACCCTGTGGGGCTGACCAGGGTGACCCTGGAACTAAAAAGTAGTTAACCCCACCCAAGTCCCCCAGGGCAGACCCGGGTGGGGGTGGCCCATTCAAGCAATGAGGGTGAATGTTTAACCTGACTGTTCGCGCGGGACAATACAACGGGCGTACTATTTAGATATTTAAGTGCCCATTGGTTCAAGTGTGATTCTAACATAGAGGCTATTCTGGCGACTACCTTGAACTATCATGGTCGATCTGTCTAATAATAATACCGTTATTATATAGGCGCTTTTTCTCAATTTTTGGGGAAATCGACTCAAAGCGCCGCGCCTGAAACCCAACACACACACTCACGAAACAGACACGGATTTACGCCATTTAAGACAAACACAGTACAAGACAAACGAAGGGCCAGTCAGCTACTGAAGTTACAGAGATTTTTGATCGCTTGTATTTGAAATTTGTAAAGTGGCCTGAGACCGGTACCAAAGTGTGGGGGGTGGGGAGGGGGGTGGAAGAACCGGAGTACCCGGAGAAAGAACCCCCGACGGTCCGCCCGAATTAACGGTGACACTTACCAGAGGAGAAAAGTCCAACGCCGGAACCCGGTATCGAACCACGCACCTTTGGCATTGGTGGCAGGCGCCTTAACCACTGCGCCACGGACCGCCCCAAAAGGTAATTTGTCTACGCTGCTGTAACCTAGTTTTTAGAGCAAAACGCCCAGATTAGAGAATTCTGAGTCCTATGTGTTATAAAAGTGTTAACAGCACCTATTTGCGCTTAGCCAGACTGCAAGAAATATTGCCAATGCAATATCCCCAGTGGGACCCAATATTGGTCACTGCGGCGGCTTTTGTGCTCGGCCAGACGGTTCCTTTTGTTTGACGCTAATACGCCCCAGCCAACCCCCTCCCCCCCCCCCCTCCGCCAACTCCCTCGCCTCCTTCCCCAAATCCCACCCACCTATAGATGCGTAGATTCTAACGAGGCCTAGGGACAGCTGAAGCCGATCTTGGTGATTAGGCGCTATACAAATTACCTTTATTATTATTATATTATTATTATTATTATTATTATTATTATTATTATTATTATTATTATTATCTTGTGCAGCAACATGCACAGCCTCTCATCATTCTGACCTTGATCAACGAGAGGAACAAACTCGTGAGCCTTTGTTGAATAAGTGAGCTCAGTCCTGCGCTAGCCACTAAGCAAGGCACTCCGCTACAGCGGAGTACCTTGCTTAGTGGCTGGCGCAGCACTGAGCTCATTCGTGCAACTGGCCCCTACAGTCGCACGTGCTCACGAGTTATGCTCCTCTCGCTGATCTGACAAGGACTGTTTCTGAGTGATGCAGCTCGCAAT
>BTPG01000004.1:220836175-220838675 GCA_036245525.1 Semisulcospira habei | reverse complement strand
GATTTGTGCACTAGCACGCACTTGTTAAATACTAAGTGTTTACCAAGAGGAAGGCCGAGTCAAGCTGCCTCGAGCCTCGCCTCGGTGGGTAGTGAGGAACTAGGAATAGTTAGTTCGGCTGCTCTCCTGTATAGCGAATTTATTTTCCTGGTCTGGACCTCACTGCAGCCGTCCCAAACTGTCGGGGCATAATCAATGTGGGGCTTGATGTATTCATTGAAAAATAGTTTACGCGTAGTCATATTAATGACCGCTTTCAGTTTAGACAGTAAAAATAATTTCTTTGAAATTGTGTTTCCGATGAGGTTGCCAACTGAGTTGGTTATCTACAATTACCCCTAGTAAACGGTACTGCTGTACTTGCTCTATAGCCCTTTCCCATTTGTAATAAGGAAGTTAAGCACGAGTATCCTCCCTTTGCTACACCGAGTTCCGGCAAGATGGAAGCAGACATAGAACGCATGAACGTGAAACAATTAAAAGATTTTCTTCGAAAACATGGACAACTTGTCAGTGGAAAAAAAGAAGAATTAGTGCGCAGAGCAAGAGGCACATTTCTGCTGCGAAAAGATGGTGAGGATGCTGTCGATGATGCTGTGGAAAGAAATGATGCAGGTCAGTAAACAGTTGACTCCACTGACCACTGCCATATGATATATTATAAATATTTCATATTTGTCAGCATGTGCTTCTTGTGCTTTGGACTCTGTTTATAAATTACATTATTGTCATATGTGTGTGTGTGTGTAAAATTTGATCTGCGAGTTAGTAGTTTTGTAATATAAGTAAAATCAATTATCCCTGATTTCTGATATAAATAAAGTATTCTACATGGCATAAAGTACATGAAATTGTTAATATTAAAAAAAAATTCATAAACTTTATTAAAAAAAACCAATGTCTGTTTACTTGAGTACCTACGCATTTTTGTAGCGCTATCAAACGTACTTCGAGCAGTCCCCTTTATTATTATTTATTTTTTTTTTTTTTTTTTACAAAATGCTGAGTGCTAACTACTAGCATCTATTTCATTGTCATAGTCAGAGTTCCTTTCAAATAATGAGTATGAAGTTGAAAATGATGTAACACGAGATGATATGATTTAAAAAAAAATGTATAAAAAATGTATACACAGACACTTTTAGCACAGAGTACAATGACATTTGTTGGGTCCTCATTTTAGGTTTTTTAGCTCTCAGTCTCAGGGATCAGTTCACTTTAAAATTATCCACTCAAGTGTATCTGCATGTATTGTTCTTGTAAAATTTAGTAATATCTGCAAAAAAACAATAAAACGTTAATGTGTTTGTTTTAATATAGTGCATTTTTGTTTTCGTCTATAAACTTATGGGATGGTTGGTTGGCATCAGGGTCGGACCCAGGGAAGTCCTGTTGCCCAGAACAACCCCCCTCCCACCCCTACCCAGCTGACCATATACCTCTTTCTATGATTATATACCCCCCTCTCCACTTATGATGTTTGTAAAAAAGTGTATGACATCGCACACTATCCGATGAAATGGCCTGTTTTTTTATCGGCCGGCCGTACACACTCGAACGACACAAGTCAGTCTGAATTTTTATGTCTAGTTCATGTGTGTTTCGAGGAAGTTTTGCTTTAAATTGCCGGTACTCCTCATCGTCAGCGGACCAAACCGTGGAGATAGTTATTTTGCGCAGCGTTTTGTTGCACGTATCAAAATCTCCGTTGAAGTTCTATCCCCATATTTTTGGTAGGGATTAGGACTACCGACTCTAAGGCCTACCTACTGATGCCAGCAGGTTGTTGTCTCACTCACGCCCTGATATTTTCATACGGTTTTTGTATCATGGGCGTGTGTGATCTTCAACTTTTTTTCTTTTTTTTTTTTCTTTTTTTTTTCCAAACTTCCCCTCTTTATATGGGTGTTCCCCTTTCCCTTCCTTTGTTTTGTTTGGTTTTTCTTACAACGATGGACGGCAACTGGTTCGGATCGACGAAGCTTTCCGTTGTCTTGGTTTTCCAATTTTCGACTTTTTTCTTTTCACCTTTACATTGACATACTTTAGGTTTATACGGGGGATAGGATTAAACGGAGATCGAGATACGTGCAACAAAACGCTGCGCAAAATAACTATCTCCACGGTTTGGTCCGCTGACGATGAGGAGTACCGGCAATTTAAAGCAAAACTTCCTCGAAACACACATGAACTAGACATAAAAATTCAGACTGACTTGTGTCGCTCGAGTGTGTACGGCCGGCCGATAAAAAAAAACAGGCCATTTCATCGGATAGTGTGCGATGTGATACACTTTTTTTTACAAACAATACAGACAGCTATGTAGCTTGACAACTCTTCCGTCAATAATTTTTCCTCGGTGGTTATGGCAAATAACACAGTAATGTTTTCCACCTCCACACACTTTTGCCGATCTAGCCTTTAATGCTGACGCCATTGTCGAAACAGCGGCCGGAACTCAGTGAGCGTTCTCCTACGCTAAAGAGCAGCGAAAGATAAC
>BTPG01000004.1:220766175-220831175 GCA_036245525.1 Semisulcospira habei | reverse complement strand
CTTCATGGACCGCTATAGTGGGTATGATGAAAGGTTTTGTGCCGGCAGTTCTCTGCTTGCAGAAATCGACTAAGTTGTCCGGGCAAACATAGTCATGCGACTCAGTTCCCGGCGGGATTAATGATTCTGCTACGGAGACGAAGTGGCTGTTGAAGCTGTTTGCTGTGAGATGCGGCGGTAAAGGAGTTGTGCTTTTATTCGTGCCTCTAGTAACTAAATTTATCGCACGCCATATTGTGGCACAGTCTTTACTTTCGTGAATAACTTTATCGAAAAGTAATTTCTTTGCCTTCAGAACCATGGATTTTATTCGATTACGTTCTTTCTTGTAATCGGTGAAGCGCTTCTCTCTTCTCAGCTCATCCCTGTGCTCCATGGCCTCGATAAGATCCGCAGTCAGCGAGAGAGAGAGAGAGAGAGAGAGAGAGAGAGAGAGAGAGAGAGAGAGAGAGAGAGAGAGAGAGAGAGAGAGAGAGAGAGAGAGAGAGAGAGAGAGAGAGACTAGAGAGAGAGAGAGAGAGAGTTTTGGTCCTTATCCTCAGTTCATTCCCCGAAACGCACAGTCAAACAATTTTACTCACTCGCACCCTCAGTGTGACAAATCGCCTTCCGGAAGCCCTCATAGTCTCGCTCCGGTTCCTCCACTATCACGTGACCCGAATACTGACTCGCATGCGCGTGACGCAACCCAATCACATGCTTTTGAGTCAATCCCATTGACTTCCTCCATAAAAAAACCCAACAAAACAAAGACGATTTTAACAGTATAGAAATGTGAATGGGGTCACCACTGCCCTACTAGCACTCTCCTCATAGGTTCAATAATTTACATACAACAGAATTATTTTCAGGAGCCCAAGAGAGAAATGCGGAGCAAGAGGCGCAAATCCTCATGAACCCCTGCGGCTACATGGGCTCATGAGGATCTGCGCCGCTTGCAGACGGCAGTTTAGCCTGTCTCGGAGACCTTTCCAGACTGATTTGTCGTGATGCACCCAAATGATCCCCGCCCTGGGCCCTCCCTTGCAATTAGTTCAGGATGAGGGAGGGGCGTGAGGAAGGGAGGGAGGGGAAGGGGGGGGGGAGGGGGGACGGAAAAAGAGGGGCGTGAGGGTTGAAGAGACCCAATGACGATATGCCGCCACACTCTGACAGAAAAGACAATGTCAAATCATTCCATTCATCAAACCTCGTTACATCTGCAAGAGAAATAGATTCTCATAAGCCCCTGCATACGCAGGGGCTCATGAGAATCTAGGTCGCTTGTTGATGAAGATCGGTTTCTGTTGCTGTTGAACAGAGAATCTTAATTTGGGTGAAAAATGCGACCGAAACGGTTCCAGACGATTGCTGCGAAAATCTGAGATTTCACTGGTTTTTTTTTTTTTTACGGGGCACTACGGATTACGCACTATTGTGTCCTTATTCTTGTCCATGGCCACGGATTGAATTCGCCCAAAGCCAGGCCATATGAATAAGGCTAATAATGATTTTAAATCTAGATTCTCTGTCAAAAAGAACTTGTGACATTTGTTACCTGGGAATTGACAGAGACTGTTAAACCCGACAGATAGGTCGGTACATCACATACCGAACTGTAAACTGTTTTACTTCAGTTTATATCTGCAACAGAAGTTACAGATACTTTTAACAAAAAACTGGAGATGATGCTCACTTGCCGACTCTCTTACGCATTAATGTGCTTTATTCTCGTTCAGGAGTTACACGACTAGTAGTTCTAAGCCAGGCTGAAGTGAACAGAAAATAGCATACGCGGCTTTTGAATTGGCACAGCCGACAAGCCGAACATTACACTAGAAGACAAAGAAACAGGTTTCAAGAAGATCTGGTTTGAGCTGCACGTCAGACAAATGGCAGTTTCTACGCAGGAACCAGAGGCCAGTTGCATGAGCGAGATTAGCAAGGTGTGCAGCTATGTTGCTTAGTGGCTGGTGCAGGGCTAAGCTCGCTCATGCTACTGGCCCCCGCTGCACGAGGAAGCGTAGTCCTACGGCAGCCACTAGTCAAGGTACCCCGCTATAGCGGAGCACCCTGCTTAGTGGCTGGCGCAGGACCAAGCTCGTTTGTGCAACTGACCCCTGGCCTCTTGTAGTTTTACGTTTGTTGACCCCTTCACTGCCAGTGGACGCAGACTGATCTGGAGATCATTAACCCCTTCCCTGCCACAGCACGTACATCGTTGTTTCTGAAATGTTTGCTCATTCATCAAATAAGCGCCAAAAAAGTCCAAGAAACATAGGTGCAAACTGGTATCAGCAAGAGGCATAGATCCTCATGAGCCCCCGCAGTCGCGGGGGCTCATGAGGATCTATGTCTCTTGCAGTTGGATCGTGTTCACTTTTTCTCGGCATTAAATGGGTTAATTGTACTGAAATCCAACGTCAAAGATCTCCACCCGTCAAAAAGGAACTTGGTTACAAAGTGATTTCAGCAAGAGACACAGATCCTCATGAGCCCCCCTGCGAATGCGGGGGGCTCATGAGGATCTATGTCTCTTGCAGTTTGCATTGTGGTTCACTTTTTCCTTCTTAGTCTCGGCGATGAAGTGATTAAAGGCCACACACGTTTATACGTTACACCACGCAATGTGAATATTGCACAGTTTTAGTTCAGCTAGAACGGAGGGTTGCACATGTCACAGCGCGGAGACACACTCAGACGGTTTCAGGCGATTCCTGAACGCCCGCGCCGGAGACGGAATAAAAAGCTCTGGAACAATGAAGACCGGAATGACAAAGAGACGGGAAGGAGGAGGACAGGGAAAGGGAATTTTAACCCCTTCACTGCCAGCACACTCGAAATGCGCGTCTGAAATCACTGCCGGGCACACAAAGTAACTGGGGATCAACATTAGGCGTTAGCACTAACTTAAACAAGAGACATAAATCCTCATGAACCCCTGCGACTGCGGGGGGCTCATGAGGGTTTATGTCTCTTGTAGATGGGTGTCCTTCGACTTTCACTGGCAGTTAGGGGGTTACGACGTCTCACAGACAGAAGGGTTTGCGTGAAGAGCGGAAGAAGAAAAAAAGCCTTAGGGATGAGCGGCACCAAAAAATCCTTGATTTCTCTCTCTCTCTCTCTCTCTCTCTCTCTCTCTCTCTCTCTCTCTCTCTCTCTCTCTCTCTCTCTCTCTCTCTCTCTCTCTCTCTCTCTCTCTCTCTCTCCCTCCCCCTCTCTCTTGTGCATAATAATTATGTAAAGTAGATTAGCAACGGAAAGTTCGAAAAATGGTTTCACCAAAACTTTCACCGTTGTAAAATAAAGAATCATTGTCATCATTGTCATTGTCTCTCTCTCTCTCTCTCTCTCTCTCTCTCTCTCTCTCTCTCTCTCTCTCTCTCTCTCTCTCTCTCTCTCTCTCTCTCTCCCACACACACACACACCCCACCCCTCTCTCTCTCTGGTGGGTGAGGTCATGTGTGTACAATCACAGGCTTTCCTATTGAGGCAAAACGACAACAACAGCAATATACTTGAACGGATTAATGCAGTTGTATTTTTTTCACAAAATATATCTTTCTCTTTCTTCTATTTGTGCATCTAACCTACCCCTCCACCCCCCCCCCCTCCTCCTGCCTCCCCCCCTCCCCCCTGACCCCGAACCCCGCCAAAATACCCTCTTTCTAGCTCCAAGAAATATCCCGATTTGAATCAGAACGTGTCTGTATGGTAATTAGCAACCAGACGCGGCATAATTAGACTTTGCCGCCAGAGTCAAGCGGGTCAGATTTTAGGAATCGCTGACGTAGGCCACCGTTGGCCCGCGCACTTCCCTCGTCTGGCGCCCTCCATTTGCAATAGACATATATTTTTCAAAAGATAACAAACAAACAAACAACTTCCGCAACTTGCTGCATCGCACGGACGCGCGAAATACGTCTGAGACATAAGCCCAGAGTTTCTCCAAGTATTAGGTCCGACATTACACACACCTGCTCCACTCCGAGATGAACAAGAAGATCCGGCCCCAGCCGCAGTGTTGGCGGTGGGCAGGGAAAAGTATCGGAGCTTAGCAGGGTGTCGCCGTGGGGTAGCCTTGTTTGACAGCATTAATTAGCTCCCGCTGATTGTCCCCACAGCATTTTTTGCCCCATCGCAAATGAGGGCTCACAGGGAAAGAAGGAGGCTAGGATGGTTGGGTGGGGGAGGAGGACGGGGTAGCGGTGGAAGGGTGTGTGTGATTTCTAACACTACCACGGCCTTCCCATCAAGCCCACCATAATTACCCACAAACCCATTACCCAGTACGCAAAAGAATACCGAGCCGATCCAAGTAAGGCCGCACTCGGCTTGCGCACAGCAGTAGGACCGATGTCAGCCCTAGCACCTGGCAGCTCTTTGCGATCCCGATGAGGCCATTTACATCATTGTAGTCCGAACCCTGCCCCTTCGTAAATGCCGCCCCCCCCCCCCCCCCCTTTAGTTTCACAACAGCGCTGTATGAATACCCAGTGCGCAAAGGCCAATAATCGGGCCGACGTCGGTCGCCGTTGGTCCGCGCACGGCAGTGCGCGGGCCAACGGCGACTGACATCGGCCCGATGACCTTTTGCACCGTGGGTCGGTGGATATAGGTACGTACGGTATATCGTTTCGGATTCATTTTCTTCGGACTGAATAGATTAGTAACTGAGCAGTAACCCCTTTATGATCATTGCGCGCAGCTGTGTTTATGAAATCATTGCAAATTGCACGTCAAGGATCCCCCAAGCCGTCAACAGAACTGGTGTGCATCCACACACAGTGATGCCAGCACAGAGGTATAGATCCTCATGAGCCCCGGCAACTGCGGGGGCTCATGAGGATCTATACCTCTTGGCAGTTGGGTGGGTGTTCGTCTTTTCCTCGGCAGTGAATGTGTTAATATTCAGGGCTTTGTAAACAACGTCCCACTTCGTATCACAACACAGGTAGGTCTCTCGATGGCGCCTCAAATCAGTGGTATAATTGGAAACAGACATTACAGTCACTCCCCACTGGCGTCTTTTCCACGGACGTATCACTACCAATCTTTTACCACTCGCTCGAAGAACGGCAACTTCTATTGTGATTGAAGCAAGCGGTTTTGATATCTTAGCGTTAAATGCTCTAAAGGAGTGTGAGGTGTTTCAGCTGATACTTAAATCAAACCCTTGTGACACCATCAGAATTGATTTTGCCCCACCCCCTCCCCTCTCCCCCCTGGCACCTCCCCCACACCCCCACAACGCCCCTCCCACCCTACCTCGTCCACACACACACGCGCGCTCGCGCGCACACACACACACACACACACGCACACGCACGAGCGCGCGCGCACACACACACACACATGCACGCACACTGACACACGCACAATCATCTCCTCATATCATTTTAGGTCACACATCTTTAAAGTAATGGCGTCAAGGCAAAGTCAGGAAGGCAAATACCGGACGGGATTTTGTTTTGAAATGTGACACTCGCGCAAATTGAACACCGAGGTGCTAGTGCCGACACTGTACCGGCAACAATACACGGTGTAATATGCCACGGTGTACTGGTCTGTGCCTTTTTGTTACCAGCACACACACTGGTCCGCAAGAATCAGCGTGTGTTTGTTTGCTGAGGCGCGCGACATTCTTACCAACATATTAATTTCTCGCGGTGGCTCACGAGGATTTACGTCTCTTGTTAGTTTTACGTTCTTTCTATCTACTTTTGGTCTCATTTAGCTCATTCCAGATTCAGTAATAAGGTGACTGCCAAGAGTGTAAACAGCAGATAAGAACCCAACGAAGAAAGAAACACGCTTAGAAAAGTCAGTTACAACACATTATTAATATTTCGGGTAAATACCCTTCTTCAAAATAGACAAACAACACGTCGCTACTTATCTTGTCGAGTTTGAAGAAGGCATGTGGGAACTCTCAGCTTGTGTCTTCACGCGAGTGTAGGGGAGTGTGCGCGAAATGTGTGATCACTGGCAGCATAGGGGTTAGTTAGTGACGATATGCGAGGTTTCGCGTGTCCGTGTTATTTAACTCATTGTACCCCAAACCGAAATCTCCAAATGTTGAAGTTGTCATCTGAAGACTGCATTGCAGTGCAGGACACAGATCGGGGCAGGGATCACTGTTGCAGCGCTGAGTATCCCTGGTTGGTACGATCGCATGAGTTCAAGGGTGATGCCAGAATAGCTTGGCGCCTATAGGCGCCAAGCTTTTCTGGCATCACCCTTGAACTATCATGGTCGATCCATATCTTGCTGTGGTGTGTCTGGGGTAGAATGAGTTAAAGATGATTTGAGGTTCATGCGTTCCCATTGTAATCAATGACTCAGTACTTTGATTTGGTCGGTCGCGGATGACTGAAGTTTTAGTTTATTTTTTATACTTTTTTTGAGTTCACATCTAGCCGCACTCAGATAGAACAGGTTGTGCCAGTTAAAGCTGGGCGGATGGTGGGTGGGTGGGGGATGGAATGGGAATGGAATAGAATGGACTGAACGAATGACGACGGTTATGGCACCAAAGAATCGGCAGTCGGACAGCCGACAGAAAACAACAATTTGCTCCCAGCCTGGCTCTTTTGCCGAATGAGGTAGTCATCACTATTTGAAGACTGGGCCGGGCTGTTCTCATCTTTCAGTACTTCCGGCCCCATGCATTAGAAAATGAAGCGCTTACTTTCAAAGGAGCTCATAACTTCAAGTTCGAAAGGAAGGTCTTACTACACATTATGTGCATGAGGCCCTTGCCACATAAAAGGCGCTAAAATCCAGATTAACCAGTCGTAAGCAAAACCGATGTAGTGACTCGGACCCTTGGCCTCACTGAGTCGTTTCAGTGGTGAGCCAAACTGAGTCAGCAAGAGATGTAGTTTCTCATGTGCCTCTGCGACTGCAGGGGCACATGAGAATCTACGCCTCTTGCATGTAGAAGGGCACGGATTCAGTTAGTAGCTAGGCTTATTTATCTCCGGTATTCAACCAAGTCCTGAAATTATCAGATTTCAAGCCACAGAGTACTCGTTGTCTCATATTCATATAAGAACGGCGCTCGGCTCGTAAAACCCATAACTCATTGCTACTGAGAAAGATGGGAGCCCCACAATGTAACCGCAAAAGACATAGACCCTCAGGGCCTCCCGCAGTTGCGAGGGCTCATGAAGACCTACGCCTCTTGCTGACGGCACTGTGCGTCTGTGTCAGTTCTCTGGTCGTGACTGGCGGCTGGGTCGCCTCTTGCGCGGACCTATTGAAACAGAATCTGCCTCCACTGGCAGTGAACGGGTTAACTCATTCTACCCCAGACACCCCACAGCAAGATAAGGTTCGATCATGATAGTTCAAGGGTGATGCCTATGGGCGCCAAGCTATTCTGGCATCACACTTGAACTATCATGGTCGATCTATGTCCTGCACTGCAATGCAGTCTTCAGACGACAAGGGCAAAATTTAAGGATTTCGGTGTTGGGGTAGAAAGAGTTAAACAGCGGATTGCTCCGCCCGAATTGTAACCCCTTATGCAAGCAGCCCCCCGGCTCCATGTACTGTAAACAGTGAACAGTACCGGTGGCCACATGCACAAGAGGCCGGGATAACCCTTTTAGCCCTGATGCACTGTAACATGAGAAATTTGACAATGATAGTTCAAGGGTGGTGCCGGAAAAGCTTGGCGCCCAGAGGGCGCCAAGCTTTTCTGGCACCACCCTTGAACTATCATTGTCGACGTACCTCCTGAACTGTGAAGTAGCAATCCCAACACTTCACAATCTTGAAAAAAAAAAGAAGAAGAAATCAGCATCAGGACTTAATGGGTTAATCCCCTGAGTGCTCAGATACTTGCAGTGTCACATAAATGGCCCTAAAGTGGAGATTAAAAGCTTCTCCGTTGCACTTCCCCCTGTGTTGCTTGCCAGAGTGGTACCAAGTGACGAGAGATTTAGGGGACTACCGCCGGACAATTGACGTTTATTTCCGTAAACCTCATTCCTTCCAGCCAGCTAGTCATTGTTGCTGTCGCCAGTCCACTCCTACCCACCCCTTTCCTCCCCTGTCTACCCTACTATCCGCGAGCAGCATATAATGATTCTCACGAGTCCCTGCAGGAATAGCACCACTAATCCGCTCATACAGATTTTTAGAGTGTTCGTGGCAACAAAAAAAAATCAGCATTTTATTAATTCAGAAAATTGTTTGGTGTATAAGTAGGCATGATTGTCATGCCCCTCCACTCCCTCCCCCCCAAAAAAAAAAAAGAAAAAAAAAAGAAAAAGAAAAACACACACACACACAAAACAAACACCTCCCCCCCCAAAAAAAAAAAATAAAAATAAATAAATAAAATAAAAATAAACAAACAACCAAACAAACAACAAACAAACAACACCAACAATAACAAGCAACAAAACAAAAACAAAACACACAAACACACAACAACAACAACAACAACACAAACAAACAATAAACAATAAATAAATAAATACAGAATAAATAAATAAATAAATAATGCGGAAAAGCTGGAAAAGAGTTTCTTAGCGGGAGCAGGTTCACGATGGAAAGTCACAGACCGTCTATGTGTTGGTACAAAAATGAGAGAACACAGGCACATACACACACAGCTACAGGCTTCAGATGTGATGAACATCTAAAACTAGCGTAAATGGAGGACGCTCCCTGCAGCACGTCGTTGATTCCTCCACGGCGCGATCAAGGGAGATAAACGTGATACGCAGGGCAGATAACTGCAGTATCGCATTCCGAGGTCCCTGCTAGCAAGGGAGATAAGGAGTGTATCCCTCCACACTCTCCAAATCCCTGACGAACATCTCAAACTGAGCAGGAAAGGAGGAAGAATGTGTTAGTGAATGGAGCAGATCTAATCCATGCAAGAGGCGTAGATTTCATGAGTCCCTGCAACTGCAGGGACATGCGAATCTACGCCTCATGCAGGTGGAAGGGGGTTCCTGTGAAGCGGTATCACACTATAGGGGCTCCGACGGCTCCCTACTTTTAGAAGCCTAGGGGTGAAGGGTTGGGGCCAGGTGGGCCCCTAGTGATCTATGGCGCCCCCTGTGGGCCCATGTGTCTTTGACAAACGGATTTTCCATAGCGGGAAGGCCAGTAAAATATACAGGTGGGTGGGTGCTTGTGACGGCTGATCAGAGGTCACAACGGGTGCCTCTCTCGACCTTGCTAAAGGCAGGTTTGAAAAATGGCTGTCTGTGATGATGTCAATGCCTCAACGTTGATAAATAAAGCTTCATTGCATCATTGAATCATGGCTACACATGACGCACAGCGGATCCAGGGAGGTAACCAATGTGACTAAACGTCTTTAATAGCGAATGAAAGGAAAACAAACACGACTGCATGCCATTTACACGATATAAAAATTACCTAAAACGTTTTATTGTTGCTGGTTTGCTTGTTGCTGTTGTTGTGTGTTTTTTTAAGAATTACTGAAAACGTTTTTTTTTTTGTTTTTTTTTCCCCGCGTGATATCATTTTGCCACCACGAAGGCTACTTTAAAGACGGGGCACCAAAAGAAGTCTGAAACAGTTTTGACTTCAACCCGATTCGAACAGCAGCTTGTCGAACGAGGACCCTGCCCTCTAGAAACTTATCTGCACGGTTCCCAGTTCACGTGAACGGGCCTTACACAAGTAATTATTATAATTAAGGCAACTAAAGTCAATGTATTTGTGCTATCAGTAACTTAGAACTGGATTTTCCCCTCCATTTTTGTTGTGCTTGTTGTTGCAGTGCTTGATAACAAATCATTGTTTTTGTTGTTAATAAATCAGCGTTCATGCGCTTACCACCCAGTAAGCAGTTGAAACATGTTCTTCCCAAAACGGCATTCAATGTCAGTCTGTCATCTAACCGTTTGTCGGTAGCGCGTTTTGTCGCGACGAGTCCTGCGTAAAAGGCCATCGGGCCCATGTCAGCCGCCGTTGGTCCGCGCACGACCGTGCGCTGGCCAACGGCGGCCGACATCGGTCCGAAGGTCTTTGCGCATTAGGATCTCGGAAAAAGCGTTATGGACAGACAAAGGGCTAACCTTTCACTTGGCATCTGTTAAAAAAAAAAAATAATAAATAAATATTTTAAAAAAAATGCCCGAAATAATCATAATCATACGAGCAAAAGAAATGGAATGGAATCTTCGGAAACACTCCACTATCTTTGGCGTGTCTGAATAATACTGACTCCAAGTCAGAATCCATGCCTTTTCAATTTTCTGATCGAGATAAGCTGCCGGCCAGGTGTGCCTCAAATGGAGGATGCTGTTCGGTTAGACTGCGCACGACTTCGTTACTGGCCAATAAACTAGCACGTAAAAAAATAATCCACATGCTAACACGATATTAAACCGGCAGAATAAATCCTTCGCTGCCGTGCAGTGATTACGAATTGCGCGTATGAAACCACTGGACACTGACCAACATTTCGAATGAAGAACAAAAAATGTAAACGGGGACCCAAAACAGGCAAAGATTCACATGACAAACAAGAGACATAAATCCTCATGAGCCCCCGCGACAGCGGGGGCTCATGAGGATTTATGTCTCTTGCAGATGGGTAGCGTTTGCCTTGCCCCGGCAGTTAAGGGGTAAACTCGTCTTTTTGTGTAGGTAAATGAAGGACAGTCCCTGCCAGCAAAAGACACGGATTCTCATGAGCCCCTGAGACTGCATGTTATGGGCTCACGAGGCTCTATGCCCCTTAGCAACCGGAGAGAGCTTGTCTGAGACGCCGCCGATCTGCAGAGTCCTTCTGATGATTCAGCATGCTTGCTTGACTGGAAAGATTTTCCGATGCGCACGAGCGAAATCTGCTTCTACCCTTGATGGCATGGACTGACAACAGCCTTCTCTGCCTGCGGAACATAGCTGCAGATAAGATCAGGATCAGGTTTAGATTCATAGGAGCCCCTGACACCACATATGGCTCATGAGACCCGGCCTTTGTTTTATGGAGACGAGTGACTATCTCTGAATTGTGCGCGAACGTTCGAGAATCGTTGGCTGCTCTATCGAGAAACCTTCGCCCAAACCTCCCCGCCTGCAAGAAACATAGATTCATATGAGCCTCTGCTGTCGCAGGGGCTCATGATAATCTATGTCACTTGCTGTCTACAGCTTTGCCATCAAGGGAGGGCGTTGCTCAGGGTTTCGGCGATGGACGGGATCAAAACGGTCTCTGGAAATCCAATCAAATCAGTGTAAACAATTTGCCTGCGTGCCTGTTTTGACCATTGCCCACTTTGGCACCGCTCCCCTATCGCCCTCCTTGATTGGTCATATGACTCCCCCTTGGATAGGGAAAGGGGTGTGGTGTGGTGGGAGGAGGAGAAGGGAAGAAGGGAGTCATCAAAGCGTGCAAGGTGGGGGGTGGATGATGAAGAGTGGGTTGGCATTGGCAGAAAGTTTAATATGCAGAAAACAGGTCAGGACTGACTGGAACATAGATAGGTCAACATACACACACAAGAAGTAAGCATCATCATAAGAGTTGCGGGGGCGCATGAGGATTTATTCTTCCCAAGACTGACTGCCCAAACAAATCTGAAGAGCCTGAGACTGTAGATATTACACAGTGACGGGATCAGGACTTGGAACGGACAAACTTGGGCAAGAGGCCTAGATCATCATGGCCCCCGCTAACGCGGGGGCCATGAGGATCTACGCCTCTTGCCAGTTCCCGTTTCGTGCCAATTTGGGACGTGTCAATGATGAGAACGAGACAGACAACGCACTATTAAGATGCTGGTGGCGAGTCCCATTTCGTGACATGTTGGACATTTCTATGATGGGAACGAGACAGACGGACTGGACAACCGATGGCCCGTCAGCCGAGGACACAATCAACTTTGCCGCCTTTCCACTTTCCCAGCCTCCCTCCGCCCCCCCCCCCCCACCCCCCTTTGCCCGGAATCCTCAGCTACTACCACACTTCTGTTTCAATTATGTCGTACGTCAAAAAAAAAAAAAAAATCCATCTGCTTTATTCTGACGAAACAATCAGCCCTCCCCTCCCGTTCTCACAGAAAATTTCCGGACCTTTCTAAAATGAGAAATACACAAAAATATTGCATGCTACGCGTAGCCTACAACAGAATCTGTGGAAATATTCAACTACCCCCTCCATAGTTAGTTTGTTTTAACGTCCACGGTACCGGAGTGATAATGCACGGTCCTAATAATAACAATTATATATATATATTATATATAATATATATTGCATGCAACTGGCCCTGGTCCCAAAGCCTCCGCCCTCTTTCTATCCGTCCCCCTCCCATGGGGCCCCATTGTTTGTTTACACAGAAAGAGGCCCGGGGGAGGGAATCCCATTTCAGATGGACATGGAATAACCAAAAGCTTGGTCCCTCCGTCCCGAACCCGAGTGGACACGACTGTCGTAAGCCCGCTACCATCTGGCTATCCCCATATCTGATGTCATACTCATTCTGGGGAAATCAACAGGGGACAGTGCGTACACGCAAGAAGCGTATATTTAATTGGACCCCTGCAAATCAGGGGCTCATGAGAATCTATGCTCTTTGCAGACGGAAGGCCGGGACTGGTTGTGAATTCTCTTACCCTATTACCGTCCGGTTAGAGTGTCATCGAGGCGTGACCCTAGACTATTAAAAGCAAACATCTCCTTACATTCTCTGCAGAAGGAACAGAAATGTCGACACTACCACAAACAGGCTAAGATCTAAAAGCCCCGTTGGTTGTAAGGGTTTATGAAACTCTGTGCGCTCGAAAAATCTTGCAGCATTGGGAATCCATGTCTGTGTCCAGCGAAAAACGGCGCAAGAACTGGCGTGAATGTTCATTACTTTAGGAAACAATATTCACATGAGAGGCGTAGATCCTCATGCACCCACGCATGTGCCCACATAAGGACCCAAACCTCTTGCTGTCAGAATTTACGTGTGTGATTCTCAGGCCAAAGATTCCTTCAGGCCTTTCATCGTTCACTGTACCTCAAAAGACTGTCCGGTTTGAAGACATGAGGCAGGACCTAAAGGGTTATTCGTTTCCATTACTTCAGCGACTGAGTCGGCCAGCGCCGTCCATTAACCCATCACACCCTGAGGACGAAATTATCAGTTTTATTTTTAAGGCATCCTTTGAGGTCTGTACTGCATCACAGTTCTAAAGACAGATCGGCCATGATAGTTCAAGGGTGGTGTCAGAATAGCTTGGCGCCTACAGGCGCCAAGCTATTCTGACACCACCCTTGAACTATTATGGTCTATCCACATCCTGTCGTAGCAGGTCAGGGCTTTATGGGTTAACATAAGAAACCAAAAACATCTCGTACGTTAAGAGGCTTGAATACGTAAAAGAGTGGCTATATCTGAGGCCTCATGTAGCAGGTACGGGAAGATACATGTAAAGAAAACAGTTGCTACTCTTCTCGACCCCCGCCCCGTCCTTATAGATTAACTAGATCAGTGAGTCTGCAAAGAAGTAAAAACGTCAAGAAAACGGACCACATCCATCGCAATCCTAGCGCAAACAGCAGAATGATGCATCGCCCGCCACTCGTTCTTGTACCACGATCGTAGCCGGGACTGACTACCTTGGCTCCTGGAGATCCCAGAAAAAACTTCCCTATTCATCGTCGCAGACCGCATCAAGACTAAACCCAGACACAGTTCTCCGTCAATATCATCTCCGTCGAAGATAAAATATTGTTCGTCTTCCCAAATGTTTGCGCAATCAGATTATAAAATGTATCATCAGCGACTGTTAAAGGCCGCACAGCACCCCATTCCATCTGCAAGAAGCGTAGAGCTTCATGGGCCTCTGCAGCTGCAGGGGCTCATGAAAATCTACGCCTCTTGCTCTCTTAATTTTACACCGGGTGTGCCGCACAAAGAGGATTGGAAAACAGAAAATAAAATGTAACATCAGTGAATGTACCATTTGGCAAACCTACCCATGTCAACTGCAAGAGGCACAGATTTTCATGAGCTCCTGCATGCGCAGGGGCTCATGAAAATCTATGCCTCTTGGTAATATATTAGATCAGGTATGGTTGAGCCTCTGAAAGAGGGTGTGGTTGGAGCCCATCCGGTCTGATTGTTGTCAGTCTCGTAACCAAAACATTTGCCATCACGTAAGAGTCTAGACCCCAGTAGTGAAAAGTCTTCGGACCCACGACGGCCGCAGTCTGTGGGTCCGCGCGGGCCCACTGCGGCCGCCGTGGACCCGAAGACCGTTGCTTACTGGGGAGGAACTGACTCGATATCAGCTCGTTAGAAGTCGAATTCCTGTAAAGAAGCCGACACTATTTTGCTAGTATCGTGAGAAACCCCTGGGATCTGTATGGGGGCATCTTGAAATAGCTCAGGTGAAAAACATGAACAGAAAGGAGGCATTGTCGCGTAAAACGTCAGGAAAAGTAATTAAGGCGACAGTGTACAATGTGCTCCTTTTCCACAAGTTTGGCCTACAAACACAGAGCGTGCACTGACGTGATCGGTTGGGCAGACACGCAAGCTAACATCATCATCGTGGTCTTTTTCGTCGTCATTAACATCATTACTATCATCAATTGTATGCTTTGTGTTTCGGTTATGTTTGAACTGGTCTTACATTGCTTTCTTCTGTGTGGAGTCGGCGGACCATACATGTAACTTTATGGGTGGACTGTCAATGGTTTAAAAAGAACCCAACGGAGAAAGAAACACTCTTGGAAACGACAGCTACGATACAATTTATAAAAAAAAATTCGGGTAGAATTTTTTTTTTTCAAAATAGGCAAGCAAACAGGAATACAATTCGATCACGACTTATCTTGTGAGTGAGAAGAGGCAAGGTGGCACCTGAAGGATGATCAGTGTCATAAACCTAATAAATTTGATATCAATAAATTGTGTTTTAACTGTCATTTGTCATTTTTCTCTTTCTGTCGTGTTCTTCTCTGCATTTTACACGCTTGGCAGATACCTTTTTGGTCTGGATCTTGTCAATGGTTTGGCTTGGTTTGGTTTGGGTTGGCTAAGATTGGGTTGGGTTGGATATTTTTTTTGTTTATCAACTAAGATTAATTTGGTCTTCTACAGTCTGAAAAAATTTTTTAACCCATTTATTCCTGACGCACTACAGCAGGAGATGTGTCGACCGTGATAATTCAAGGGTAGTGCCAGATGAGCTTGGCGCCTGTCGGCGCCAAGCTGATCTGGCACTGCCCTTGAATTATCATGGTCGATCCATACCCTGCAACTCAGATGACACCTCCAAAATTTGTGAAGTACGGCCGTCGGGCTCAATGAGTTATTAGCTAACAGAGGAGACAGAAACCTGGGCGGACCCCCCCCCCCCACCCCCACCCCACCCCCAAAGCCCCTTTTCCCCCGCCCCGCCCCCTATCCACATCCACTAGAAATCACAGTTGGCGATATTAAAATCACACAGCTATTCCAGGTGTTCTCTCCTTGGTTGTTGGGGGTCGTTCGTCTGCAAACGAAACCTCCCTATAATGGACTAGAAATCAATGTTGGGATAAAAAAAAATCGCACGGTTATTCCAAGTTAGGGGAAAAGTTGGTTTGGGAGTGAGGGGTGGGGTGTGTGGGGTGGTGTGTGTGTGGGGTGGGGGTGGGGTGGATGAGGTGGGGGTGAGAGATGGTTGAAGCGGTGAAGGGATAAGAGAGATGGTCCAATTATCACCGTCTTAGTTAATGTTACTGCCTTAGTGCGGTCGACGGGAGTGAAACGAGCAAAGCGCAACAAGCAGGCATCTGCTCAAAAGCATCTAAAATAGTGCGATATAACGCTTTGCTTTGTGAGCCGGTCACACGATGAGAGTTTGCATGCATCTGCGTGGAGCATGCGCATAAGTTGAAATCAGTTTACCTCCGAGCAGCATCCCAGCGCAGTCGGACTCTACAGTACACGCATGAACGTGTGACTAAACAGACCACCAGCTGCGGCACTACTCAAGTGAAGCGGCCACAAGACTGCAAAATGAAGCCGAAATGGCAACAAACTCTAATAGAGTGACAAGATCATCAACTCTATACAAAAAGCCAGTAGCTTTGATGCCGCATGATCGCCGAAATGATAACAACCTCGTGTCGTAAAGTCGGCTCTCTGATGGCTGGCAATCAAATGCTGCAGCGAAGCAACGCAAAATTTTAGAGCACGCTCAACACTGAAAGCTCGGCTTTGCTTCACTCGCGCTTTGCTGCGATGTCTGCACGAGAACACGTCAAACTGCGAGTTCGTGTTTACTGGTTTGCTGCTTCGCTCCGTCAGACCGCACCTTAGGCTTGCTGCGGGGCACAGCAACGACATCATCTGCAAGAGCTAGATCCTCATGAGCCCCGCACTGCGGGGCTCATGAGGATATGCCTCTTGCTGACATCACTTTGCGTGCACGGCCTTGAGGGACTGGTACTCAGTGGAAAGCTTCGACTCTGGCCGAAGGTCGTGGGTTTGAATCCAGAGGGCTGGGGTCAACATTTGTGCAGACTCTTTCGTGCCCCGGCTTTGAAATCACCTTCATGGTGGACAAGAGACGTTAGGCCCTACACGTTGAACGTTTTAACGGTCCTTGCACGGCTGGGGCTCTCTGGCGTTGAATTAACAAAGACTTCAGTCACACAGTCTGCGCACTCGGGCAGGAATGGTTAACTTCTTGCTCCGTCCCCCCAACCCCACTCTCACCCCCCCCCCCCCCGCCCCCTCCCACCCACCTCACTTGGTCTTCTTCAGTCACATCCTGCAAGTGACGCGTTCCGGATACAACACAGAAAATCACTCAAAGGGGGGGTCAGTCCAATCTCTTCAAGTACAACAGTTGTCTGCCCCTTATCCTTGATAGCTTCCCCTTTCTAAGGAGAGTCCAGGGAGCCGTTTGACCGGGGCTCGCGCCTTTCAGTTGCAAGAGGCATAGATTCGCATGAGCCTCTGCGGCCGCAGGGACTCATCACAATCTATGGTACTTGCTGAAAAATTTCGGAGGCATTTGTGTGGACCACCCCTCAGACGAAGGCTAGTCCAGTGGTGTGGGTAAGAATGAGAAATTTCATTAGAACCACTTATTGGGCGTCCAATTAACCCAGGGTCGTCAAGGTCACAGTGAGGTGACAGGGTCGAGGTGACTGCCGCCGCGAGAATTTACGACACATTGTGATATGTGTCAAGCAGGCTTACACAGGCTGAAGTGTTTACACCTTGCAGCTTTCTGGTTTCGAGTAGAACCAAGTCTAAATTCAATTTCAGTATGAACAAATTTAACTCATTCAGCCCGACGGCCGTATTTTGGAGGAGTCAACTAATGACTGTGCACCAGTTGCAGGAGATAACTAAAGCTAATCTGGCACTACCCTTGAATTATCATGGTCGACCTATCTCCTGCTGCAGTGCGTCAGGGCTGAATGTTTTAAGACCGTCTAATGTAAATCATAGTAAATGTCTTTTTTAAAAATTGTATTTATTTATTTATTTATTTTCAATTTTTATTATTTTATTTATTTATTATTATTTTATTTTATTATTTGTATTTATTTATTTATTTATTTTATTTTTGTAGGGGGGGGGGGGGGAGAGATGGGTTAGTTAGTGATTTGGGTTTAACGCTGAGCAGGCGTCTAAGGCCATCTCACAGCCTTTTTTGGAGAAGGGGTTGGGGGTGGGTGGGAGGGGGGTGGGAGGGGGGTGGGGGTGGGAGGGGGGGGGTATCTCAACATGCGTGATAGTGATGTATTATTATCTCATGATACCAGACACAAATGTCAAATTTTAATTTCAATTTCAGTACACCACATCTAAAGTAAAGCGAAGTAATAATAATAATAATTACGGTATTTATAATGCGCTTAACTTATACTAATTATAACTCTAAGCGCGCACTCACAACTCGCGCACGCATGCGCACGCTTTAGACAATGACTCGCGTACCACAAACAGTGGAATACATTACGACGGTCAGCTTGGGGTGGGGAGTGTGGTGATATAGTGCTAAAACTGTTGAAAGAGGTGAGTTTTGAGGGCGGACTGGAAGGAGGAGAGAGAGTGTTTCTGACGGAGAGAGAGTGGGAGAGTGTTCCAGGTGGATGGACCGTAGACGGAGAAGGAGCGGGGGCCGAAAGTGTTAAGTTTGGTGCGAGGGATGTGGAGGCGGAGAGGGTCAGAGGCAGAGCGGAGGGAGCGGGAAGGTGTGTAGGGGTGAAGTAAGTTGGAGAGATAGGCAGGAGCGCAGTTGTTCAGGGATTTGTAGCAGAGAGACAGAATTTTGTATTGGATGCGTTGGGGGATGGGGAGCCAGTGAAGGAGTTTGAGCAGGGGTGTGACGTGGTCGGGTTTTTTCTTTCTGAGGACGAGGCGGGCAGCATTGTTCTGAACGCGTTGGAGAGTGAAAATGGTGGAGTGAGGGAGGCCGGAAAGGAGAGAGTTGCAGTAGTCGATGCGAGATAAGATGAGAGAGACAGCAAGTTTGGTGGCAGCTTCGGTAGTGAGGTATTTTCTGATCTGATTGATGCGGCGGAGGTGGAAATAACATGCCTGGGCCGTGGCGGAGACGAAGCTGGTCATGGACAGAGAGGAATCGAGGATAACGCCGAGGTTCTTGGCCGAGTCAGAGAGGGAGATGGGGGTGCTATCGAGTTGAAGGTGGAGAGAGGGAGGGAGCTGGGAGAGTTTATGGCGAGTGCCTACCAGCATGGCTTCCGTTTTGTCGTCGTTCAGTTTTAGCTTGTTTGCTGTCATCCAGTTTTTCACGTCTTCATAGCAGTCAGCCGTGCGAGTCAGTAGTGACTGAGTGTTGTCCAGTTTGTCTTTGTCTAGCAGTTGTGAGTCGTCAGCGTAGAGGTGGTGGTGTATGCGGTGAGACTGGATGATGATGGACAGAGGAGATGTGTAGAGTGTGAAAAGGACCGGGCCCAGGTCGGACCCCTGTGGAACTCCGCAGGAGAGCGTGACTGGGTTGGAAGAGACGCCGTTGATGGTGACGGGCTGCTGTCTGTCGGAGAGGTAGGAGAGAAACCAGGAGTGAGCAGAGTCAGTGATGCCGAAGGAGTGGTGGAGTTGGTGGAGGAGGATAGAGTGGTCTATAGTGTCAAAGGCGGCAGAGAGATCGAGTAGTGTAAGAAGAGAGATGTTGCCCGAGTCGGTGGAGAGAAGCAGATCGTTTAAGATATACAGAAGGGCTGTTTCAGTGCTGTGATGTTTGCGATAGGCAGATTGGAATGGACTGAGGAGGTTGTTGTCGGTGAGGTGGAGGTTGAGCTGGTTGAGAACAACCTTCTCAAGTAGCTTGGACAGGAAAGAGAGATTGGAGACTGGGCGATAGTTCTTGAGTTCGTTTGGGTCGAGGTTGTGTTTTTTTAGGAGAGGACGGACGATGGCGGACTTGAAGATATCGGAGACGGAGCCGTTCTCTAGAGATGCGTTGATGATGTCGGTAATGAAGGGCAGAAGTTTTGGAAGGCCGTCACGGTAGAGAGAAGCTGGGAGGGGTCTAGCTCGCAGGTTTTGAAGGGCATGGACTTTATGGTCTTGAGTACTTCATCCTGAGAGACGGGGCGGAAGGACGAGAGGGGAGTGCCGGAAAAGGTGGGGTCGGGAGGGCAAGGCGGAGAAGGCAGGGTGTCGAGTGTGTCGCGCAGAGTTTGGATTTTGTCCGAAAAATAGGTAGAAAAAGCAGACGGGAAGTAAATGTTTTTGTTTTTTTTTCTTTCTTAGTTTGTCAGTGATTCTGAAGTATTATTAATTTAATGTAGACAAAGCCGTCTAATGTCGACGTAAAGACCAATTTTGAATCTAAAATATGAATGTTAATGTTATTTAAAATCTAATAGTAATTTTAGTAAACGTCATTTTTTCCCCTGTTGTTTGACTTTCGTGGTTTTGATGTATACTGACGAGCTAAGGTGATGCGACGTTTTTCAAATCATGCGAAACACTAACGGAGTGAACGCGCGTACTTCAGTGTTTCTCATGAATAGATTTGCTTGCTATTAACTCATTCCAGCCCCCAAACATCAATAGCTGAGTAAGTGTCGTACAGCGTTGCCGGCGGTAACCCTATACGACATGTACGCAGCTATTAATGCACCATGAAAGAGTCGAATCGGCTGACGCCACTCGTACTCAGCATGTTCATCGACTGAAACTGTGACAAGCTGACAGTTTCTTTTCAACCTCAGCACGCCAAAGTCCATGGGGTCGACGTAGGTCACAGTGGGCCCGCGCACATTCGTGCGCGGGCCCACTGAGGCCGACGTCTGCCCGATGGACTTTTGCTTACCGAGAAACAAATTTTGCATTTCTGTGGCCGAATCTTAGTCGGTAAGCCGTTGACGACACGGGCAACATGAAGAACAACAAAACAATAAAAAGAACCGGCAGCGGCGTTAACGCTTCTGTCCCGCGGCAAACAAAGACTCGCAAAAGAACAAAGAAGGTAGGAAATGACACCATCCTGAACTGAACGACACCCACAAAAATATAGTCCACGAGAGAATCAAATACGTTCACAGTAAACAGTCCCCAAATGCCAAAAGCAGTTTCAACCTCCCCCCTTCACGGCCGAGAAAATGTTCAGCTCCACCCAACCGCAGCAAGAGGCATAGATCATAGGTAGACTGCGGGGGCTCATGAGGATCTATGCCTCTTGCTGAAACCGCTTCGCATCCACGTTCCTGTGACGCGTGTGGCTCTTTGACGTTGAGTAAAAATTACAAAGATTTCGGCAAAAACGCAATTTGCGACGGTCCGGCTGCGGCGAGAGAGTTAACGAAAATCCTGCCATATAAAGTTAAAAAGAGCCGAGAAGAGAACAGCTGCTGGGGAGATCTGATTGACACTCGAAGCACCGGGCCACCCGAGCAGAGAGGTGTAAAAGCGTCCTTTGAAAAACAAAAACAAAACAAAAAAAAAAAAACAACTGGTGATAAAGAGGACGTGCAGTGAGGAAAATAGTGAGAAAAGGATGACAAAAAGTGTCTGAGGATTTTCTACGGCCCTCTAGTCATAGGATTTTACTCCTTTGCTGCCGTAAAGTTAACAAAGCAAAGAAAAGACCTTAATGCAAGAGGCATAGATCCTCATGAGCCCCCGCAACTGCGGGGGCTCATGGGGATCTATGCCTCTTCCTGACACGACTTTGTGTCCTTGTTCCTTGGAAGGCTATGGCTCTCCGGCGTTACATTAACATACAGTGAACTCCGGACATAATAAATCGCCAGAGGACCCGACTTTTCTGTTTGTTATATATTGGGTTTGTGATGAGCGAAGTAATTTACATGGAAAGAACGCTTTAGGGATCTCTAAACAACAACAAAAAGTGTTGTTATATGGCCGAATTATTTTATGTCCGACCTTGTTATAAGCGGAGCCAATTGTATCTCAGAAACACAATTATCCGTGTACTGTCATTGTAACATTTTTGTTTTTGTTTTGCGGATAGCAATGGGACGCAATGGCTAAAACAAGACCCACAGATTCTCATCAGCGGCAGGGACTCATGAGAATGTATACAATATGTATATAATATACCGAAGAAGCTCGTTTGACCCTTTTAGCTCCACGGTCTCATTTCTCAAAGTTTGGAGGTGTTGCCTAACGACTATGTACCAGTTGTAGGAGACAAGATTGATCATGATCATTCAAGGGTAGTGCCAGATGAGCTTGGCGCCTGGAGGCGCCAAGCTCATCTGGCACTACCCTTAAATTATCATGATCAATCCGTCTCCTGCTGCAGGGTCCCGGGGCTAAAAGGGTGAAACGTTTCCCCACAAACGTTCTCGTTACAGCGCGTCCTTCATTGTTCCGCCATTTCTCATTTTGTCACCTGCTCGGAGAAAGCAGATTTTCCTGACAAAATTCTTCAAGCATCTTCCCGAAACATTCCAGTAATTTCCCCTTCACTAGAGAACTCTTTCGCGCTAGAGGCGAAAAAAATAAAACAAAGCTTTGGGAAAGGAGGGGGGGGGGGGGGGAGCAACAGTGACAATTTATGCCGCAATTTTTTTGTTGTTTTTTTTTTCTGAAGCCCACGCAGTCGAGTAGCAGAGATCTAAATCTTAAAAGTGTAGTTTCATTTTTCTGAGAGTAGGCGAGCCAAGGGCACCCCACAGTCGACCACCTCGGGAGCAGAGGTGTGGGAGAAAGGAACTAGAGCGTTGGACAGACTTGAAAGGACGTGAGAGATTTATAGTAAACCGAACCAATATTGATACGATCTCGAAAGGAACTTTGGGAAGACTTTTGATGGGTGGGGTGGAGCGCGTATGGGCTTTTCCGAGCGCAGAGATCCCATCTTGACCGAAGCTGAGCTGAACTGAGCGTAGGCGAAAACAAAAGTAACGGATTGGTTAAAATTGTCAGACTGAGAGTAAACGATTGGTTAAAGTCATTAGCAAGGGGAGGTAACTGACCGTTCGGTCACTGGATTATTGCTAATCACCGCAAGATGCGCGTAATATATATGAGTTTGTTCTTCATTGAAAGTTTTGCCGATGTTTGAGACATATTGATATTGAACACAAGGCGTTGCTTGGAAATCATAAGTAGATCATAATTGCATGTGTGTCGACGGAAAACAGTGGATTGAAATCCTGGACTAACATGCGATATACGCTCCGCTGTTTTCCGTCGACACACATGCAATATTAACCCGCTTCTGATTTCCTGAAATCGTCAATATATCATATTATAGCATGTAACCCCATCACCGCCGAGAAAAAGTGAACACGATCTAACGGCAAGAGGCATAGATCCCCATGAGCCCCCGCGACAGCGGGGGCTCATGAGGATCTATGCCTCTTGCGTAGACCACTTTGTGTCCACGTTGTTTCGGCGGATGTGGATCTTGGTTGTAGAGTGAACACAGATTTCAGGAACAAAAATGTTGTTGATTATGATTATGATTGTACATTGCTTAACGTCCCGACAGCAACAAGACTTTCTCAGGGACGTGCCTGCACTGCTTGTGAAAAAAAAAACTAAACAGAACATTGAATGTATGTCCCCAGCCGGTCCAAAACGTTACTAAATAAACCTACGACATGAGGCCTAAATAAAGCTAAGACCATTTAGCAACACACATCTAATATCAAGAGCTACAGGCAGCACAGACAGAAGGGAGATTTTTAAAAAGGCAAATACAGGTGAATGGACCAAGGGTAGAGAGAAACACATGCCCCAGAATAGAGAGGAAAACCCACCCTGTGGGGCTCACCAGGGTGACCCCGGGAACTAAAAAGTAGTTAACCCCACCCGTCCCCCAGGGCAGACCCGGGTGGGAGAGAAACAAAATGTACGTCCGTTGACAGGAAAGAGGTTAAACGACGTGATCCTTCTTCTTCCTCGAACACTCTTATAATAATGGACTCCTCTATAAAGGCTGCCGTGCGCCGTGATCCTACACTAGAGTCCGAAATAGCTCAGGCGGTTCAGCGTGGAGCAGGAGAGCGAAGGGAATCGCCGGGTCGTGGGTTCCAATTCCCGTCCCCGCCACAGTAGCTGGACTCGCAATCCAGGGGAAAAAGACGGGCTTGTTCAATAGCATGTCCGTTGAAAGGTTCTGGTAAATCAAAGTGGCATAGTTGGAGTGCGCCTGAGCTGATCACTGTTCAGGTCGTACTCCATAGGCAGTAGATTTCCCTGTCCCCCATAACCCGCCCGTCAGGGCCGTCCATTATCACCTCGTTGCCGTGGACGCTAAACCCGAACTAACCAACCGATCCTACACTCTCAACATCATAGGGCCGGCCTGACGGCTGTGAGTGCTGATATGCAAGACAGTCTGGGCACGCAGGCACGCTCAGCGAACACTTATTTCATAGGAGTTGGAAATGACGTGACAGAGCTTTTTGTGTTCAACGTTTTTGCATAATCGGCTCCATTTCGCAGCTGTGTTATTATTGTTGCTGTTACTGTTTGTCGTCGTCGATTGTTGAAATTAAATTACTGCGGTGCAGCTGTTGACATTGCAGCCGTTGTTTCTGTTTATTTTCGTTCCTTCTAATTTGTTTTCTTCCGAATTGTATTTTGTTAAAGCCTACAAGTAGCCAAAAAGGGAGTTAACTCTGAAAAAAATCATTATTAACTCATTCGCGGCAAGCCGCATCCGGATGCGCGGCTTATGCCGCGCATCCGTATGCGGCTTCCCGCGAATGAGTTAACCCTTTGGGTGTCGGTAACGGTTTTAGTCGCGATGATTCCTGCAAAAATAACAACACCCTGACATCCTGCAGGAATCATCGAGACTAAAACCGCTACCGACACTCAAAGCGTTATTTTATTATTATTATTTTAAAACCATAATACCTTCAAACAGAAAGTTTCTCATCTTCTATTTGCTCACTCCCCTTTTCCTTTTGTCTCTCGCCCATTTACCCCCCCCCCCCCCCCCCATCTACACTCCATTTCTCCATTTCTCCCAAACCTTCTCTCTCTCCCCCCCCCCCCCCCCCCCCCCCTTTTCAGTCTAGACGGGATTTTTCTCGACAAATATTCAGTACCGCAGAACGTGCAGAAAGCTGCAGGTAACTCAATCTCCAAGAGACACGGCGTTTAGAGTTACGTGCCTGTCGATCAGCGCCATGACTGTAGGAAAACAGTTCTTGCGGCAAAACCCTTCTACCTGCAAGCGGCATAGATTCTCACGAGACTCTGCGTCCGCAGGGGCTCTTGAGAATCTATGCCTCTTGCTGGCAGGGCGTGAGTGAATGTACCTACGTCCTGAGGTGAGGGAAGTGAACAGGGGTTGAACCCGCGAACGTGGAAATGGGGTGGAGTGGGGAGAATGACATGAACAGACATTTGGAACAAAAACAAAACAACAAGCTTGTCAACCAACGCTGTCAGTCAACTTCTGCAACATAATGCTGGCGATGAGAGGGGTATCAGGGAGGGGTGGACAGGGGCCGGAACGAGGGTCGGCGAGGGTGAGAGTGGGGATGAGGGGGTGAGGGAAAGTACCGCATCCGGTGAGGGGCTGCGGTCACAGTTTCCTGATCAGACGGCAGTCATTTCCTTTAGTCTTTGGCGAATCACGAGAGGTCACACGTGAACTTTTGCGACAATTACTCTGAGTGACAGGTATTTGCTGCAACAGTAAACCAGACCAACGTTGGCATAGCCGCCGGATATCGACAGGAACTCTGGGAAGACTTCTGAAGAATGAGGTGGAGTGCATATGGACCTTACCGAGCACAGAAATCCCTGGATCGACCACTGCCGTTTAAAGGGTGGTGCCAGAATAGCAAATACGCCTCTTTGCGCCTACAGCTATCCTGGCACCACCCTTAACTACTACGGTCGTACTATCTCCTTGGGTCAGTCTCATGAGTGAGCGAAGTCCTGCGCCAGCCTCTAAGCAAGGTGCTCCGCTATAGCGGAGCACCTTATATTGTCTTTTCTCATATTTTTTTTTTCCAATCTGTGAAGCAGACATTTGCACGCAAGGCAGGACGGATTACTTCGAGCAAAAGGCCGTGGATTCTAATGAGCCCTTTTTTCCCCCTGAAATCTGTGTTCATTCAACGACCAAAAGTCAAAACCGTCCAAGAAACCTGGATACAAATTGGTCTCGGCAAGAGGCATAGATCCTCATGAGCCCCCGCAGTCGCGGGGGCTCATGAGGATCTATGCCTCTTGCAATTGGATCGTGGGCACTTTTTTTCTCGGCAGTCAAGGGGTGAACTCTTTGGCTGTCGGTAGCCGACAAAAACTGCTTCCGATGACCAAAGGGTTAACGGTTTGGCTGGCTGCATGCACAAGAGTGTTTTGTAGCTTCCCAGATGGGCGATCGGGAAGCAGAAGACTGCCAAGCAGACGTCGACGCCAGTTTACATGGGCTAACACAGCGAACTATAGCGTCGCAGTTCCAAAGATTGAACTTGTCCTCTAAAGGCTGCATTTAGATTAGTCCTGCGCCAGCCACTAAAACAAGTAAGTCCATTTTGTGAAAAGCAAGAGTTTCTTTGTATTACAATGCAAACCTCGCTTTTCACAATAATTGACTTACTGTTTCAGTGTCTCCATTTAAATGAAAATCAAGTTTTACAAAAACGAGCTTTTTTCCCTCTTCACAGATGTGACTGCTGCGTGATGGTACATGATTTTAGACCTAACGGTTCCAACGCGTAAGATCGAAAATCACAGAGGAGGCACACATATTATTATTGTCTTTATCGTCTTTCCAGTCAAAACACAAAACCTAAAAATAACTAGTCTGAAAAATTCATCTGCATTCAACAAAGTTTTCGTTTCCATTTTTTCTCACGCTCACAGCTGCCAAGTTAGGCAAGTAGAAACAATTAAATTTGTGCCCATGTCTTGAATCTGTGATTTTAGACCGTACGACCCAAGCCCGTAAGGTCCAGAATCCCAGACCATCACTGACCTATTTTCTAAAAGCCAGTCTGCTCACTTCCTGCAGAGGGACTGGCCGCGCAACTCTACGTACTTCCGGCCAGGGACGGTCTAACAGAAAAGTTAGTCATCAACACCTCTGCAGCTTCGAAGATAAGCCTACCATTTACAACGAGTTTTCCAGAATGACTCGGACGAACTGAACTTAAATTTGAACTGGTCTGTGATTTTGGACCTTACGGCCTGAAGGCCGTAAGGTCCAAAATCACAGACCAGCTCACATTTCAATCTACGGCAAAAGTCATACAAAGTCCTATAGGTCTTCTTGGGCTGGTTGGTTACATACAAATCAATGCCCCCGCGCCCCCCCCCCCCCCCCCCCCCCCCCCGGCGGAAAAAAAGAAAAAAAAAAAAAGGGAAAAAAAGGAAATCAAAACATATTCGAGGTGTGCCACAATGGGATAGGCAGCTCCAGTCATGCCGAATATCCGGATGCGGCACGTCTGCAATGAGTTAAACATAGTTAACCTCATTTGCTTGTCTTTATGCCTCAGGGATAGGAGGTTCCTGGGTATTTCAGTCGACAGTGTCTGCGGACATTCAAACAATAAAATGTGTCAACACAGTCGTGGGCAAGGAAAAACACAAATGTAAATGGGACTTACACGATCTACATATATACATATTCAAGTGTCAGAAGTTTTAAAATTGAGAATCGCGTTTATACTACAATGGCTTTTCCGTCTGTCTCATGAGAAAATGAGAAGTAAATGTTACTGCAGCCGAGGGGCGATCCTCATGGCCCTCTGCAGCTTAAAGGGGCTATGACAATTTATATCTTTGCTATTAACTCCTTCCCTGACACCGCACGCACATTTTTGTTTCTGAAATGTTTGTTCACTCAGCGCCCAAAAGCCGCGACCATCCGAGAAACGTGGATACACACTGGTCTCAGAAGGCACAGATTCTCATGAGCCCCTGCAGTCGAGGGGTTCATGAAAATCTATATCTCTTGCAGATGGATCGTGTTCACTTTTTCTCGGCAGTGAAGGGGTTAATGGTTTGCTGCAGTTCGCTCTCGTTATCACGAGGAAATCAACTCTTTGGGAACTTCGCGCCTGTCCTCGAATGTAAAAAAAAAAAAAATGAAAGCAGTCTCGTGAAAGTCAATGTCTCGCGTTGACAAGCGGTGTCACTAGAAACCGACCATGCAGTGATGTAGCCATCGCCTTTGCCTTCCACCTACAAGACGCACATTCTCATGAGTGCAGGAGCTCACGAGAATCTATGCCTCTTGCTGACAGAGACACGCTACATTTACATATTATACTCAGATTGATTTAGGAAGCAGTCCAACTATCTATCGAAGATGCGGGTCTGAAGGGGAAAGGGGGGGGGGGGGGGGTCCACGGTTTCCGAAACCCTACCCCCACGACCCACAGGCCAAAAATTCTTTAAAATGCTATAACAAAGTCCATTTCTTGAGTTTGGAACCCTCCACCCCCCACCCAGAGTGATTTAGAAAGCAATCCCAACTATACATCGGGGGTGGGGGTGGAGGGGGGGGGGGTGGGGGAGGGGGAATCGGGGCGGGAGGGGTGTCCAGCCCGCCCCACCCCCTCAAAAAATAAAATTCTTTAGTATGCCATAACAAAGTCACTTTTTGGGGTGTTTGGACACCCCTCCCCGACCCTCCCCTGCTGTTCAATATTTTGGCGAATGGTGAGAGTCCTGACGCTATGGTGCGCCTCCTCCATTCCTCCCCCCTCCTAACCCCCCTTCTCTCGCCCCACCGTCGTCTGATTTTTCGGCACTGGAAGCAAGGTCTAGCAACCAGGATGCCCTTTTGTGCCAGTTTGAAGGTCCCAAACCAAAAGTTGCCCTCCATCCCCCCTCCCTCGAGGTAATTGATCCGTCCCTGCATCATTCCGTCAATACATACAGGCGACCCAGACTCAAACAGCCGAAGGGGCTCATGAGAATGTCAGTACCTCTCACCGCAAAACTGGCTGCAGCTGCGCCTGAAATCAGTCAGAGCGTTTTACAGTGCCGAGAATATGTGGATACCGCCCAACTGCAAGAGGTATAGATTATCATGACCCCCCGCAGTCGCAGGGGGTCATGAGGATCTATGCCTCTTGCTGACACCACTTTGAATCCATGTTCCTAAGACAGCTAGGGTTTCTTGGTGTTGAATCAACGAAGATTGCAGAAACACGGTCTGCTTCAACTGGCAATGACACCGGCTGTCTAAAACGACAAAACGCAGAATTTGTTGAAAAATATTGTTCTTATGTTTTTATTACTATTTTGTAAACACCCGCCACCCACACTGCTGAGTGTGTTTCCCTTATTCATCTTCATTTACATACGTTCAGGTTTCGACAACCCACCGAGTAACGATCTGCCATAATTCGCAGTAACTCTCCTTTAAAGTGACGTTTGTCCAATAATTCAAAATCAACCTCACGTTTCACGAGGAGTTGCATTTTGGGAAATTTCCTTGCACGTGCTTGTTGCGGGCTTTTTCTTCATATTAAAGAATATGGCACAGGCAATTGATGAAAGTACATTTTTTTTACTTGTCAAAATAACTGTGTGTAGTGGCCTATGACTTCCAAACCACCCCCCCCCCCCCTCCTCCAAAAAAATAAAATCCCATCAAAGAAAGAAACACGCTTAGAAATGACAAGTACAACGCAATAAATTGCGTTGTACTTGTCCGTTTTAAATCATTCAGCCCGACGGCCGTATTTCCCAAATTTTGCAGGCGTCATCTAATGACTATGCACCAGTTGCAGGAGATGGATCGACCATGATAATTCAAGGGCAGTGCCAGATTAGCTTGGCTCCTATAGGCGCCAAGCTAATCTGGCACTACCCTTGAATTATCATGGTCGACCCTTTTCCTGCTGTAGGGCGTCAGGGCTGAATGGGTTAAGCGTGTTTCTTTGCTTTTCGGGATTTTTTTTTTATTTTTATTTTTTTATGCGCATAGGAATCAGGATTTACAAAATCATACATTTGCGTACATTCATGGAGACTCTGCAAAATGAACATTTATCGCAAACTAAGGATTCAAACTATGTGCAAACTGTTGTCTGGGATATTCTTGGAATCCACTGTTGCCGGTTCATTTCAACACTCGAATTTCTTCCATTCTCTACCTCTCGACGTTCATGTTTCGGCTAGTCATTGAGAACATTTCTTGAAAACACAAACAAACAATTAGCCGGCTTACCACCCTTGCCGCCTGTCCCCTCCCTTTCTACTCTCAGCTTCTCATCCAAGACCATCATGAAAACCAAGGATGACAACTCCTCCTACGAAGAAATGGTCGCCCTCGTCTTCAATAAAGCTCTAGGGCAACGCTTTTTTTTCCTCCAAAAATTCATTTGGTATAGTTTAACCCATTCAGCCCTGATGCACTACAGCAGGAGATGGGTCGACCATGATAATTCAAGGGTAGCGCCAGATTAGCTTGGCGCCTGTCGGCGCCAAGCGAATCTGGCACTACCCTTGAATTATCATGTTCGATCCATCTCCTGCAACTGGTGCATAGTCGTTAGATGACACCACCAAAATTTGGGAAATACGGCCGTCGGGCTGAATGAGTTAAAAATATAACACTGGACGTGAACATACAATAAAAACACATTTTTTTTGGTGGTGGTTTTCTGTTCTGTGAAAATATGTGGACGGCTGTACAGACCATCAGCTCCATGCCATCCGCGCATGCTGGGATCAGCTCGCCTCAGGTAACACTGTGACATCCGGCTGCTGCTGACTCGTGCTGCCCGTTTGACTGTCAGACGCCTGTGGACTCCAACCTTCTGAAAAACCGAGCAGACTTTGAAATAAACCGCAGCCAACGTAGGCGGAGCGGGGTGTAAAGTCGTTCAAAGAACACACTCTATTTGAGGAACTGTTAAGACGTTCTATTCCGCAAGAGGCATAGATCCTCATGAGCCCCTGCGACAGCAGGGGCTCATGAGGATCTATGCCTCTTACAGATGGAAGAAGAAGGATGAAAGAAGGTGCAGTAAAGTTAACAAGCTGCGCTTCGCTGCTCAAAGGGCTACGCAGGCATGGCTTGCCAGTCACGCCTGGCTTGCAAAAGTCTGCAATTCCAAGCATATTACAATGGCCCGGTACAAGACTCGCAGGTGCGATGGCAGCTAACTGCGAAGTATCTGACCAGAGGCTTCTAAGAAACCATGCCTCAAAAATTCAGAAGCCGGGAATTCCAAACTGACTAGCCCAGTCCATACAAGACCCGCAGGTGACAAGGCTACAACAAATCTGTCCCGTATGTCATCAGGATATCATTTTGTATGTCTCAGGCATATATGCAAAGAGTACATGTTCTATTGAGCATTTCTGTCGAATGGTCCTGGTAAATTAAAGTGGCACAGCGGCAGTGCGCCTGGATTGGGCAGTGTGCAGGTCGCAGGCAATACTGAGCTGTCCTGCGGCGACGACGTACAACCCCGAATTAACCCTTTCCCTGCCACTGTTCACGTGTACATTTTTCTCGTTTCTGAAATCTGTTCACTCAACGACCAAAAGCCAAAACCCTCCAAGGAACAGGGATACAAATTAGTGTCAGCAAGAGGCATAGATCCTCATGAGCCCCCGCTGTCGCGGGGGCTCATGAGGATCTATGTCTCTTGCAGTTGGATCGTGTTTAGTCTTCCTCGGCAGTGAAAGCGTTAAGCAACTAGAAATCGATCTGTCCTGGTGATCATAAGAATCTATATCTCAGGAATCACCAAGTCTGGAATTTGAAGTCATCCTGGACGGCTACAAGACTCGTATTGCGGTGAAACAGACTACTACAAATCTGTCCGGCGAAGGGCTCGTGAGGATCATTCTGTTCTTCAGGCGCCCAGCAGCCATCCTGCCGCAGTCGTGGCACATGAGAATCTAAACCTCCGCAACCTCCAGAGGGTTTCAATAATGAGTATTTCTGTCACGGCCGGAAGGTGATTTGTGAGGGGAGGAAACCCGAACTGACCAGTTTCCGATGACCGGTGACCCCGAGCTGACACTCAGGTTGCTAATTACGTCCTTGTTTATGAGTTCTGGCGTTTACACAGGTCGTAGTGACATAAGTGTATCAGGCGGCTGTCATGTCGGTAGGTTGGAAGTCTAGAGATTAGTAGTAGTTTGTAGTAATCGTACCGTCAGCTCTTGTACTTTTAAGTATATATTTCGTGGGTGATTGTTGTTATCTTGACATAATTACATTTATGTTGCCGCTGTTGTCGTGTACCAAAATAAAGGTGTGTACTTAGCTACGTAAACGGATTCTGATTGTGCTGATTAATACCAATAATAATGATGATGAAGAGGAGTATGCTACTACTACTACTACTACAGCATCAGTGGGTTGACACACTGATTCTAGAGGTGCTGCATCCGGATACTCAGCTCTATGCAAATGTGTGAAATCACTGATGTTATTATATTAAACCTTATCATTCGGAATACACCAGTGTGTGAAATAAGTTTGACTAAAATAGTTCAAGGGTAGTGCCGGAATAGCTTGGCGCCTCTAGGCGCCAAGCTATTCTGGCACCACCCTTAAACTAAAGCCATTGGTCTAATTATCCTTATCTGTAGGTATTATAATGTAGCTTGCATATGGCGGTGTACAAATTTGAAGCTTTTAGCCTCAGTATATGGGTTAATATGATTAGGATTAGAATTATCAATACGATGATGATGATTTTCATGATGATGATGATAACGAAGACGACGAAAAGGATGATGTGATGATGATTATTATTATCATTATTTTAATGTTTTTAGTAGTATTCCGCTTCTCCTCCTCATTATTCTCAAGCACTCTCGTCGGTACATAGGGATAACCTGGCTTTTTCATCCATGGGAGTCGTCTATGAGGTAAAGTGTATTACTACAGATGATGGATCAGTCATGATGGTTCAAGGTGAGTGCCGCCAGATTAGCTGGGGGGGGGGGGGGGGGGGGAGGGGCGGGGGCTGGCCTTTAGAGACGCCTAATTTCTAATCCGGCTCTAATCTTGAACTGCCATGTAGAGCCTAGGAAAATGAGCATCTCCCTCCCCTCCCCCTGCAACTTTCGGCCCAAAGTTGCGGGGGTGGGGGGGGGGGGGGTGGGGATGGGAAGAAACGCTTATTTTCCTAGTCTCTAATTTACCGCTGACCACCAAAAGACTAATGATAAAAGAGGTTCTTGAAGCGGGTCGATTTGACTCTCCGCGTCTCACACACCCCCTCAGCCTCCATGCCCCTTCCCCTTCCAGGAACCGTACCCATGGTGCAATGGTGAGAGGTGAGGAGGAGGTGGGGCGGGGTTGAGTTGTGTGGGTGGGAGGGTATATCACGGGTTTGTCAGACACCCAGCCGCAAAAACGTGCGCCACCCGAGGTGTGATTCATTAACCCTTCGCCTGGCAGGATGATAGCTTCAAAACTCGGCTCAACATCCTCAAGTTGAGGCACACCAGCAGTCTGTGTTGGCCGGCAAGAGGCATAGATTGTCATGAGCCCCTTCGACAGCATAAGCTCATATGAAGCTATGCCTTTTGCAGATGGCACAGGACTGATGGTGATCTCTGGCAAGAATGATCGCTTTACGAGGTTCGGGGCGGGACCTCCAAGATACAAAGACTCACACCCCGTGCAGTTTCTCTGTGTGAAGGAAGGAGATGTACAAACATGCGGCTTATTCCTAGCAGGAAAAAAACACCACATAAGGCCGAAAAAAGAGGCATAGATCCTCATGAGCTCCTGCACCCGCGGGTGCAGGGGCCCATGCGAATCTATACCTTTTACTTGCGTTCTGTTACTGATTAAAACTTCGTTTGTCTTAGGTGTAGAAGTTAACGCGCCATCACCGGTCCGGGTTTAAAAGAATGTAGATAAAAAGTTGTGTCATTGGTTCCTAACACCCCTCTACCCTGCAATGGATCATGAGATTCTGTGGATCCTTCTCACGAAAAATATGCTCATTTTGAACACCTTTTTGCAACATTCAGTTCTATCTTTAATGAACACGGATATAAAACAATATTTTGTTCGTATTCGCACCCTGGCTGCTGGGACACATTAAAGTCTTTGTCTTGGAAGATTCGTGGAAGATTCTGTCTGAAATCGTACTTTTCCATCTAATGAACACGGACCTAAAGCCGCAACTATAAGTTTCACAACATGCGGTATGGACATCCTCATAGGCCCTTGGCTGCTGAGATACTTTTAGCTCTGTCTTTGGCACCACACAGGAGGTTCTTTTTTAAACCCATCGCTGCCGCGTATCCGAATGCAGCGTGTCTCGATAGTGTTAACCCCTTACCTGCCAACGAACGTGTTTCTGAAATCAAACCAAAAAAAGCCACGCCTGTCCAAAGAACATGGGCAACAATTGGTCTCAGCAAGAGGCATGGATCCTCATGAGCCCCCGCAGTCGCGGGAGCTCATGAGGATCTATGCCTCTTGCGGTGAGATCGCGTTGACTTTTTTCTCGGCGGAGATGGGGTTAAAACCTGCTCGTGTAGACGCGGATCGTGGGCCTCTACAAGACGAATGACAATCCACCGCCTCTGGCACATGAGTTATAGCCCATGGGCGACCGCGTGTCAAGAACGACCCCCTGCTAGGCGAACCAAGGTGGGCCCAGAGGTGGAGGATTTTGCCTCCGCGTGAAAAAAGCACAAAACCTTCCTCTTTCGGCGTAGCAAGAAATCAAAACCAGAACAGGAGTCCATCCGAACTCGCAATATCAGGCTGCACCCATAAAGCCCTGACACACTACGACAAGATTTGGATCGACCATGATAGTTCAAGGGTGGTGTCAGAATAGCTTGGCGCCCACAGAATAGCTTGGCGCCTACAAGCGCCAAGCTATTCTCACGCCTCCCATTAACTATCATGGTCGATCTGTCTCTGGAACTTTGATGCAGACCTCAAAGGATGTCTACAAAAACAGTCGATTTCATCCGCTGCAATGGTTTACTATTGTTCAGCTGTTAGTATAATTGTTCACTTTTTAAAAAAAAATTATAACGATACTTCGGATAAACGTCAGGGGTACCAGACCTGTTCGTGGCTACAGTGTGTTTTCAAAGTGTGACATAAGCGATGCAATTTACGGAGAAAATGTGTGCTCGGGACCTCTAAAACTAAAACAAAAACTTCTTATATCCGACTTTTCTTTATATCCCATCCTCGTTACAAGACAACATGACTGTATTTTTTTTTATTTTAAAGACATTGGAAAAATGCACGTGCGTATAATTATCTTCATCCTTAAAAAAAAAACAAACTAACAAAACAAAAAAATCAGTTCTGTTTCAGTTTCGGCTGGGAATCCAAATCTGCGTCTGCAGGGGCTCACGAGGATCTATGCCTCTTGCAAATGCGCGGAGGGGTTGGCCGAGGCACTGTCGCACAGTACTTCTTGGTTTTGACAGGCACTTGCGGAATTCTTTGCGTTCTGCGGGTAAACCTGCTCTAAACGGTGGTTTTATCGCTCTCTTTTACGGGCGCTCTCGCCATCTTTTATGCCAGCCACACGCGGCCGCGCCGCCGTGATCGCATGACAAGCGAGAAACCGCTGTGCCTCTCCCACTGCAGACGCGGCGGTGTAGACCTGTAGATGGTCTATAAAGAGAACACGAATCAGTACGGGGTCAGACCTGAGGAACTTCGGCGACCACGGCCGAGGGACCACGACCCCTGAGACCGACGGGGAAAAAAAAACCAGTGGCCGCCTCAGACAAGTGGTCTCCTGACGCAGCGTCAGTGCGCAAAAGGCCATCGGGCCGAAGTCGGCCGCCGTTGGCCCGTGTACGGCTGTGCGCTGGCCTACGGCGGCCGACGTCAGCCCGATGGCCTTTAGCGCAATGGGAGACACTGAGAAGACCAGGGTCGAGCCTGTCATGGTTCCATGGTTCCAACGGCTTTGTTTAGTTCTCACCTCTTTCAACAGTTCTAGCACTACATCACCACACTCTCCACCCCAAGCTGACCGTCGTAATGTTTTTTCACTATTTGTGGTACGTGAATCATTGTCTAAAGCGTGCGCATGCGTGTGCGAGTTGTGAGCGCGCGCTTAGAGTTATAATTATTATAAGATAAGCGCATTATAAATACCGTAATTATTATTATTATTATTTCTCGCCCCACACAAAAAACAAAATCTCGCTGCAGTGCAGAGGGACAGTAAGATGGTTGGCAGTTACTGGAACAGTTTCCTGCTACTGGAGGCAGGGGGCCAAAAAAACGGATGGTTTACTGGGACAGGTGGTCGTTTAACACAAGTGGTCGCGTCGACAGGCTTTGAGAGAACCTAACCGGCTCTCTTGTCTATTCAGCCCTGACACAACACAAAACAGCATTTTGTTCATTCATATTCCATGTTTATGTCCCTTAGGGCATCTAAGATGTTCGGGGACTAGCAATTTTATGCAAAACAGCAAACTACTGCAGACTCTCTATGACACTCACAAAGAGAAAAAAAGCAAATAATAATTTTAACCCATTTAACCCCACGGCCGCTTTCTCCTAATTTGGGATGCGTCTTCTGGCAACTATGTATCAGCTGCAGATGTCGGATCGACCGTGATAATTCAAGGGTAGTGCCAGATTAGCTTGGCGCCTAATGGCGCCAAGCTAATCTGGCACTGCCCTTGAATTATCATGGTCGATAATCTCCTGCTGTAGGGCGTTGGTGTGAAATGGGTTAAAAAGCAGCTGAGCTATCATGGAAAAATCTCAACAACAACAAAACAGAAGATGCTCGGGAGCAAACATCTCAAGTACAGGGAAGCTGGTGGCTGAGGGACTTGGTTGCATATCCGTCGTTATTTGGCGAAAATCTTTTGAGTCTATTTTTGAGAAAAAGCGACATTTTCATGGTACTACAATGAAAATCTCGCTTATCTAAAAAGAAAAAGGCACTTACTGGCTTTTCCAAATACCAGAAGATACGCACATCCCGTTAACGCATTCGCGGCCAGCCGCATCCGGATGCACGGCTGTTTGCGAATGAGTTAACTTATTCTACCCCAGACTCACTACAGGAAGATAAGGATCGACCATAATAGTTCAAGGGTGGTGCCAGAATAGCTTGGCGCCTATGGGCGCCAAGCTATTCTGGCATCACCCTTGAACTATCATGGTCGATCTGTGGCCTGCACTGCATTGCAGTCTTCAGAGGACAACGGCAAAATTTAAGGATTTTGGTGTTGGGGTAGAATTAGTTAAAAGAGAGAGAGACAGAGTGATTGTTCTGCTTTAAACTATTACATCTTGATATGAGGCTGATTTTGTGTGTGTGGACAATTTGCTTATTGTCCTACGAAGGCTACATTACAAATTAGGAGACAGCTCAACCATTTTAGCTCACGGGTGGTGCCAGACGGAATAGCATTAGGCGCCAAGCTATTCTGGCACCACCCTTGAACTATCACAGTCACATTTATTTCCATTAGTAGTGTATCGGGATGGAAAGGGTTAGCAGGATGCCTATTCACGACTCGTTCAGTTCCATGCACGAAAAGAAAATAACGGAGTTGCACAACATGGACACGCGCAATAAGACTGGCGATAAGCATCGCCATTCTGGGGATTTAAGGAAAGTCTATGTCTTGCTCGTATTTCCCGGTCTCGAAATAAATCTAGCTTGTGTCTGGAAGGCTTGCGGGACGTGAGAATCTCTGGGGATTTACAGCTGCAATAACAGGTTCGTCATCCCAGAGGCACATGGACCTACCGCCGGGCGGCTGTGCCGGGAAAAAAATCAACACGCACACGCACACGCATACGCACACGCACACACACACACACACACACACACGCACACACACACACACACACACACACACACACACACACACACACACACACACACACACACACACACACACACACACACACACACACACACACACACACACACAAGAAAAAAAGAATTCTGAACTGGAGATGGCAAACCACACCATCTTAACTCTTTTGTTTCGAGACCCGAAACAAAAAAAATCTCGGTCCCAAGTATCGTAAGTTCCCGTGACGTCGCGCTCGTTACGGGAACTGGCGACACGCGGTATTGCAACAGGGGAAAAAAATAATTCGTTACGACTTCGTACCGCAGCGATCCCAAATAAAAAGGAATTCGCAGTAACCTGATGCTAATGGTGTGACCATGCAGTGAACTTGCTCCACAAATTCAACTCGAGGAGGTCTGTCTCCACGATTTACAGACCTTGAACCAGAAGTTTAAACACGTCTTTTAACCACACCCTCCTTCGATTTTTGAATCCCGGCAACTTTGAAGTCGATATTCATGGCATCCGATCCGATCTCTGTGTGCTGGTTTGTGAATTTGGATCTTATGGCCGTCGGTCGTAAGGTCCCAAATCACAGCCAGCACTAAGATAATATAACAAAGTCCCCTCAGTGATGGCTGATGATCTGTAACAATCGCAGACCTTCAAGGGACGAGACAGACTAAGAGCGTAAACGAAGATCTATGCATGAGTGTTTTCGTGTGGCAAGAATAGAGCAGTCAACTAGGCTTTCATTTGGAGTGCAGTCCATAGGCTCATCGCTTACGCCGTCAGCTGGAGGCATAGACTGCCAGAGGGGTTTAATAAGAGTCAATACTTGAAGGTCGAAGCCGCTCGCAGAATTGTATCTGTCTCTGCTCCTTGGATCTAGGAAGTCATCGGCATTTAAGTCTGCAAGAGCATACTAAACAAGTGGGGTCGGGGGGGGGGGGGGGGGGGGGGGGGGGGGGCCTTTGTGTCTGCAATTGATTTTGTAATCGTTTTTGTTTTAAACAAAGGACAGAGATTCTCATAAGCCCCTGGGCCAGCAAGGGCTCATGAGAATCAATGCCGTTTGCAGATGAAATGGGTTAAAAGCAGGGCACTCATAAGAAACGTTAGACGACTCAGGCTTTAACGCAGGACGCCTGGAGTGATCTAGAATGTCCTCTAATTCTACTCGTCTAAATCCGGACGCGCGCGCAACTAATCCCGCGTCTGTCCGAGAGCAAAGAGCGATAAATCTGCCGCCCAGACCTGCAAATCATGCAAATGATGCCGCTTGAAAAGTCGTACGCTAAAGCCCTGACGAACCTCTCTCTCTCTCTTTCTTAGGCAGAAGGATTTAAATGTGGCTGGGCTTCGCCCGCAAAAGGCAAAGACATAACCGAAAGAAAAAAGCTTCAGAAAAAAACCCCAAAAAACTAAGAATAAACATTTGGCTATAACTTTTGCGGATTGACGTTTTCAATAAATCCAAGTAAACGATACAAAGTTCACGCGCATCTGTGGGTGCTGAAAATGTACTGGTATTGTGTGTGTGTGTGTGTGTGTGTGTGTGTGTGTGTGTGTGTGTGTGTGTGTGTGTGTGTGTGTGTGTGTGTGTGTGTGTGTGTGTGTGTGTGTATGACACTAAAGCCTGGGCTCCGTGTTTGAACCTAGGACGTGTTCGTCATTGACCGAACACTGTGAGTTATCTCTCTCGGAAATTCGATCGAAATTGTCCAAATGCGGTCCCGGGCGCACACCGGCTTCAGTTTCCATATTTATCAGCAAGAGACTTAGATTCTCATCAGCCTTGCAGCTGCAGAGGCTCGTCTATATACTGGCTGCATGTGGACACTGAGAGTCGGAGAACAAACTGTTTAGCTGATTAACTCATTCTGCCCGCTACACACCACAGCAAGATATGGCTCGACCATGATAGTTCAAGGGTGGTGGCAGAATAGCTTGGCGCCTATAGGCGCCAAGCTATTCTGCCACCACCCTTGAACTATCATGGTCGATCTGTCTCCAGAATTGTAATGCAGTCCTCAGAGGATAACTCCAAAATGTGGGTATTTTGTAACTCGGGCACAATGAGTTAAAGGAAACTACTAAGTGAGCATGAAAAAGAACTGTCAGGGGAGAGAACTGTGTACAATTATCTCCCCTGACAGTGCTCTTTTCCTGCTTACTTGGTAGTTTCTTCTAAATTACAACGGCACTGGCAGTCAACCTTTCTTGTCTTGTTACGCTGTTGCGCCACATAATAGTCTTCTTTCTTTACAATACTATGAATCCCGTTGCATGTGCGCGTGGGCCACGTGTACATGTTCCTGGGATTATAGAATATGTGAATAAAGAAGAATATTACGTGAAACAAAGGAGCAATAGGATTCTAGATTCTCGGATTAGTGTTCGCGTCAAGGTTTTTGACATCCGGTATTTTCTTTCAGTAGCACACGGCGGAAATAGTGCCTGCCGTCAGAATCGATCAAATCAGATCAGTTCATTGTAAATCCCGACATTTTTCAACAATTTTCAGTATCTTTTCCGTTTTCAGTATCTCTGCCTCCACAATCAGTATTTCTCTTTTCTAATCGGCATTGTCTACCGGGTGTTACATTCAGTCCCGGAATTTGCCGTAAAATACCGAGAAAAAGTTAAGATAATCCAACAGCAATTAAGAGACATGGATCATAATGAGCTCCCGCAATCGCAGGGGCTCATGAGCATCTGTGTCTCTGGCTAAGACCAATTTGTTTGTATGTTCTTTGGACCTTTGGTTGTGAATGAACACAGATTTGAGAAATACAATGCACGCTCATTGGCAGAGGAGTTAGCGCGAACACTTTTATCTCACTAGAATGTACGCGTCTTCAGTCCTTACCAGTCTTCAGTTTTCCTGTGTTTGTCAGATCTTTGCGACTGCAGGGGATCATGACAATCTATGCTCGTTTTATTTGCAAAGAGTGGCTCACAATAGTCGGCTTACTTTTACACAGGGTGACTCCCAGCAACGAACCAACAGTGAAGTCATGGCGGAGAGCAAGCTTGTATCGGCGCTAGAAGATTAGACAACGCTCCGAATATCTCTGAGGCATAGATCCATCAACTCTCCAAACATCTCCAAGAGGTATAGTTACTCATGAGCCCTCCGGGCTCATGAGTAACTATGCCTCTTGGATATGTTTGGAGAGTTGTCTATGCTTATGGTACAAGTTGGTTATCGGCCGTTCGTCGCAAAGAAAACCTCACTAATGGCTGATCAGTAATTGCACCACGAGTGTCGCATGTTGGAGACCCCTCCCAGTGTTGTCGTACAATGAAATGTCCGACCCCAAGTCATATTGGAAACCTGACACAGTACACGGTGCAGCATTCTAAACATTCTAAGCATTCGTTGTAAACTTTCGTTCCAATTTGGACTGAAAGTCCGTTGATCTATTTTGCTGAAAAAACACGGATCAAAAGGAACCAGCAACTACATGAAGTAACACTTAGTGTTCGCGCTGGAGATTATGACAATCGGCGATTATTTTCATTTAGTACTTGGCAAGTAACTCCCGCCATCAAAATCGGTCGGGGGAATTGAATTGAAACTTTATTTTCTAAGGATGAAGACAGTAGGCACGCAGGCCTTTTTACACGTCTGTCCTTAATAACATTTAAAATAAATATAACAGCAGAAAAGATAACATGACAAATAAATAAAAATAAAAAGAAGAGAGGATAATAATAATAATAATAATAATAATAATAATAATAATAATAATAATAATAATAAACAGAAATATTTCGCGCGCGCGCACACACACACACACACACACACACACACACACACACACACACACACACACACACACACACACACACACACACACACACACGCGCACGCACACACGCACACACGCACACACAAACACACACACACACACACACACACACACACACACACACACACACACACACTTTCAGTCAGGTGTAAGGCAGCACAAGGGTAACGCATGGTGCCTATTACTCAAGTGATGCATTACAATCACGCACGCACCCACACACACAGACGCACACATACTCACGCATGCTTATACATTACATTTAAATAAACCTAAAAGTAATCATAGATTATATGAAAGAATATTAACTCTAAGATTTCAACTAAAAACTAAATGAGTAAAGTTAAAACTTCCAAAGTAAACTATTGAACACTAAACATCAACTGTAGGCCTAACTATTGAGGAATTGAAAATATCATACATACACACACACACACACACACACACACATCAGTACTGACATACGGCGGCTGTTGAAGAAGGGAGAGGGGGGACGGGGAGAGGAAAGGGGGGGGGGGGACAAGGGGGCGCAACATACACGCAACTTCCCATTTCAAATCAGTTGATTGCAAATTAAGTTAGCATTTTTCCTTTCTGTCGATATCCTGCCAGCTGCCACTTTTTCCTCAGTCTGGTTTCCTTATAAACACCACTCCCCATACTACCACAATCAAGTCAACTCCATGATCTGGCGACCTAGCTATTATTTTCACATCTATATATACATGCACCGACTTTATGATACTGCAATGACGTCTTTCAGTCTGTAACACTTCCAGGTCCACCGCCAGTAGCGGCTCTGATTTAGACGGGCAGCGAAGGCTCAGACATGGACACACTGAAAACGATAGCCAACGACAGAGGCCCGATAAGCAAAACGATAGCCACGACAGAGGCCCATTAAGAGTGGTAGTAGAGGGCCTGTTTTGAGCGGCCTCCTCTCAGTCTTGTAAGAAGAAGAAAAAAACAACGTGGAATTGAAAGACTGGCGCTCTGTCACGAAAAGTCTCGAAGGGCAGAAAGTGTCACCTGTCAATTAACTCCTTCTACCCCAAGACCGCAATCCCCACATTTTGTCATTGCCCTCAGAAGACTGCATTGCAGTGCAGGACACAGAGATCGACCATGATAGTTCAAGGGTGATGCCAGAATAGCTTGGCGCCCTTAGGCGCCAAGCTATTCTGCCATCACCCTTGAACTATCATGGTCGACCCTTATCTAGCTGTGGTGTGTCTGGGCTAGAATGAGTTAAAGACCATCATTCAGGTGGCTGTATCATGATAGTCTATAATGACAGGTCGTCTCTCATAAGGTAGTCGCTTCAAAAAGGTTCTGCTGAATGTGTATTATCAATAATACGTTGGAGTTGTCAATGATACGCTAAACTTTAGGGCTAAACGTCTTTTATCCACCGCGATTTCGAAGACGGAGCACCCAAAAGAGGCCTGTACAAATTGTCACCCCAGCTGGGTTTGAACCCACGACCTTACGGGCCAGAATCGAACACTCTAGTTATCACCACAGCTACCTCGAGTGTAGTAATCAATGAAGTTTTACGGTCTAAAGAATGAAATCATCAGCAGACGCGAACATTTCAAACCATGATACCGATGCCACTCATCTCTGATAAAATAGCTGAACTAACAACAAATCCATTTCCCGTGACATGTACGCAAAGTGCTTAGAAGACGACTGTTCTAAAACGTACGCCAGATGGCTCTGAGCGTGAAGCGGTCACCGTATTAACCCTTCTTAACCTCGCAGACACTAATAGTGACAAAGGCGATTCAACCTGTAGACACCTCGGCGTCTCCCTCGACACAAAGCGTGCCTGAGACGGAAACAGAAGTTGTGCCTCCACGACCAGAATCAGGTTAAGACAGTAGGTTCAGCCCCTTTATAGAAAGAAAAGACAGTAGGTTGCACCCCCTAAAGTAAGGACGCCAGGGAAAGTTTCGCCTGTCACTGCGACATGAGTCTTCGTAGCAGTTGTACTGTTAACTCATTCAGCTCGACGGCCGTAGTTCCCAAATTTTGGAAGCGTCATCTGACAGGCGCCAAGCTAATCTGGCACTACCCTTGAATTATCATGGTCGACCCATCTCCTCTTGCAGGGCGTCGGGGCTGAATGGGTTAATGCCGGATAAGTACCGCAAACTGTGGATGCCAGTGAGGCAATTGCGAGCAGGAGACATAATTATATTCTCATGAGACCCTGCGGCTGCAGGGGCTCATGAGAGTATACGCCTCTTGCATATGGGGTGATCTGAATGATATCCACGAAATGTTTAAAGTCCGTACAATCTACATCATATCATGGGTACCCGACATTCCAATAAAACTTGGAAGTTTTTATTTCTCTGAAGACTACAATATATCCACAACAGGTCGCACACAATAGTTCAATTGTGGTGGCAGATTTGCGCTTGCCTTGTGGTGTAGTCAGTGTGTCACACGTGGATGGTTCTAAAAGTCATTTTTCCTGCATGCATGCTGTCACACTGGTTGTCTGCCTCGCTTCGCTACCGCGGATAGTGGTAGCAAAGCGAGGGAGACAACCAGTGTGAAATACTTTCAACAACCCCCTATTCTCTCACAAACAGCTTGAGAAGAATACACATTTTCACGAGCGCGGCCTGCAATTGAGGGTTGGGAGTTGGCGTGGATTTAGAAAGAGAAATACAGAAGGGTGGAGGTGGAAGTAGAGTGAAAGATGATGAATTTTTTATTCCCAGGATAAAGCTATTAGGCAACTCAATGCCTGTCTTACAAGCTGTGCTGTAAACAAAACATAACACAACAGGAAAACAAACGCAGCATACGAAGAACAAAAATCATGGGAAAAAATTAACGAACATTGTGAATCATTAAGAGAGAGAGAGAGAGAGAGAGAGAGAGAGAGAGAGAGAGAGAGAGAGAGAGAGAGAGAGAGAGAGAGAGAGAGAGAGAGAGAGAGAGAGAGAGAGAGAGAGAGAGAGAGAGAGATATGATGATGAATCTTTATTTATTCAGGATAAAGCTATTAGGCAACTCAATGCCTGTCTTACAAGCTGTCCTGTAAACAAACAACATAACAGGAAAATAAACATAGCATGCAAATAATAACAATAATAATAATAAGAAGAAGAAAAACTACGGAAAAAAAACAAACACAATAGGTGAATCAATGAGAGAGAGAGAGAGAGAGAGAGAGAGAGAGAGAGAGAGAGAGAGAGAGAGAGGAGAGAGAGAGAGAGAGAGGAGAGAGAGAGAGAGAGAGAGAGAGAGAGAGAGATGAGAGAGAGGAGAGAGAGAGAGAGAGAGAGGAGAGAGAGAGGAGAGAGAGAGAGAGAGAGATTATGATGATGATGATGAACTTTATTATCACGGTAAAAGTTTTGACGAAACAATCGTTAGAGAGAGAGAGAGAGAGAGAGAGAGAGAGAGAGAGAGAGAGAGAGAGAGAGAGAGAGAGAGAGAGAGAGAGAGAGAGATGGGGGTGGGGACGCAATTGAAGTTTTTTTTTAACAAGGGAGGTAACCGCACGTCGTCACAAAGTCTCGCCGTGTGACCGTAATGTCACTTTAGCGACAAAATGACGGTATTGTAATATCACCTTAGGTGTCGAAGTTCAAAAAGCAAAGTAAACTAACCTCAAAGTTATCCCTACGCCACAGTAACACACATGTAAATTAAAAAACCAAGGGGCATAGATCCTCATGAGCACCTGCAAGTGCAGGGCTCATGAGGATCAATGCCTCTTGCCAACGGGTGCGACAAAAGTTTACACAGATCTTCTGTGCCAAATGTTTTCAGTCCGTCTGCTTCCACACAATGAGAAACATGTAAGAGACAGCCTGCAGTCGCTAGTCACTCACGCCAGACTACTCTTCTCGTGTCATTTGATTTTCCTCTCTTTTGTTCGTGTCGTCTGCCTGTCTGTGGGCACAGTTGTAGGTAAACGGATTAGATTTCGCGTTTAGAAGAAGGCGCAATGTTGTGCGGGTTGTTGCCTAGGGTCTTGTCTGAAACTTGTCGCATTCGAGAACGTTACTTGAGAGTTTGTAGTATGAAAACAACGGAATTCATCTAACCGTTGGTCGGTAGCGGTTTTTGTCGAGGTGATTACTGCAAGAATCACTTCGACAAAAAACGCTACCGACAGCCAAATGGTTCATGTTTCGACTTTTTCGTACACGTGTTGACTGTATCGCATGCAACTTTGTACCTGACAGTTTGGCGCGAAATCATGTTTTATGCGACTGCCTCCTTCGCGGCCAGTAATTGTTTTACCATCTCTGGTATCGAACCTGCAGCTCAGCGGGAAATGCTTATAATTTCCTTGTAAAAAAAAAAAATGTACGCTATTTTCTGGTTATTTTTTGTCGAAAATACAAAATTGTTAGTTACGACGTTGCATGCGAACACAGACGATATGCAACGACTGAGACCAACGTAAAAGCATGTAAATTGTTTGCGTGTTTTGATTCTTTCAATTACTATCTCTCTTTTCTTAAAAAATCTGATCCGTTTGGGATCATATAACAGTTTACCCTCTCTCTCTCTCTCTCTCTCTCTCTCTCTCTCTCCTCTCTCTCTCTCTCTCTCTCTCTCTCTCTCTCAACTGATTTTGCTTGTTACAAACGAGCTTTTTATCATGTATGAATATGTCATTTGCCTGTATTGAATTGTTGTTTGTGTTCAATCCGTACTTTAGCAGGACAGTATGAAAAAGGCTGTGAGCTATTGTCTCCATCCTTGAAAAATAAGTTCATTTATTCATTCTCTCTCTCTCTCTCTCTCTCTCTCTCTCTCTCTCTCTCTCTCTCTCTCTCTCTCTCTCTCTCTCTCTCTGTCTCTCTCTCTCTCTCTCTCTCTCTCTCCCCCCCCCCCCTTTCCTTCCATGTCATATAATGACCCAGTGGAGCAAACAAACTGGGTACCAAATTACTCATCTGATCATTCTCTAAGCTGAGAATGGACTTCCGATCATAAACAGAGCTTTAAAGCAGCGTCAAACCTTTTTCAAGTCAGTACTAAAACAGGCAGATCACCATGAAGGTCCCTACTTGCGGGGCCCTCTATGATCATTGTCTATTGACAGGAGGTGGTCACACACATTTATATCTGTGCTTTATAAGCTGGAGAGATCATCGGCTAATAGTCTTTTAAACACAAACAGATATGTGATCAGTTTTCCCACGTTTCAGACCTTCAACCATTTTCGTTGGCAAGAGACATAGATTCTCATGTGCCCCTGCAGCGGCTAGGGCTCATGAGAATCCACGCTTCTTGCTGACTGACCTGGATCCGATTTACATCTTTACGCCTCAGAGTAAGTCACTCAGTCGCTATGGTGTAATGCCTCAAACTGAGGATGTTATTGGCGTTAAAACCTGTGAACTGGTTTCGATTATCACAGCTGTCGCTAAAACTCATTGAAACGGTCACTAATGAAACTACTGCAGACGGTCTAGTTTGCATCGACAACACATAGACGTAAATGTTTGTGATTCTTTCCAAAAAGAAGCGAAGATCGTTCATGAATCCTTCCAGGCTGCTGGGGCTCCTAAACATCTATGATTCTTCAGGGCCGGACAAAATTCGAATCTGGGCTGACAGCGCTCGGTCCCAAATAAAATGGCCTTTTAACACTCGAGGGTCAGTCAGTTATTGAGGTTTAACCCCTTTGCTGCCAGGAAAATGTGAACACGATCCAACTGCAAGAGGCATAGATCCTCATGAGCCCCCGCAGTCGCGGGGGCTCATGAGGATCTATGCCTCTTGCTGAGACCAGTTTGTATCCATGTTTCTTGGACGGTTGTGGCTTTTGGTCGTTGATTGAACACAGATTTCTGAAACAAAAATGTACGTACAGTGGTAGGGAAGGGGTTAACGGCTAGCACGCTACTAAGGCCATCTCATGGCGGTTCTAGCACGCTACTAAGGCCATCTCATGGCGGTTCTAGCACGCTACTAAGGCCATCTCATGGCGGTTCTAGCACGCTACTAAGGCCATCTCATGGCGGTTCTAGCACGCTACTAAGGCCATCTCATGGGGTTTCTAACACGCTACTAAGGCCATCTCATGGCGGTTCTAGCACGCTACTAAGGCCATCTCACGGCGGTTCATACGGGAAGGGTGGAGATGAAGGTGATGGTGGGTATCGGTTGGGTGGGTGAGGAGGGGAGTGTAGGTGGATTAGGCGTGCACGACTCATATACTGGTTGGGTGAAGACGTCATTGTCAAAGGCATTTCAATGAGGGCAAATGTTTCCAACCAGACTCCTCCGATGGTTTACCCTATGGGGCCAGCTATGTCACATTGGTGCTGAAGATATTTCACCAGAAACTGTTTTAATGCCCCCCCCCCCCACGCCCTCCGCCCCCCCCCCCCCAACCTTTATGAGAAACACTTGTCATAAAAGACCATCATTTAGGTAGATGTAGCAACTTGACATGGCGGGTGACACTGTTTGCTCTTCGAGACATCTCTTCATCTACTTCGTGCCATCGGGCGCAAAGCTAATCTGGCACTACCCTTGAAGTATCATGGTAGACCCATTTCCTGCTGTAGTGCGTCAGGGTTGAATGGGTTAATAATTATGATGATAAGAATAATACTAATACTACTACTACTACTACTAATAGTATAATAATAATAATAATAATAATAATAATAACAATTATTATTATTATTATTATTATTATTATTATTATTATTATTATTATTATTATTATTATCGTTGTTGTAATTATTAGATCCATCTTGCTTGCTGATCAAGGCCGTCCGTGCAGCTGCTCCTTAAATTGTGGAAACCATTGGCCAGGGGAAATAACTTGACTAGCTAACATTCTCCACCATTGAAATATCACCCTGCAGCCTCAGTCGATTATCGAACGGCGTGTGTGAGAATGTTTAGACGCCCAGACCTCCGTGTTTATACTGCGTGTGCATCGCTCCGATATGGCCGGATCTCTGACAAGGCTGAGTGACAGCCGCGCCCTCTACTGATGGCTGTGTGTATTTGTACAGCGGACACTAGCCCAAGGGTCATCGTCGCTTTTCATCGGCAGCGAATCGATGGAGACAACCAGTGTGGTGAAACCCTTATCACAATGGCGTTGGGATGAGAGATGATAGCAAGGGAGTTGAAAAAAAAATTTTCCATGTCTTGCTTTGAAAAATATGCATTCGCAGTTTCAAGACGGCGGGCTTCAAGCTACACTGAAAAATCTGTCCGTCGTATAACAAGCGGAGATGACAGGGCATTTCAGTTTTTGACAATTACTGAGCGAACAAGAGATATAAATTCAATGAGTCTGGTCGATTCTGCAACCCGTTCGGGGCTCATGTTCCAGACCGGACATAACGTTTGTAGAAGTGCACACCAGCCCTGATGGTTACCCACGATCCAAAAGTGTGCCAGTCAGTCAACGTGGCCGCGGTGACTGCATTATTAAGGTTTGGTTTGAAACCGAAGGACTACCAACAACGAACGAGAGCGACTGCCGAAATAACCAGCTTGTTCTATAAGCATAGACAACACTCAAAGCATCTCCAAGAGGCATAGATCCTCATGAGCTCGGAATAAACGAAGATTGCAACAGAACAATCTACGTCGACTGACAGTGAACGGGTTGTAATGAGCCTCTGTGAATTTCGCTCATGGACCCGACTCGATCCGGCACCAGGGGCGCATTCTCAAGGGGTCAGTTGCACGAAAGAACTTAGTCCTGAGCCAGTCACTAAGCAAGGTGCTCCGCTATAGTGGCTGGCGCAGGACTAAGCTCGTTCGTACAACTATAGCGGAGCATCTTGCTTAGTGGCTGGCGCAGGACTAAGCTCGTTCGTGCAACTGAGCCAGGGTATGTTAGTTCTTCAGCCTAGACCTTCGATCTGCAATAGACACCGAGTCGCAAGAGGTTTATTGCCATCTTTGTCTCGTGATTCTACGAGGCGCATTTCACTTTACCGTTTCTCACACAAGGAACAGTGAGGTTTGGTTTTTCAACGAGCGACTACCTGTAGCAGCAGCGAAGGAGAGCGATATCACTGCGGGCACACAACACACCAAACATCTCCAAGAGAGATTTTTGATAAACGTATTAAATATTTCTGATTCGTATTAAATGCTTCGTTAATTAATTATTTAATACGAGTATTATATTTCAAATACACATTCAATACGCATATTAAATAATACGCGTAGTAAATAAATATTTCGAGTATTAACTATATAATGAGCTATTTAACTAAATAATACGCGTTTTAAATAAATAATACGCGTATTTTAAAAAAAATAGTACACGTATAATTTATTTAGTACGGGTATTTAAAAAAAAAATACGTATAGTAAAATATATGATACACGCATAAAATAATATATAATACGCGTATTGAATAAATAATGAGCGTATTAAATATATAATACGCGTAATAAGTATAGAATATGCGTATTAAAGATTTATTGCGGTTATTTAATAATTGATATGCGAATTTAATATTCAATACTTGAACGTATTAATCATTTAATACGAACGACAAACACTTAGTACGTTTATTAAACAATTAACACGCCTTTTAAATATTGTAACATCTCAGAGATAACCTCCGATTAGCTTTTGCAGAAGCTGAACTGGCACTACCTTTGAACTATTACTTTTGTCAACGACAACTGATTACTGCTCCAGGTTTTTCGACACTAGCAACGGACCTTTTTTGCCACATAATGCGGTTCTCGGTGGTTAGTTCGGGTTTAACGTCCACAGCACCGAGGTGATCATGGACGGCCCTGACGGGCGGGTTATGGGGACAGGGAAATCTATTGCCTATGGAGTGCGACCTGAACACTGATCAACTCAGGCGCACTCCAACTGTGAAACTTTGATTTACCAGGTCCTTTCAACGGACATGCTATTGAACAAATCCGTTTTTCTCCCTGGATTGTGAGTCCAGCTACCGGGGCCGAGACGGGATTCTCGGATGAAAGACGATGCGTTTTATACTCACCGCGTGACAAAAAGAAACTGAGATAGCGCATATTACTACGTCATAAAAGGGCGGCAAGCGAGACGTAATCCTTTCCTTTACACCAACCTAACAGGCAAAAGTATTCGCAGAACATGCCGCATATTATGTCATACAATGGCGGCAAGCGTGACGTCATCCCATTTCTCCACCCGAAATAAGCGACAAAAGTATTCACAGAAAATGCCGCATATTATGACGTCGTTAAAAGCAGCTATGCGCAATGTAGTTCCATTCAACCCGAACCAACATAACGGGCGAAAGCATTTCAAGAAGACACCGCATATTATGACGTCATAAAATGTCGATTAGCGCATTGTGCGTAGTCTACTGAACCCGACCAGCCAAACAGCCTGCAAATCACCTAGAGAAAACACAAAAGCACAAAGATAATGCACCGCACACGTTGACAACAGTCACGCATAACATTTCAAAGAAAACAAGTCTTCTGCATCATGTGCATATTTGTTTTCCATCGGCATACGACATATATTGCTGGTATATCAGTACAACTTGCATTTTTATTCATTGTTTTTATCGGCAATGTGTGTTGTTGGTCTATGATTTGGACCTTACGGCCTAAGGCCGTAAGGTCCAAATCATAGATCAACACACATATAGGACAGGAGACCGGGGATCATTTTCAAGTCTCTTCTATTTATAGAAGAGACTTTATAGGACGGGACACGGTGGAGCGATTTTAAAAGAACACACGCATCATAGGCGGGATAGACTAAAACACTGACAGTGAAGTAACGAGATAAAAATTACGTCATCTCTACTCTAGTAACGCAAAAATCACTGTAGAGCATACTTTTGGCGCAAAGCGCCGCGCCGCGCGCGCGCGTGTGTGTGCGTGTGTGCGTGTGTGTGTGTGTGCGTGTGTGTGTGTGTGTGTTCGTATGTGCGTATGTATGTAAAGAACAGAATCTCCGAAGTTTGCATACTTACAAGCTTGAAATTAGGGGAGGCGTTTCATTCAGTCAATTGGTGCCTAGAAGCCCCTCCGAGCATTTTGAAATTTGATGTTCATTGAAGAGTTAAATAACCGTTTATAGGAAGTCGGTTGACCCACATTAGAGTGCGCTATTTTCATTATATTCACTTCCAGTTTTGCATATAGCCGGATTGGAGAAACACAGCAGATGAGTTGGTTAGCCGGCTTTGTATCTTTTGAACTTTTCAGTAAAAATTAATTCTATGAAGAAAAGTTTTAGAAAGGTTGGTGTTTGTTTTGTGGGTTTTTTTTTTTTTTTTTTTGTTTTTTTTGTTTAAATCGATTTCTGGACAAAATCGGACAGTGACAGTGACATAAAAGCAGATATTTCGTCATCACACAGACATCGACGCAATACTCGAGATGTGAAACCAGAAGCACAGGCTTGAGCAGAGACAGACAACATTTTACATCAGTGTTTAGGTAATACTGAGAATCTCACTCGAGGGGTTTCAAAACCTTATCCTACGAGCGAAAGCGAGAAGGACGAGGTTTTAATACCACGATAGTGAAATTCTCAATATCACCTAAACACCGAAATAAAATCTATTTTTCACTTATTTTTTTTTTGTAGTAATCCGATGTGTTTTTGTTTTCGCACACGCCTAGCCACAACACAGCAACCACTGTGTCTTGGCAAAGATCTTGAAGTAATGCACTTTGAAATGTGACGTCAATATTTTGGACGCAAGACAAACTTTCCTGCAGGATGACGTAATATCGCTCGTAGGATAAAGTTTTAAAACCTCTCGACTGAGATTCTCAGTATCACCTAAATACCCATGTAAGACTCTATATTTTCACGATGCGTTTAGATGCACAGTATTTTATACTCACAAACCAGATAGGTGAGGCTAGCGCTGGCAGAATTGTATAACAAACCAAGGGGAATTACTAAGCGCTGGACAGAACAGTTAGATCCCCTGCCCCCGCCTATCAGGCACCCATTCGCCAGCCCACAGAGAAATACGCAGGTATAGAACAAGACGATCATCTACATCCCTAAAAAGGATGCATCAGGTCTCTTATATAACCCATGTCTTTCTCCGGAACTTAGGAAGTAGGCAGGAGAAACATACATACACAAACACGAAGGTGCATTACTATATGTGGTCGGGTAAATACCCTGAATTCCCACAGTAGATGCACAGAACATTACACAACAATGTAACGATACAAATTTGCCTCGAGTTATACTGAGATACTCACAAACCAGATAGGTGAGGCTAGGGCTGGCAGAATTGTATAACAAACCAAGGGGAATTACTAAGCGCTGGACAGAACAGTTAGATCCCCTGCCCCCGCCTATCAGGCACCCATTCGCCAGCCCACAGAGAAATACGCAGGTATAGAGCAGTATTTTATTTCCTCTAGTCACTGTAAAAGAGGACTCGTCTTTGTTTTACAGCGTCTAGATAAAAAGAATATTGCTATTTTGGCATACGTTACATATCGTTGGGGGGGGGGGGGGGGGGGACAACCGCATTTCTCTGCTGCAGCCTGTGGTCTGGCAAAAGGACTCAGAGGCATCGGCTAACCCCTTCAATACCACTGGACGTGCATCTTGTTTCTGAGCGAAACTTTTGTTCACTCAAAGACCCAAAGCCACCACGTGCAAAGAGCAGGAATACAAACTGATCTCAGCAAGAGGCATAGATCCTCATGAGCCCCCGCATTGCGGGGGCTCATGAGGATCTATACCTCTTGCAGTTGGGTAGTGTTCACCTTTTTCGCCAGCAAAGGGGTTAATAATTGTACGTGCAGCGCATGCCTTTTGCAGCCAGAGAGACTTTTGTTGAAGGACTGCGCAAGTCTGCAAGAATCCGTCTTTCTTCTTTGGAGTTTTCTTTTTCCTTTTGGCAGGCGCAGCTAGCTAGTGGAGGGAATGGGTCGCCTACGCCGAGAGAGCTCATGAGAATCTTCGATGGGATTGGAAGGGAAGGCATGGAAGCGACTGCATTTTGCACCAGAACACAGACATAAAAATTGTCGCAAAAATCCGAGACACAACAGGCCATAAAATGTGTTCACTCATTCTGCACCTAACTGCCTTGGCAAAAGACACAGTCAACGGCAGAGAGGAGTAACAAAAAACTATCAACCCGGCAAAAACCCAGTTATTCCACCTCCAACTACATAGGGTCGGCGACAGATCGACCTAGTGAAAAGGTCAGTAGCGCCCTGTGAAGGCTAAAGACAGAAAGACAATTTTTTTGTGGAAAGCGAGAATTTCACTGTATTACATTGAAAATCTCGCTTTTCACAAAACGTACTTGCTCAGCGTCTTTTTGCCCACACAGGGCGGAATCATCCAGTCTAGATTATCACGACTGATCCACATCCCGCGACCCCTGCGTGACGGTCCAATTTCAAACTCGTTTGTACAACCCTATCGGTAAGATTATGGTGAATGACAGTTGCATGAGTTAGCTTAGCCCTGCGCCTGCCACTAAGCAAAGTGCTCCGCTATAGCGGAGCACTTTGCTTAGTGGCAGGCGTATCCCTGTCATACCCGTCTATCCCGCAGAAAAAAGCAATGAGTATGAGATGGGCCGCCAGTTTTCAGTTTTTTTTGCATCTAAAAGAATATTTAACCTACACATTTTTGCAGATTCTTTCTCACGAGTATCATACAGGCATATGTTAGTATGATGCAAATTATACAGGCATATGTTAGTATGATTCAACTTATGGTTAAAGGAACACACACACACCACACGCACACACACACACACACACACACACACACACACCACACACACACACACACACACACACACACACACACACACACACACACACACACACACACACACACACACACACACACATACACATGCACGCACGCACGCGCAGTTATAATGAAACAGCACGTGCAAAGTGCTCTCCACGTTTCGATGCCACCGCATAAACTTAACCCTTTGGGTGTCGGTAGCGGTTTTAGTCGCGATGATTTCTGCAGGAATGCCTGAAGCATCAGCACCGTCGGTTTGTTGTTTCTCAGGAGTTTCACCTCATTCTCTTTTTTTTTTTTAAAGCGGCTTTTCTTTTGTTGTCAATCATTTCTTCACTAGAAGCAGAGTGTGTTCTTCCAGCAAAATTTAAAATGGCGGCGCAATAGTAAAACTGACTTGGATCGGATAAAAAGGTTTCGGAATGTCGCAAAGTACGCCGAAGGAAGAAAATAAAATCCTGGTTATTTTTTTCCAAAAGACATCCGTATTCCTGAGAGCAGATTAGTATTTCCGTATTTTGGGTCATTTCCAGTTAAAAAAAACAAACAAACAAACAAACAAAAAAACCACCAAAAACAAATGGTAACAACAACAACGCACAAATCATATAATGCACGAGTCATCTAAAGCCAACAAAACGAGTCAAATGTTGCAGTCAGTGTAGTGTCTACATAACTAAAATAGCGTAACTGTTACGTGGTGGAGTTGTAGTTGTAGTATCGATAAACACACCAGACGCACGCACGTAAGGTTCTTAAAATAAACCTCGTTCAGCTGCATTCCGTCACACGTGGCTTAAGGATGTAGACAATACTGGAGTAACAGTTCCAACAATATTTTAATTCAGCGATGCGATCACCACACAATGCATTTCCAAATGCATCAACACTGATACAAAGTCTCTTCTGCAATGTCCACACTACGAGACAAAGTTCTCACACAACGTACACCACACTGTTACGCTGTTTCTTTTACAATGTACACCCTATACGGGCCACGTACCTACGATAACTGTGTGTCTCTACAACTGACAAAATGCAAGACAATGTACGAACGTGCTTCCCCAGCACCAATCTTTAATAGTGCACTAATTTCTAGAATAATCTAGGAAAATCAAACAACTAAACCAATCAAAATAATCTACGCAACTGAAACTCACAAACGTCGATAAAACATGAACCCTCTAGAAAACCACAATCGGGCTACAAAAATTTGGCTGCTCACTTCAGCCCCAAATCCTTGGTAAAATTACATCTCACAAAAGTCTGGTAGGCAGTTCGGAAACTTCAAGAATCTTCACAAAATTTCAATACAGACAAGAAAAAGGCTGAACACTTCACGCACACAGTAAACAACGTGTGACCAAAAGAGCGGCTCACTCTGATACCGAATTTCAAAAGGTCAGTTGCCGACGCTTTGATGTTACACACACGAGGTCACTAGACAGAGCGCGATTCTGCTCCAACATTCTAGTCTATTCTCATCGTAACTACACAATACAAAAATTGACCGCTTTTTTGTGACTTCGCTAGAAACTTCCGGAACAAACCTAACAAAATAACAAAGCAAATTCCGCTCTACGCGCGAATAAAAGAAAATTCCATCGAAAAGGTACGTGAATCGCAACTATGATAGCTCAAATAAATATTGGATCGTTTCCTACGATTAACACATGTATGCTCTCACAGGACAACGCAACCACAATCGTAACAGTAACTGTGTTTCTTACTTGGAATTATACACGTAGAAGCACCCTTGTGTCTCAGTTTGCAAGGCTGTGACCGATTCCAACACCATGGCTTTCATTGGTGGCAAAAATCAGTTGTCAGCTGCGCTAAAAAGCCGCGAGCAAACGTGTTTAACCCCTTCACTGCTGAGAAAAAAATAACGTGACCATCCAACTGCAAAAGACATAGATCCTCATGAGCCCCCGCGACTGCGGGGGCTCATGAGGATCTATGTCTCTTGCTGAGACCAGTTTGTATCCATGTTTCTTGGACGTGTGTGGCTATCGCTTGTTAAATGAACCAAGGATTTAGAAAGAAAAATGTACGTACCGTGTCAGGGAAGGGTTTAATAAGCAGTAAATCATGAAAACAAACAAATGACATTATTGTTTGTACACTTTAACAGACAAATAACATGAAAGATTAAAAACAAGCTTTGCCACACATGCATGTGTCCAAACAACGAGTTTGAAATGTCGGTATTGGTTTCACCACATTCCGGAAATTCACGAGACATCGCGGAGGACATACGAGCTCATTCCGGAGATGCCCGAACTGAGCAAGGAAAGGTGTCGCCATACCTATGGACGCCGTGCGTGTAAATTTTATGGATGTAAACGTCACAATGCGTCACTTTGAATTATCTTTTTTTCAAAGGTTCAGTAACCCAGTAGTAAACTGTTGCAATGGTTGAGACAAAATCCAGACAAAAATGGCGACCGCCAAGCGTGCGAAATGCAGAGAATAACCGGTTCTTCTCTTGATGCTTCAGACAGACTGGCAGTCTCCCCTTTTCTTTTCATTTATTACTTCAGACAGACTGTTGGAAAAACGGACAGCTGGAATGACAGACTGGAAGACCCTCACATTAACTGACCGGAGTACACACACACAAACAACAACAACAACGGTGCTCCGTGAAGGCAAAAGATAGGTAGTCCATTTTTTTAGAATGTGATAGTTTAGTTGTAATACAATGAAAATCTATTTGTGCACAAAAATAGACTTCGTGTAATTTGCTTTTACGTGGTACAACGAACGGAATCTCAGAAAAGTTATCAACTGCGGGGTGGAACTCTGTAGCCATGTTCCAGCCCAAAAGGAGTAGTCGACAAGCTCGTAAAAAAAAAAAAAGAGCTTCAGAGAAACAATGACAAATCAGTTTACTTGAGAAAACTGTTTGGTCTTTATTTTTCTGAAGACATTGTTGTCTTTCCTATTTCCTGTTTATCCACGGCTGTCACAGTCTAGCAGGATCCTCGCAGACCTTACCCAACTTGACACAAGCTTAGGTGCAGTCGCGCGTTGGGTATTGTTCCTGGAATGTGTGACATACGCCAACACCGGGCCGTGAAATGAGACAATGCAGCAAGAATCTGGAACCCTCAAGGCCCACGGTACAGCCTCACACTGGTTGTCTCCCTCGATTCGCTGCGTTGCAGCTAATCGAGGGAGACAGCCAGTGTGTTTACAGCCCTGTCACTGACACAGGTAGCAGACACTGGGGGTCGGGGGGGGGGGGGGGGGGGTGGGGGGGGGGGAGGTAAAGGTTGGTTCCAGGATACTGTGGAAAATATTGTGGACAAGAAAGACGAGGTGAATCTTAGCATTTCATTTCAACAGACGCGTACTTGTGGCGTACTCCCCGAGTGGGTCTATCTCGGGAGTACTCCCAAAGACGGTACGGGATATGACGTGTGTATGTGTGTGTGCGGCGTGTTTGTGTGTGCGTGCGTGTGTGTGTGTGTGTGCGTGCGTGCGCGTGCGTGCGCGTGCGTGTGCGTGCGCGCGTGTGTGTGTGTGTGTGTGTGTGTGTGTGCGTGCGCGGGCGCATGCGTGCGTGTGTGCGTGTATGTGTGCGCGTGTGTGTGTGTGTGTGTGCGTGTGCGTGTGTAGGTGTGCCTATCAACCCTCATGTTGATACTAAACAGTTGATAATATCACCAAAACTGTTTAATATACGTATATTTAATATACGTGTTTAAATATATAAGACGCGTATTGTTGATTTAATATGTATATTATTTAATACGCGTATTATATATTTAAGACGGGTATTATATATTTAATACGCATATTATTTATTTAAACGCTTATGATATATCTAATATGCGATTTTTTAAAAATTATTTAATACGCGTATTATTCATTAATTCGCGTATTATTTTGTATACGCGTATTATTCATTTAATGCCCGTATTATCTATTTAATAAGAGTATTATTATTATTTTAAAACGCGTATTATTTATGTCACACGTAACCGGTTAACCCACTCGCTGCCAGTGATCACGAATTGCGGGTGTGAAACAACTGCACACTGACCCACCTTTCCATATTCAGCACAGATGTTCATAATGTTTCAGTGTTCACTTCATTATTTTTCACGAATGTTTCACATGATTTTTTTTTTCATGCAAGTTACAACATTTCCACTATCAGATTCCGCAAAGAATGACCAAATTTCGTTGCTGTTGCGGACAGCGCTATCTGAAACATCAAGTGTTGTCATATTTCTGCTTCTCTGTGAACTGCACTTCCCGTGTAATGTCTAAGTTTTTAATATTTTTTTCCGGATTTACCTGAATCTATTTTCTGGATGTAGTTTTATTAAGTGACCGATCGTTGTAAATTTTGTCAGAAACCAACCTTCGGAGTGCTGGTGCAAAATGACAAGTACTGTGACGATTACCCCTTCCCCTCTGGTTTGGTGCCGTTTTCAGGCCACTTCATCAATTTCAAATGCAAGCAAACAAAATTCCCAGAGTTCCCAAAGTGAACAGCTTCACTGACCCTTCGCAACATATGAATTTCTTTGTGTGTGTGTGTTTGTGTGTGTTTTGTGTGTGTGTGTGTGTGTGTGTGTGTGCGTGTGTGTGTGTGTGTGTGTGTGTGTGTGTGTGTGTGAGTGTGTGTGTGTGTGTGTGTGTGTGTGTGTGTGTGTGTGTGTGTGTGTGTGTGTGTGTGTGTGTGTGTGTGTGTGTGTGTATGCTTGTGTGTACTAAGTCATAGGACGACAAAAACACTTTTAGTCAGACAAGTGCAAGGAAGATTTCAATTTTCAAACCCAAATATGTCCAACAAAACTGCAGACAAATCTCCAAGTCAGAGACGAGCAAGGAATGTCCAATTCCAAATACAGAGTCCCGCTCTATGGCAAAGCCTAGTGTTCGTCATGATAAATAAATTCGTGTTATGCCTGTAGTCTCTCAAGCTTGAAACGGATGCCTGAAGGTTGGAATTGAGCGTTTGAGCCTCAAGGTCTCATTTCTCAAATTTTGGAGGTGTTGCCTAACGACTATGTATCAGTTGCAGGAGATGGTTTGACCATGATAATTCAAGGGTAGTGCCTGATTAGCTTGGCGCCTGACGGCGCCAAGCTAATCTAGCACTACCCTTGAATTATCATGGTCAAGCCATCTCCTGCTTTAGGGATCCGGGGCTAAAAGGGTGTGAAGATGACATTACTGCCCTTTGAAATAAATAATTATGTATTAAATCAATAATAATCGTAATAAATATGCTATACATGTTTTATATATATAATACTTGTAATAAATATAAAAATACGTTTATTAGCAATTAATACGCGTATTAAGTATATATAAATATTATGCGTACTACTTAATCAATACGCGTATTACATCATTAATACGCTTATTACATAATCAATACACGTTTTAAAAATGTAATGCTCATATTATATAAATAATACTCATGATAAATACATAAATGATACGCGTATCAAATATATAATACGCGTACTGAATATAATATGACACAGGTATTAAATATACAGTGATACGCGTATTAAATACATAATACGTGTATTAAATACATAATACGCGTATAAATATTCAATGCAGGTATTTGATACTTAATAGGCGAATTAAATATTTAATATATATATGTATTGAGCATTTAATATGCGTATACGTGTCTTAAACAAATAACACGAATAATTAATCACTTACTACCGTTGTTATACACTTGTCTGATTGTAGTAAGTAAGTGATTAATTATTCGTGTTATTTGTTTAAGACACGAATACGCATATTAAATGCTCAATACATATATAATATTAAATATTTAATTTGCCTTTTAAGTATCAAATATCTGCATTTAATATTTATCCGCTTATTATGTATTTAATACACGTATTATGTATTTAATACGCGTATCACTGTATATGTAATAACTGTGTCATATATTCAGTACGCGTATTATATATTTGATACGCATATCATTTATGTATTTAATATGCGTATTATATATTTAATACGAGCATGACCTTTTTAAAACGTGCATTGATTATGTAATACGCGTATTAATTATGTAATGCGCGTATTGATTAAATAGTACGCATAATATTTATTTAATACGCGTATTATATACTTAATGCGCGTATTTTTTCTTTAATACGCGTATTAATTGTTAATAAACGTATTATATATTTATTACACGTATTATATGTATAAAACACGTATAGCATATTTATTAAATGTTATTTATTAAATACACGTAATATTTATTTAATAGGGCAGTAATGTCACTTTCACCCTTTTAGCCCCGGATCCCTAAAGCAGGAGATGGTTTGACCATGATAATTCAAGGGTAGTGCCAGATTAGCTTGGCGCCTTCCGGCGCCAAGCTAATCTGGCACTACCCTTGAATTATCATGGTCAAGCCATCTCCTGCAAATCATACATAGTCGTTAGGCAACACCTCCAAAATTTGAGAAATGGGACCTTGAGGCTAAAAGGGTTAACTTAACGTTGCTGTTTGAGTTCAGGCTATTGTTTTCTACCTGTAACGATTTGAACTGAGCGCTCAAACGCTCAATTCCAACCTTCAGGCATCCGTTTCAAACTTGAGAGACTACAGGCATAACACGAATTTATTTAGCATGACGAACATTAGGCGTTACCATAGAGCGACTTAAATACTGAATCCGTCCGTCCTTCCATTCATCCAACCACCCACTCATCCAACCTTATCCAACGCCATCCGGCAACCCAAACCCACCCCGTCAAATTCCATTCCATCCCATCCCACCCACCCACCCACCCATCCAGCAATCTGAGTTAAAACGACGCTCAGACCTGTTCAGACACTACCGCTGATTCACCCCACCCGGGTCTGCCTTGGGGGACTTGGGTGGGGTTAGGTATTTTTTAGTTCCCAGGGTCACCCTGGTCAGCCCCACAGGGTGGGTTTTTCTCTCTATTTTGGGGCATGTGTTTCTGTCTACCCTTTGTCCATTCACCTGTATTTGCCTTTTTAAAACTCTCCCTACTGTCTGCACTGCCTGTAGCTCTTGATATTGGATGTGTGTTGCTAAATGGTCTTAGCTTTATTTAGGCCCCATGTGTTAGGTTTATGTAACGTATTTGACCGGCTGGCGACATACATTCAATTTTCTGTTTATTTTTTTTTTCACAAGCAGTGCAGGCATGTCCTGAGAAAGCCTTGTTGCTGTCGGGACGTTAAGCAATGTACAATCAAACTACCGCTGATTCGTCATGTCTGGGTAACTCGCGAGTCAGTTGTTGGCGGTGCTTTACGAACGATTTATCACATTCGAGACGTGCTGCACCCGGATACGCGGCTTCATACGCCGCGTATCCGGATGCAGTACGTTTCGAATGAGTCAACTCTTATATCTCTACCACACCGCACTTGCAATTACTGACAATGATAGTTGTGGTGTAGTGCCAAGTAAGAATGGTTACTGGGGTGTATATATATGAAATAACTTTAGAGTAAGAATATTGTAAGTTTCCTATTCTTTCTTCTGTTTTCAGTCACAAAATATTTGTCTCTTTAACTGATTCGAGAGGTGCCGCGTCGGCATACGCGGCACAGACAAGTATCCGATTGCAGCACGTCTCGAATGTGTTAACACAGCGAAAAGCCTTTCTTTACAAACGAGTAGACTTCAACACAGCATACGGAGGCTTTTCTATTACATACACGGTTTGTGTACGTGTGTGTGTGTGGAGGGGGGGGGGGGGAGGTCGGGGGGGGGGGGGGGCGGGCGGGATGGGGATCATGGGGGGATGGAGGTGGGGGGGGGGGAGAGTACACAGAAGGCTTTATGGACCATTTCATTCCCGTTGGCACAAACAAGGAACAGAGCAGACCCCCTACTGACAATCCAAATTGAGTTGTTTTTCAGCAGTGAAAAAATAACTCGCAAAACAGGAGACCAAAATATGAGGAATGGCACATGCTTTTCTTATCATTATTTTTTTTATTTTTGTTTTTTTGTTGCTCCAGCGCAGTCAGAGGGCACAGTTGCCTCGTCGTAATGTATTCACAACAGTCTAAGACCCTAATCCAGACAACCGCCTGAAACTGAGGAAGAAAATGGGGCCTGACTTACGTCAGCAAGAGGCGTGGATTCTCATCAGCCCCCGCAACTGCAGGGGCTCATGAAAATCTACGCTTCTTGTTGATAACCGTAGCTGATAATGCGCAAATTTACAATGCACATGTAGCAATAAACGAGAAATTCTTTCTTAACTATTTTTTCCCCTTCTAAACGTCCAAATGCGAGCACGATGCCAATGATAAATGAAGCTCACGCAATAATTGTAACGGACATATTTTCATTTCGAGGAGACTACATCACAACATGTGTAGCTTATGTACCGACATGATTTTAAAAGTCGTACGTGATGTGACCTCGAAGTGTTTTTATTTAACTCATTTCCTGACGATGAGGATACAATTATCTTCTTTTTAAATTTTTTTTTAGATACCCTATAAGGTCCTATGTCCTATAAGGTTAGCGTCACAGTTGTGGACACTAACCATGATGGTTCAAGGATGATGTCAGAATAGATTGGCGCCTTGGCGCATGATAGTTCAAGGGTGGTGTCAGAATAGCTTGGCGCCATAGCACGTCAGGTCTTTATGGGCAAAGGCACGTTTTTCAATATTCAGTAGAACGTAAAAAGCTCAAGAGCAGAACTTTATTTACGTAAAAACTTTTGAAACTATAATATAACCTTAACAAAATATTTGTCAAATGTCTCTGTACAGAAAAGTAAGCGAGTGATACCTGATTACCGTTCTTAAGGGCGACAGGCTTAATTGTCTGGACCTAACCTAACATATTTTGTTAACTTACAAAAAACAGTTTTCAGATATCGGTGGATTTTTTTTTTTTTTTTTTTTACGGGGCCACTACATATCTTCTTCACATCAACGAAAGACCCGTACTGTGCAAAAATCAAGCACGCTGCTCATTCCAAACGAAGAGTACTTTCTCCTTGTAATTAAGCAATTTACCAATTATTTTTATGGCTATGTTGGGCCCAATTTCAAGGGTTATGGGCACAGGGGAGATTACTCTAAGGGCGTGCAACTCAGCAGTGACGGATACGGGGCGGGGGGAGGGCTTGATGGGGGAGGAGGGCACCCTGTGAGGAGGAAGACACGTGTATGGGCAGACATGGGTTATGAGCATTTCCTCGGAACTTCAAAAAACAATTCTGACTTGATAGTACATTCATGTATACGAAGAATCACCGAAAGGGCGAAAACTCTCAAAGACTGCAGCTCGGTTGTTAACCCCTTGTATGCTACTGACGATACCGCTCGGCCGAAAAGACGCGTACATACGCGGCTTTACCACCAAGCGGTACTTCGTCAGGACCCCTTGTATGCTACTGACGATACCGCTCGGCCGAAAAGACGCGTACATACGCGACTTTACCACCAGGCGGTACTTCGTCAGGACAGTAGCAGTCAAGGGGTTAAATAGCAAACGCTTGCAACCAAAAAAACGTAAAGACAGGTCTGGACCTACCAAGTTTGTACCACACCAAAGGCGCGGCCACAACAACAAGGCAGAATAATCAGTTCTCCCCGCCCTGATTAGAATGCGTGTATGTCTGTTGAAATGTCGTTATCTCATTGTGTCCCAGGTACGAAATCACCACATTTTGGAGTTATCCTCTTAGGACTGCATTACAGTTCAGGAGACGGGTCGACCATGATGGTTCAAGGGTGGTGCCAAAATAGCTTGGCGCGTATATGCGTCAAGCTATTTTGGCACCACCCTTGAACTATCAGTGCCGAGCCATATCTGGCTGTGGTGTGTCGGGACTGAATGAGTTAATACACACACACCGTGCTGCCGAGGGAGTCATGTGATGAAATAAAACAGGCTCAGAACCACAGGCGAGGAGAAACACAAATGTTGAAAATGTGTACTTGTCAAAACCGATTCTATCATCACAATAAACTTGTAAACTTGGAAAAAAATCTTGTCCCCCCTCCCCCTTCCCCTCTCCCCTCCCCCAAAAAAGGGATAATCAACGATACTGACTGGCAAGCATGGACGCTTGGCAGTGCCGCGTGTCTTTGTCACAAAACAATGAATCTCTCATAAGGCTGCGGAAGAAGGGTGTTGGAAAGTGTACTAGGAGACCCCGCTTGTTGTAGGGAATATGCAGATATTTTTTTTACTTTCCACCGAGAGTACTGGACGCAGCAGAATGCAAGGTGTGTGATGTAAGTTTTGTGAGTGGAGACATGTTTTGTGAGTACAGACGTGTGTATTGTGACATGTACGGCCATGTGTGTATTGTTGTTTTGGGCGTTACTGCAAATTGAGTGTGGACTACAGACATGACGAAAAAAAAAGCGACACAAAGATAAAGACAGAACTGATACAGATGCCAGCGGTTGTGATACGTCCCAAACAACTCAAGCAATACCCCAGTAAGCAAAAATCATCGGAGCCACGGGGGCCGCAGTGGGCACGCGCACGGCTGTGCGCGGGCCCACTGCGGCCGCCGTGGGTCCGAAGACGTTTTGCTACAGGGGACAAGCCAGCCAGAGATAGAGTGAAAGAGAGAGAGAGAGAGAGAGAGAGATCGGAGAGTGGAAGCAACATCAGTGAGGGCGGCGGACTGCAAGCCAACACAGGGAAAAAAAACCAGACATAATACAAAATGCTAATAAACAAAACAGGTGTAGATTTTGGTGGCTGTCCAGCAAACAAGCTGGACCAAGTACGTCCAAACCCAGCAAGACGACTGCCTCTGTACCCACCATCTCCTCCTCAACGACCCTCTGTTAATTAATCGCCTCCCTTTTTCGACCAACCGACCAAGAGGTAAAAGGTCTCAGGAGACCCCGCAAGTTGTGATATCATCTTTCAATGTAGATCTTTATATGTAGAAGGCCCAGGGACTTTGAAACTGGTTTTTAATTAGTCACCCAGTGTTTCCAGAGCCATTTCGGTTTTCTTTTTCAGTTTCCCCACCTTCATCTTTCTGTTTTTCTCTTTGCCTTCTGAGCCATTGCGGACGGACAGGACATTAAGCCAAATGACCTCCTCCTGATCAGAGAAAGGGGCCCAAATGTATCAGCAAGAAGTATGTACCTTCATAAGTCCCTGGGTTCATCACGATCTGTGCCTCTGTCTGATGGATTAAGATCTTCTGTACTTGATGGGTAAGGATCTTCGACTTGTCTATATCTTTATTTCTACTTCACGTGACCTCCTGAATCTACAAAACGTGGAAGTACAGAATGCCCGCAAGAGGCACAGA
>BTPG01000004.1:220676175-220761175 GCA_036245525.1 Semisulcospira habei | reverse complement strand
TTGTCACCAGACAACAGGGTCAATGAGGATGCCTGGGTGTTGTCTTTTGGGCTGCCCTAAGATACACAAGGAAATGGCCTTGGGTCTGAAAGCTCATTTTTCATCAGTGTCAGTGTCATGGTAACTTTTTTTAAAGTTGTCCAGCCCACCAGAAGTCTGTTTGACTGTATTGCATGCGTGTGTAAACTTGGAAAAACAGAAAAAGTAGGGGGGTAGGCAATGGAAAATATGAAAAAAAAACACTTTCATGTGCCTGTGTCTCAAATGCAACATTTCTGAAGATCAGATATATTACTTGATGTACATGCCAATTTTGGAGGCATTCTGACCATATCTAGGCTGTTTTTCATGGCATCAGATATGCATGATCGAACACATCAACAGCATTGTGAACACCACATCAAGGCACTTCACATAATGGGCCATAACATAAAGATGCAGCAACTTTCAAGGGTGTCACTTTGGGTTTGACTTAGCTATTGTCTAAGGGTTGCACTGATGGCAGATTGAATGGTGTTCAGGTGGGACAAGTTTCTCTGACAGGTCACGGTATACATTTAAATTGGGAAGTTCAGGCAGTAAGAGGCCCCGTGTTTTTAAAAATAATTTTGCCTTGTTTGAAAATTTGCAGTTGGGTTGAATGTTGGAATTTGCTGGAAATTTGTGGTTAGCTGAGAGGAGACATGTTTGGTGCTTTGATTCATACCATCCTGAGCTTATCCAGTGGACATTTGTGGGCCTATGTTGAGTTGCCTTTGACGTAGTGATTTGAGGGGCACGCTGATTTCAGCTGTGCTTGGGTGTGGGGTTGGTAAGGAACCAGTTTCATAGGAAAGAAATGAGACGGTCATGTGCTGTTTTTTATTTTTTTTTATTTTTTTATTTTGTGCATGGCAAATGTGAAGCTGGTGGGCGGTAGTGTTTTCTAGGGAATTGAAAAATTAGGGGATGACTGGGACTGACTAAGGCTAAGAGACTGGACAGTACGGAAACAGCACTGTGGTCCGTGGCCTTAGAGGCTACGCGTATCCGGACTCGGCAGATCTCGCACGAGTTAACTCATTCGCGGCCAGCCGCATCTGGATGCGCGGCATATGCCGCGAATGAGTTAACCCCTTCACTGCGGAGAACACACTCAACCTGCAAGAGACACAGATCCTCATAAGCCCCCCGCGACTTTTAACCAAGTAGGCCTTAAAGACAAAATTATTAAATGTTGGAGATATCCTCCGAGATATAATATGTACGCATAACAAGGGGAATTACTCGCCGCTGGACACACAAACAGTTAGATCCCCTGCCTCCCGCCCTATCAGTCAGACACCCAATCCCCAGCCCACAGAAAAATACGCAGGTATAGAAGAAGACGATGATATACATCCGGAGATATAAGCCACAGCCCTAGACTGCGACAGATCGACCATGATAGTTCAAGGGTGGCGTCGGGATCGCTTGGCGCCTAAAAGCGCCAAGCAACCCCCGACACCACCCTTGAACTATAATGGTCTAAATCCACATCCTGTCGTATGGTGCCAGAGAATTTTTGGTTAAAATCGTATCTCGAGATTACGCATATTCGAAAGCTGTGTCATGGGATCTCCTCGTGCTTGCAGCACGTGCGCGTCGTAACGCGTGCAGTAAAATGCGTGCTCGGAAGCGCAGAGGTGCGGGCCACATTGCGGCCACCTGGAGAGGCGAACGATGAACGTGCAGACATTTGGGACGCTTGGGACACCGATGTCGTGAAGACTGCGGTCGGGCATGTGTGTGTGTGTGTGTGTGTGTGTGTGCGTGCGTGCTCGTGCTCGTGCGTGTGTGTGTGTGTGTGTGCGTGCGTGCGTCCGTGTGAGCGTGTTTTTGTGTGTGCGTGTCAATGACAAATTATGTGTTTGTGTATCTGAAGTGTTATGTACTTGTGCGCAGCTCTCGAGCGTATGGTGCGGGTGAGTGCGAGAGTGTGTGTGTGTGTGTGTGTGTGTGTGTGTGTGTGTGTGTGGTGTGTGTGTGAGTGAGTGAGTGAGTGAGTGAGTGAGTGAGTGAGAGTGTGTGTGTGTGTGTGTGTGTGTGTGTGAGTGAGTGTGTGTGTGTGTGTGTGTCAGTGTGCGCGTGCGTATGTGTGTATGTGTTGGTGTGTTGGTGTGTGTGTGTGTGTGTGATGGTGTGTTTGTGTGCGCGCGCGCGTGCGTATGCCTGTGTCACTCTGTGTGTGTGTGTGTGTGTGTGTGTGTGTGTGTGTGTGTGTGTGTGTGTGACTGTGCGTTTGTGTGTGTATGTGTGTGTCACTGTGTGTATGCCACTGTATGTCACTCGTGTGTGTGTGTGCGTGTGTATGTGTGTGTGTGTGTGTGTGTGTGTGTGCGTGCGTGCGTGCGAGCTTGCGTACGCGCGTGTGCCGGTTTGCACGCGTATCAGTAACACATTATGTGTTTGTGTATCTAAAGTGTTATGTACTTGTGTATAACTCTTATCCCTTAGACTGTCCGGAGCAAGTTTTGTAGCGGTGATTCCCGCCGTGAAGGAAACGGCACCACGACAAATTTAATACCGCTTCAGACAAACCAAAGGGTTCACGTGTCTCTGTTCACTTTGTTTCGTCCGAGTGGGTGTGGATCTCTTTCTCAAACTCTCGGCACACTTCCAAGCCTAAAATAGTATCTCACTGACAATCATCACCAGATTACAACCAGCAGCAAATCAACTTTTGGAAATTAAGTCCATTATTGACCTCGGATTCCGTTATGGAAATGTGAAATAAAAGGCCTGGACTGTTCGAAAGCGGTGACATCACTAAAAAACGACTGACACTCTCTCCTCAGAAAAATCAAAACACCACTGAGAAAACAAGACAAAACATTGTCTACTTAGATGAGGCATGGGTGGGTAAACTTGCCGGTAATGGCAGGGCCAAGAATACTTCTGTATGCCAAGGCCGCAGTGGTATGAGCCACTTTAATTCCTGCGTAAGCCACATGTGTGGAGCACCTTGCTTAGTGGATTGCGCAGGATGAACGCACACTCATACAGCTGGTCCCCGGTGAAGAGGGAAATGATTTGGGAGTGTTACGTTGCGGACTGAAATCGTTCAACGTGTTTGTCCACCACGAAGGTGATTTCAAAGACGGGGCACCGAAAAGGGTCTGAATAACTTGTTTGCCAGACCGATGATCTACCAAACTGTGACTTGATTTTTCAAAGTAAAGTCAACAAGGTCGAAGACTACCAACCTGAACTGAACAGACACATTTTTCGCAATTAGACGTGAGTTAAAAACACGACTGGTTCCAGCTATTCCCAGGCAAATCTTTATGGATATGGACCGGCAGTGCAGCCCTTTTTGGCCACAGTCAGCATGTCCATTAGAGTTCTTAACCCTTTGTCTGTCGGTTGCGATTTTTGTCGCAACCAACAACTGCCGACCGCCAACGGGTTACAAGGGAGATTGTAAATGTATTACATTGAAAATCTCCGGGCTTTTATTCTGTTACCCACAAAAAAGTGAACAAACTGGCTTTTTCCTGATTTAGGGCATTGTGCTTTCTACGACAGCGTGCGGCGCTGCTGAACAAGGGATACCAAAATGGGCTCACTAAAAATGATGTTAGGTTTTGACATGAACTTGACGAAACTCAAACTCCAAGATCTAGTTCAATCAAAGAAGGCTTATCTCAGCCCCGACATACGAGGCCGATTCATTGTTGACTTTTGAAGGCGTCATCTAACGACTATGCACCTGTTGCAGGAGATGGATCGACCATGATAATTCAAGGGTAGTGCCAGATTAGCTTGGCGCCGACAGGGCCAAGCTAACTTGGCACTACCTTTGAATTATGATGGTCGACCCATCTCCTGCTGTAGTGCGTCAGGGCTGAATGGGTTAACAACGGACGTACATTCATTTCGCGGAGTTTGTCAGAACACAGCAATGGCCACCTCCTCCACTTGTATTTTGGCGACAGTAGATAGAAGAATTTAGATGTGTGCGAGTGTTTCTTGCAATAATGGATGTGCGATGATAAAGCGAGCGTTTAGGAGTGTGCCATTGTTTGCATAACTTAAGACGGAACACCGAAACCAGTATGCCGCACGTGTTTACCGGTGGATACCGTGAACCTTGCCTGGATACCAACACAGCTGCCAAGGCCTACATTTGGTCTACTCGAGCAAGCAAAGGTATTTGACTCTGACTTAATGCATGCTTCAAGATAACAGTTATTTATCGTCGGTTTTAAAATTCATTTCATCACGTTGCAGCTTGGATTGTGGCCAGTGTGTGATAATCTGGCAATACCCCTTAACTATCATCGATTCGGCTCATGCTGTGGTCAATGACACTGAAAGCTGCCCTGCAAACTGGACAAAACACACTTAGTCCATTTTGTGTGTGTGTGTGAAAAGTGAGAGTTACAATTTGATACAAGCAACAATCCTGCTTTTCGCCAACAAAAAATGGTCTTTTGCTTTTCAGGGCAAAATGTGTTAAATCATTTCATCCATACGCCTGCCGTCTAACAGTCCCAAAAGAATGGTATACCTTAACTCATTCGAGACGTGCCGCCTCCGGATACGCGGCTTATGCCGCGTATCCGGAGGCGGCACGTCTCGAATGAGTTAACCCTTTGGCTGTCGGTATCAGTTTTTGGTCGTGATGATTCCTCCTGGACTGATCATCGCGACAAAAACCGCTACCGACACGCAAAGGGTTTAGACATACGGAAGTAAAAGTGTGTTTTATCGTCTTCGTCTTCGGGGTCGGGGGTTAGGGGCTGGGAGTTGTGGGGGGGGGGGGGGGGGGGGGGGTAATTTCCCAAGACTGAGGAGTGTCTGGATTTAATAGAGGGACGACATGTAACATAATGAGTGCACCGAAACCATATGTGGTTATCTACCCCTCCTGTACCCTCATACAGCGACAACAGCCACCCATCTCCAAGGAGCACAGACTCTCATTGTCCCTGCAGATTTCAAGGGCTCTGGAGAATCAATTCTTGTTGTGCTCGGTGTTTTATTTCTGGCACCGTTTGTGTGCTGGCCTGTGATTTTGGGCCTTATGGCTACAGCCGTAAGGTCCAAAATTACAGACCAGCACACAGCTGCCCCTACAGTCCAAACTCGTACACCGGCATACATTTAATTCTGTACTTTTTTCTTTTCTCTCTCTCTTTTTTTTTTTTCTCAGGCGGAACAGTGGCAGGTCGTTCTGCATACGGCGGACTGGGCTTGAGAAATGAAGCCACAGGAAGTTGTTTCTTCTGTAATTGGTGACGGGTAACCAAGGTTGACACGTCTGAGTCGTGGCACTGTGCAGATGTCCCTCGCTGTGAAGCTCACGTGATTCTTGGGGACAAGCGTCCCACCAAAATCGCCTCTAGTGGAGTAACATTAAAATCACCACCAGAAGAGTAACACGTGTGTAAACCACTAGGCGGCGGACAAAACTAGACGAGGAGATGCCATGTATATCCGCTGGCAACCATTTCAGTACCTTCTGGACGAAAATGGGTGATGAGGATCTGTCAGCCTCCCGCATAAGGCGCTGACAGGACCCATGGCAAGCCGAGGACATTATGCTCACCGGGGCGTTGGTCTCTGAAACGAATCAGAGGGGTTGACAGCTAGGAGGCTTGTTTCCGTGAGGTTGTCGTATCTGCATGACAGCCTCTGCTGAGGTTTTCCTTTTTCCGGCCCCAAAGTAAAGAGCATAGATGTAAGACACACGAGTAAAGATTGCCACCTCTTCCAGCAAGAGGCATAGACGCTCACGAGCCCTGCTAAAGCAGGGGCGCATGGACGTCTATGTCTCTTGCAGGTCGGGCATTAGGGGCTCGCCCGTCTTGCTGCGCCAAGCAAGATGTCGCGGGACAGGGGTTATCGGCGAGCGCTGATTGGTTGTGAGATTGTCACGTGTGGGGTGTTGCTTTTGGCGTGCACGTATGCGGAATGTGTGCATGGGAAAATGTTGTGTTCTGCCGAAATTAATCATGCAGACAGAAGGGGTCTTCAGATCACTCCCCCCCCCCCCCCCTCTCTCTCTCTCTCTCTCTCTCTCTCTCTCTCTCTCTCACACTCACACACACACATATGCACAACACACAGACACGCACAACACACAGCACACACACACACACACACACACACACACACACACACACACACACACACACACACACACACCTCAGCAATTTATTTGTTTTACACGCATGAATGTCACTCTTTGTTGCCTTTTGTTCTTGATATTTTTCTGTGGTGTGTGTGTGTGTGTGTGTGTGTGTGTGTGTGTGTGTGTGTGTGTGTGTGTGTGTGTGTGTGTGTGTGTGCGTGCATCATGGAAAATACGTTTGGCTGGACTGCAGCCAGGCTGATGGAGTATGTTGAGTACTAACGCATCTGCACCTATTTACAAATTGCGTATCTTTTATTTCACCCGAGATATACATACCAAAGTCAGTTGTTTGTTTTTTTTTGTGTTTTTTTTTTGGTCAAAACTACCTTGATATTTGAAGACTAGTTAGTTAGTTATTGGGTTTAACGCCGAGCAGGCGACTAAGGCCATCTCACGGCGGGTTTATATTTGAAGACGTGCACACAAAAACCAGAAATGGTTAAACGAAAAAAGACGTTTATTTTCCACACTTACTGACAACTCACGTACCCTTGAAACCAAGGGGTGGGGGGTGGGGGTGGGGGCGGGGGTGGGGGGGGGGGGACAGCTAAGCCATTGTACTCAGCCAATATTATTCCGCACACCTTTCCAGACCATAAAATTAGGTGACTGCCGCGCGTGCAAGATGCAAACAAATAAAATACGAAAAAAGAGAAAAAAAGAATCACGTGAGGAACAAGTACAACATAGTTATAAACTGTGGTGTATTTCCCTTTTAAGCGCGTTTCTTTCTGTGTTGGGCGTTTCTTCACACACCTCTCCAAAAATAAAAGGTGATTGCCAGGTGTACAAAATGCAAACGGCGAATACCCAACAAAGAAACACGCCTAGAAAGGACAAGTACAACACAATTACAAACTGTGTTGTATGTCGGCCTTTCTAAGCATGCTTCTTTCTTTGTTGGTACTTCACGTACCTGTCGTATCCACTGAAACACGAACAATTAATTCATTCTGCCCGCGACGCACCACAGCAAGATATGGCTCGACCATGATAGTTGAAGGGTGGTGGCAGAATAGCTTGGCGCCTATAGGCGCCAAGGTATTCTGCCACCACCCTTCAACTATCATGGTCGATCTGTCTCCTAAATTGTAATGCAGTCCTCAGAGGATAACTCCAAAATGTGGGTATTTCCTACCTCGCGCACAGTGAGTTAAAAAGAGACGGTTATAGAAACAAAAAACACCCGAACCATTGTACGCGTGTGAATCCTAGTACGTTCCATTTCATGACGGCCTCCCCTCATCGCACTCCTCTCCACCCCCACCCCCCACCCACCCACCACCCTCCCCCCGAAAACAATGTACTGGCACACCAAAAGACCTTCCAAGACCCAGAAACCAGTAAAGCCATTGTGAGATTTCGCACCCAAACCAAAAGGCTGCGCTTCGCATCAGAGCTGTATCAGAGAAAGATGAAAGACAATGGGCGACTATACCGACTATTTCCGTGGCTCCCCACGATTTCTCATCTTACCCCCTTCCACGTTCTCCATCTTACCCCCTTCCATATTCTCATGAGACCCTGCGGTCGCAGGATCTCATGAAAATCTACGCCTCTTGCAGGAAAGTTTAGCGACCTTGCTCCTCAGAGAGAAACAGCCAACGTGGTTGACGCTAAGGCCAAGAGATTCTATCTGATAGCCAGGGTCATCAAATACCAATGAGTACAGCCCAAACGAGCGTCTTCCTACCGCAAAAACGGGCGTCTCCCTACCGCAAAAGACCAAAAGAAACAAGGCAGCCAGCAAAAGGCGAATGGCCCAATGTCGTGTTTATAGTCCTCCTGGTGATCGTGAAAAGATCTTGTCTTCCGGACAGAAAATGGCTTGAACAGTTATGTTCACGCATACTCCCAAAACCTGACATAGCTACTCGGTTTGAAAAAAAGCTGGACGCCACCTTGGTCAGCAAGAGGTATAGATCCTCATGAGTGCCTGCGACTTCAGTCGCAGGCACTCATGAGGATCTATACCTCTTGCAGATAGAAGGATTTGAATAGAGACTGATTATATTTTCGGGGGAGGGAGGAAATCGGTGAAAATTGTTCATTTTACAAACCACTTCTGTCGTTTATGTACGTGGATCAGCATAAACGCTTGCGCCCCGCATGGCTTCATATGATGGTGGATGCATCTTCTATTGTAAGGATGAGATGATTTAGATATGTGTTCCTCAGACAGGAGATCACGGTGGAGATAAACCTCCGACCGCTAAGACTTCATTGCTCTCGGAGGACAATTACATGGCTTAATAGTTCCTCAAGCGAACACCATCCGTCCGCAGGAGACATAGAGACACATGTGTCCTGACAGGCTTAGGAGTGAATATAAATGTATGACCTGATGAAAAGTGGTATGTTGATGTGACAACTACGTAATGTAATAAAACGTTTAAAGAAAGATTTGGCGGGGAGCTTTTCAGGCTATTTATAAATAAATACATTTATAAACTGCCTGAAAGTTCGGATCCAGATGGAATCAGGTCTCCGCTCCGGCGGAAACATCCATGATGGAGTCCATCATTTTTATTTTCCAAAAAAAAAAAAGTCTCTCACGACTGTGCCAATATTTGCACGGTTTTGGTTGCGAGTTAACCATCGGATTCAAAATGTATGTTTGTCTGTGTTACGGCCGATAGCCCCTGGGTTCAGAATCACAGACGGACAACACGACTGATTTCTCATTGCCACTGAGAGGACGCAGATCGTGTTTGTGAAGTCATTTTGTACGTTCAACGTCAAAGGAACATGGACCGAAATTTGTCTCAGCAAGAGGCATAGATCCTCATGAGCCCCCGCGACAGCGGGGGCTCATGAGGATCTATACCTCTTGCAGTTGGGTGGCGTTCATTTTTCTCTCGGCACAGAAATGCCACTGTAAGTGGTGGACATAAACAAAAGCGCCTCAGTGTAGTGAGTGCCCCGCCGCGCTCTAACGCTTGCATAGTTACGTACGAGTGGGATCTGCGGTACCACTGCGCCACTTAGTCAATCCATTGTAGCTGGAACGCTGGCGACTTCTTGCATCCATCCGACCGCATGCGGACTACATCGCGTGGCGGAATGCTACAGGGGAGTACGCAGTGCAATTTCCTTTTTATCACCAGTCGTAACCCCGCCATCATTTCCTTTGTCTTGGAAGGCCGCAGTGGGGAGGCGTGCATGTCATCACAACGCGGCCGCGGAGCACCCAAACTTTTTTTTTTGTCGTTATTATGTTCAAATTTTGTTAACCCTTTGACTTCCAAGATAACGTGAAAACAATTCAACTCAGGGTAAGAGACATAGATCCTTATGATCCCCCGCAGTTGCCGGCGGGGGCAAATTTGCATTACACCCTAAGGCTGATTTTCTCAGCCTTATTTCCCTACATCACAGTTACAGATAAGGAGATAGCTCAACCAGTTTAGTTCAAGGGTGGTGCGGCCAGAATAGCTTGGCACCACCCTTGAACAATCTTAGTAAAGATTAATTTCAAGCAGTAGTGCATCAGGATGAAAAGGGTAAAGGGATAATAACACACACACACACACACACACACACTACACACACACACACACACACACACACACACACACACACACACACACACACACACACACACACACACACACAAAGAATTTCAATTTGATAAACATCTTGTACCTTGAGCATAGACAACACACCAAACATTTCCAATAGGCAAAGATCCTCATGCGCCCCCTCCCGTTTTTATCTAGTAGGAGGCAGTTTTTCTTCTTAATCTGATCACAAAGAATAAGAACTGTTGTCATCTATTTTCATTAATATATTACGTGACTCAACAAAATGACTGATTAAATAAAGCAGAGAAATAGCTGGATCTTGGTTGTATAAGACTGCGCTGGATTGAAGATGAGAGAGAGGAGTGAGAGAGAAAAAAAAAAGAAGATTTGATTGAGAGCGGCGCGATTCAAATTGGCCGTCTCTTGTCAGTTTCCCTTTAATTTCAAATAGTCATCTTAAGGCCCCGCCACACATGCCCGATTTTGAGGCCGATTCTTGAGCAGTTTCGAATCGGAGTGTGATCGGACCGGACTGCAAAAACGTGTGCACTCCCACACATTCCCCGACTTTTTTTAGCCGACCGGTTTGAATCGAAGATCAAGGTCGTACCTGTTCAGCGAAATAGCTGCTAGTTTGGACAGTGATGATGATGTGCTTGCATTATCAGCAGTTTTACATCATATTCGCGAAGACTGAGGCGGGCGAAACATCGGCAACGAAGGTGGTTGACTGATCTTCCGCCATTTGCAAACTGAAACGACGTGCTTTGCGATACGCGCTCTGATTGGTTGAAGCTTACAATCGGGGCCGATTCGGATCGGAAAAATAGCTCGGAGCAGTTTCTAAACACCCGATTCCCAGCCGATTGCGATCGGATCGGATATATGACGTCATCCGATCGCAATCGGATCGGAATCGGTTTCAAAATCGGGGCACAACCGGCAAGTGTGGCGGGGCCTTTATCTAGAACGGACTTCACTTCAAACCAATCAACCAACTGACCTCTATTGAAAAAATACTGATGAACAACCTCTTCCGACCTCCTGCACCAACCAGTCTGTTATTCCCACAAAACTGCAGTCGAAACTGCTACAGCTGTATTAAACATCCGGGTCTCTTCACGTGCAATAATCTGCACCTTGCCTTGCTTATCGCCCTTTGCTGAGTGGCAAGGGAGGTAAGCACCTGTTGACCCGAGAGTGATCCCCTGCCCTGTTCTACAAAAAGAAGTGTGTATATGGCCATTGTTAAAGCAATTTTGGGGAATATCAAGACAATGAATGTGCTTAGTTAATTTAATCGGGAGGACACCGCATTCGGATACGCGGCAGGGAGCGGCAGAGAGCCGCGTAGCCGAATACGACACGTCTCGAATAAGTAAGTTAAAACGACACAGACTCCGTCAAAAAGTGACATTTTCCACTGCGGCCGAATTTGGTCCGGTAGCCTTCTGCGTGCTGGGAAGGTTCGTGATGTTTTTCATCTTGAGATGGCATATCTGGTTCTGTTAGAGCAGCAGAGACGGTAAACGACGTGCAGAAACGACGTACTTAATACCCGGTAATACCGCCAAATAAATACTACTACACTTCTTCGTCTTCTTCTTCTTATTATTATTATTCAGAGAGTATTTCAATATTAACTCATTCAGCCCGACGGCCGTATTTCCCAAATATTGGAAGCGTCATCTAACGACTATGCACCACTTGCAGTTATTTTTTTGGGTTTAACGCCGAGCAGGCAACCAAGGCCATCTCACGGAGGGATGGGTAAAAATCTGGCCAGCCAGACTAAAAGAAAGGTCTTAAGACAAGATGTAAATATGTCTTAATAATAGTTCATGCTAAAATGTCGCACAGGTCTTTAAAGGAAACGTCTGCAGACTTTCAAAAAGGTCAAAATAATAGAATTATCATAGTCTATGAATGCTCAAATCTTATGAAAAATATTGCACTCTCTCAGAAAACTGAACATCCTGTAGGACAGTCTCCTCACGGCGGCTGCCGCAGCGGTAAGGTAGACTGTCGGACACCATAGGAAGGGCTTCATGCAGCTTGTTAGCTTCCTCTTTCACTCACGGGCTATGTACGCACTAATCACAGGTTTAAAATCACTATAAAATGTCTGTGCGTCAGGGACAGGGTCGTTGCGCCCATCTTTGGCAGCAGAATCTGCGATCCTGTTGCCTTCGAATCCCACGTGACCTGGGACCCAAATAAAAATGATATCATAATATTCCTTCATCAAGTCTGCGTACAGCTCTCTAATCTACACCATCATTCTCAAGGACAATGTCGGCGGCTATGTGCCGCTTTGGCGGTGCCAGTTTTGTTTTTTTTGGGGGTTTCCATATTATAGTATGATAGATATTCATCCCCCGGGGGTCCCGGCCCATCACCGAGCCCAACAAGGGAAAGTGCATTTGTCGGCGGATCTTCAGCCGATGCACGATGGAGACTGCCCGAAAGATATACTCAGGGGGTTAAGCCCGATTGAACCGTCTGAGGCACCGCCTTCTATCACAATGTTGAATGCAGGGGAATACTGGCGTAAAGCACCTAATCAGGAGCAGAGGCTAGCATGGTGCTCAGTATATCAAACTGCATGTCAACAGTGGGATAGGGCTCAACGTGACAAGAGCCGATTGATTAGGCCGGTACTCCTAGCCTCCCGTTTAGGCAGAAGTCAAGGTAAAAGTGGAGTGTTTCAGCCACCAGGATCCTCTTCTCCCCTGACACGGGTCTCCAAGCACGGCAAACACTCGGGATCCAAAGGACCAAAAACTAATGCCGGAATATCTTTAAGAGGACCAATCTAACATGGTAACACCTGGGTTAGCACAGCTCCTTAAAAACCGGACCAGTGAAAAACACTGAACAACATATCTGCTGACGTCAAGTCCTAATCCTGGACAAAGATGGCACCCCTTCGCTAGCCCACTCAGTGACTGGGGAGACTACCCACCCACGCCACGTGGAGGCCGGTGCCGAGCCGTGGGCGCACGCAGTTGCAGGAGATTGGTCGACCATGATAATTCAAGGGCAGTGCCAGATTAGCTTGGCGCCGACAGGGTCCTCGGGCCCACGACGGCCGCAGTGGGCCCGCCGGCACGTCTGTGCGCGGGCCCACGGCGTCCGTCGGAGGCACGGCGAAGACGTTTTGCTACTGGGGCAAGGCCATCTCACGGCGTTTAAGGTATTTCTATGGAAGACGACTCTCTAGCACCTTCCATAAAGTCACTTTCGCCGCAGCGATCCCTAAAGCTTTTTACATGGGGTTAAAATTACACTGCTTTCAGTTAGATCACCACCAGCGGTCCAGAACTAAAATTCTGATGAGATAACATACAACTAGAATCAGCTCCTTTTTGCCCTTGTTAGAAATACATTTTAAATCTAATAAAGATAAATAAAAGAAAATTGGGGGGGGGGGGGGGGGGTGGGGGGGGAACAAGTCAGTCCCAGTGGGATCCGTACAAAGGGGGGAAAAAAATTGCTTTTATGACATTATTCGCATTATTTTGGCATGAAAGCGATGCTTCTTCTTTATTTTAGGAAGCAGTTTAACCCCTTCCCTGCCACTGTACGTACATTTTTGTTTCTAAAATATTTCTTCATTCACCGACCAAATGCCAAGACAGTCAACAAAAAACAAAAATAATAATAATAATAATAATAATAATACCGTTATTATATAGGCGCTTTTTCTCAATTTTTGGGGAAATCGACTCAAAGCGCCGCGCCTGAAACCCAACACACACACTCACGAAACAGACACGGATTTACGCCATTTAAGACAAACACAGTACAAGACAAACGAAGGGCCAGTCAGCTACTGAAGTTACAGACATTTTTGATCGCTTGTATTTGAAATTTGTAAAGTGGCCTGAGACCGGTACCAAACAAAACAAAACAAAAAACACAAACCCGGATGCAAATTGGTGTCTCTTGCAGTTGGATCGTGCTCACTTTTTTTCATCGGCAGTGAAGGGGTTAATATGAAACGAGACGTGGGAATTCCATTTCATGCATATTATATGCAGTCTCTCTCTCTCCCCCCCCCCCCCCCCCACTTCTCTCTCTCTCCCCTCTCTTTCTGCCCGTCTTGTCAAAGCCACTTTGTTTTGAAACATGCCTTTCCTTACACATGTACACGCAGCAACCACCGGCTGGTACCTCCATGATCCCTGCCGACTACGGAACATACTGAAGTTACCCGATAAAATGCCGCGAAAGGCATAGATTCTCATGAGCCCCTGCGTATGCAGGGGCTCATGAGAATCTATGCCTTTTGCAGATGGACGCGTTTAACCGACAGGGAGGTATCTGTGAGAAAATTTTTAAAATATGACCACAGTCAAAGAAAGTGTCGCCCTCTCCTTTCCTGTCAATGTCACGCTAACGCTATCGCTTTCCTAAAACGGAGCCCTGTCATTTTCTGTTGGCTGTGCAATTCTTCACTGTTGAGCTTCTACGGGGGCGGGTGAACATGGCCTGGAAAGAGGTGCGGTGGGGGTGGGGGTGGGGGGGGGGAGATAGTGATGCGGGAGGGGGAGGGGGGGAGGCAGGTTACTCAGTAAGCAAAGGACCTCGGGTCCGCGACGGCCGCAGTGGGCCAGAAGACATTTTGCCACTGGGGTAGAGGGTAGGGTAGGAGGGTGGGGGGATTGGTTGGTTGATTGTACATTGCTTAAGGTTCCGACAGCTACAAGACTTTCTCAGGAAGTACCTGCACTGCTTGTGAAAAAAAAAAAAAAAATAAACAGAATATTGAATGTATGTCGCCAGCCGGTCCAATACGCAAAATAAACCTAAGACCATTTAGCAACACACATCCAATATCAAGAGCTACAGGCAGCGCAGACAGTAGGGAGCGTTTAAAAAAGGAAAATACAGGTGAATGGACCAAGGGTAGACAGAAACACATGCCCCAGAACAGAGGGAAAAACCCACCCTGTCGGGATGATCAGGGTGGCCCTGGGAACTTCAAAGTAGTTAACCCCACCCAAGTCCACAGGGAAGACCCGGGTGGGGGTGGAGGGTGAGGAGAGGGGGTGGGGGTGGGAGGAGAGGGTAGGAGTGTGGTGGGATGGGTACAAACAATGGCAAGGGTTTACTTTTCGTGGATGTAACCCCTTCCCTGCCAGTGCACGCAGCTTGTTTTTGAAATCGTAAATTCAACGAGCGGCCTAGCCGTCAGAGAAGCACGGACACAAAGCGGATACAGTAAGAGCTGCATCAATCTTCATGAGCCGCCCGCAACAGCGACGCTCACGAGGATCTATATCTCTTGCAGCTGGGTGGCTGTCGCTTCTTTTCGACACTGAAGAGGTTAATGTAGGGTCATAACGCCGAGCAGACGACTACGGTCACCTCACGTCGGGGTGGGGGTCATGCAGAATGGCAACAAGAATTTTGGAGAATATAATTATCGTCCTATTAGAGCAACAACTGTACATATGCAGATAAACCATTTTTTAGATTTATACGTAACAACTGGCACTTTTAAGCATCTACATCATGTCCAAAGCTTATTTCCCTATCTGTATTTTTCTTGAAGTTTATGCAACAAAAACACTTATTGCATACAATAAAATTGCACACAATAATCATCCCACATAATTAAATGATTTCTTTAACTCATTCGTATGTCCCAAATTTTGGAGGCGTCATCTAACCACTATGCACCAATTGCAGGAGATGGATCGACCATGATAATTCAAGGGCAGTGCCAGATTAGCATGGCGCCGACAGGCGCCAAGCTAATCTGGCACTGCCCTTGAATTATTAGGGTCGAACCATCCGTCCTGCTGTAGTGCGTCAGGGCTGAATGGGTTAATAAAACATGTCAAAGTTTGTTGCTGTTGTTGTTATGTCTTTGCAGAGCGTCGTAAGAACATAAATCTCTTGCAGATGGAGCGGGAACTGAATGAAGCTAGGGAACGTTTGATTTCTGTTTTAGGCCGGACAACTTCTATTGGACACAGTCAGAAGTTCCAATCGACAAAGCATTCACTGTTTAAATATTACATGTCGAGTAAAACACACACACACACACACACACGCACGCACGCACGCACGCACGCACGCACACACACACACACACACACCACAGCAAAAAACAGCAAAACAAATCAACGAATTAAAAACACAATATTTCCTCGGAAGTATCATACAAGACGCAGCCGAAGGTTAACCAGTAGAGAGAGTCTAATTTGTATTGGACACCGCCACCTTTAATCCTAAAGTGAACAGAATGATGTCCGCCGCTCTTCGTTACCTTGGCCATTCTTCAAATCACTCACTGGCTTAAATCCTGGAGACCTCCTCCGTCTGAGGAAGGAAGACACACCAAAGACGCTGTACAGAAAGGCGTAGCGGCAGTATCAATGACTATGCACAGTCTACTCCGCTTATAACAAGGTCGGATATTACAAAAGTCGGATATACCAACACTTTTTCAGAGATCCCGACAGCAGTCTTTCTATGTAATTTACTTCGCTTATAACAAAACTTCGGACATAACAACAAGAAATGTGGAGTCCTTTGGCGATTTGTTAAATTCGAATTTTACTGTATGTAGTAAAGGTCTGTCTACAGAGCGAATATTTACATCCGTAAGCTGTCGGTAGCTCTTTTTGTCGCGATGATTCCTACAGGAATCATCGCGACAAAAAGCGCTAGCGACAGACAAAGGGTTAAAGATTTAATGATGTGAAATGAAACTTAGACCTATCTACCGCATAGCATAAAATAAGTGTCGAGGAATGGAACCGGTGTCTTCATATGACTGGTATATTCTCGTCCACAGAAATATGAATGAAAATGACAGAACCGGTTGGTTAGTTCGGTTTTAACGTCCACGGCACCGACGTGATAATGGACGGCCCTGACGGGCGGGTTATGGGCGACAGGGAAAATCTGTTACCTATGGAGTACGACCTGAACACTGATCAATTCAGGGGCACTGCAACTGTGCCACTTTGATTTACCAGGACCTTTCAACGGACATGCTATTGAACAAGCCCGTCTTTTCCCCCTGGATTACGAGTCCAGCTACCAGGGCCGGGACGGGAATTCGAATCCACGACCTGGCGATTCCCTTCGCTCTCCTGCTCCGACGCTTAACCGCCTGAGCTATTTTGGACTCTCAAAAGGACAGAACCCGTCCAACAGGAGACAAATACTCATGACCCCCTGCTGTGAGCAGGGGGTCATGAGAGTCTATGCCTTATGCGGGCGGACTCACTAACTGAGAGAAAATGCAAAAGAGCAGAACCTGTTCTCAGCGAACCTTATGAGAGTTCAGCTGTCATTAAAGACCAACATTTAGGTGGCTGTAGTTGTGACTGTGGCGGTAGCCACCTAAATGATGGTCTTTAATGACAGGTGGCACCTTTTGCCCTTCAAGACTTCACTTGAGAAAGCATCTGTCATGTTTGTCCCAGCAATATAGCTTGTTTCTCAAAACAGGGTCTGCTGTAGAGATTGCTTGTCTCGACATTCGGATAGCGGTCAGATTCAATTGTATCACCCCCTCCCCCCTACCTGCCCCCTACCCCCCCCCCCCCCCCCTCCCACCAGCTACAAGCAACCCTGATTCAGCACAGGGCATATATCCTCATGTCCTCCGTGCTCGGCAGTAGCTCTGCCTCTTTCCGGCAGCATTGCCATCTGGATATTACAGCGGGAAAGGTTATAACCCCAGTAGCAAAACAGCTTCGGGCCCACTGCGGCCGTCGTGGGCCCGATAACCTTTGCTGAGTGGGTAAAAGTCGATCTGTGTTGACAGTTCTCGGCCCAGGTATGCTAGACGGGGTCAGCCCCGATACCCACACATCCGTCTTCCTTGGTCATCGTCGACATGCAAATCGCAAGGTGAAAACAGGTGAGAAGGGCACTGAAAAGGTGCAAGTGGATGAATGGCGGCGAGGAAGGGGTGTGTGCGTGGGGGGTGGGGGGTTGGGGGGCAAGAATCAATGAATCAATGAATCAATGAATCTTTATTTTACAACGGTGAAGATATTAACACAGTCAGTGACTGTCATTTTTCGTACATGCCGTTGCTACAACTACGACTAACTAAGTACACATACATAAAACAGGGACATCAAAGCACAGTGATACAAAATAGATATTCCACTAAAAACAAACACGCGGGGGCTCTTGAGGATCTATGTCTCTTGCAGTTGGATCTTTCTTGACAGTAAAGAGGTTAAAAGAGCGCATGCGCGAATTCAAACAACTGTCATGTTGTTTTCTCCACACTTCAGTATTCATATATTTTTTGGCAGGTCTGCTGGATTTGGCCGTGTTGTGATGGCTGGCTGCCAGTTGATTTAATCAGCTAATTTCAGAATTAATTTGGTCGGTTCGTTCCGTCGTTCGTTCCGGGCATTCATTTGTCTGCGTCTTAAAACTGCAAGCAGTAGAAAGCATTACGCATGCAGCAAAATGGCAGCTTTTGAATCAAACGCGTAACAATGTAACCCTGTGTCCTCTGCTTCATACCACGCTGCACCCACTGCTTCATATCCCACACATGCTAATTTCCCCCTCCCCCCTCTCCTCCAACCCTCAACCCCCCCCCCTCTGGCCCTCCTCTTCGGGCGTCTCCTACCCCCACCCGTCTACCCCAACCCTCCCCCTCCCCCCTCTCCTCCAACCCTCATACCCCCCCCCCTATCCCCCCACACCCTCCTCTTCGGGCGTCTCCTACCCCCAACCGTCTACCCCAACCCTCCCCCCCCAAAAAAAAAAAAAAAAAAAAGAAAGAAAAAAAAAAGAAAAAAGAAAAAATAAGTATTTGACACTAAACGGTGCTGGGACATAGTCTGACGCTTCACCCCTTCACTGCAGAGAAACGAACCAACTGCAAGAGACATAGATCCACATGAGCCCCCGCGACTGCGGGGGCTCATGATGATCTATGTCTCTTACTGCGACCAATTTACATTCATGTTTCCTGGACGGTGTTGGCCTTTGGTCGCTGGATGAACACAGATTTCAGAAACAAAAACGTACGTACAGTGGCAGGGAAGGGGTTAACTCGCGAAACAGCACCCTCAGCTGAACAAAAACCATATGTTGCTGATCTATAGCAGCAAGAGGTATAGATTCTCACGAGCCCCTGCTGCCGCAGGGGCTCGTGAGAATCTATGCCTCTTGCAGGCGGATCTGAAACCGGTGCCAGGGTATATATCTGATATCCGCACTTTTGTATCTTACCTCCCTGTGAGAAATACAGTAATTTATTCCCCTGTTATCGGCGCTAAAGATATGAGCCGATGACGACTACAGTTCATTTGTCCTTAATGGGACAAGCCGCGTTGAAAACTAGGTTGCGATAATGTTAAAGAGGCACCTGAAAATTTATTGTTCTAAAACTGAGTTTGTCAGCAATTAGCAGTCAAGGTGACGACGTGCAAGGAAATGTGCAAAACACAAATACAGTTTCGCAAAAAACAAACTGATCAAAATCGCTTTTCGAAATCTAGAATCATCAATACTTCGATATTGTCATTGAACATGTCATGAGTAACTGTGATGCTGACGATGACGACAGCGATGATGACGATGATATGATGACGATGATGGTGATGACGATGATTGACGATGACGCCGATTGATGATGATGATGACGGTTAGAATTTCGGGGACAAAACACGCGAGATGGTGACGATGATGACGACGATGATGATCGATGATGACGATGATGGATTATGATGACGGCGATGACGACAATCATGACGATGACGACAATCATGACGATGACGAGGACCATGACGATTATGGTGCTGAACAAAACACGTTACCGGTCAGCAGACGTCCTTTAACATCGACAGTGTTCCTTTAACACATCGCGCCCTAAAGTTGAAACTGGACTTGTCCCCGACCGGTTAATAAAACAGATCGAACACGATAGTTCATGGGTGGTGCCAGAACAGCTTGGCGCCGGTAGTGTCAATTCCGGGCTGCATGAATGGATACACAATGCCAGCAATATTCGGCCGGTGACTCAGTGCGGCAGGAGTTCGCTGGCTAAAATAGTTTCCCAATCTTATCGCAATGACACGTTTGAGTAACACACTCGCGAACGGCGGAATTTTATAACAATTAGGAAGCAATAAAACGAGAGAGAGAGAGAGAGAGAGAGAGAGAGAGAGAGAGAGAGAGAGAGAGAGAGAGAGAGAGAGAGAGAGAGAGAGAGAGAGAGAACGAACGAAACTTTATTTTTCAACTAATGATTGAGATATTAGGCGCGCAGGCATTTCTTACAATCTGTCCTTGCTAAGGTACTATAAAAAACAACATCAACCAAACAACAAAAACTAACTAAAATTACCCCCCCCCCCCCCACACACACACACACACACACGCACGCACCCACGCATATAAACACAGACACACACTTACATGTACTCGTGCACATGCGCACTTATGTACATACACATACACACGTGCGCGCACACATATCTAACATTTAAGTAGGTAGGGTATTTTGTGTACTATCAAAAACCAGTTGAAAAACACTAAACAGTTTGGAGGCTAAATGGGAATTAGAAAAACTAGCAACAAGTAAGAACATAAAGCGTATCATGTCAAGAAACAGAGAAGAAGAAAAGATCAGATTTCGTAGTCTTAGTAAGAGAGGGTCGTGGTTTGTTGAACAGTCGGAGGAAGTAAATTCCATAAAAGAGCACCTGAATAAGACAGGCTGGGTTTGAACAGGTCTTATACGGAGTCTTTTATAGAGAGACTGTTTCTGGAAGTGCTGCATTTCTTTTCGGTTGGCGAAAAAAGCCTAGATAAGCAAGATGGTTTTTTTTTGTTAAGAATTTGTGCATCAATACACATTTGTTTAGTGAGAGGTGCTTAACCAAAGGGAGAGGTCCAATGACCTTCAGCTTGACATCAGTGAATAAAGACGGATCAGGGAGGAAAAAGCTTAGCTGCGCGCTTGTATAGTGAGTTTATCTTCGTGAAGTGATTTTCACTGTGAACATCCCATATTGTTGAGCCATAGTCAATATGTGGTTTAATGTAGGCATTAAAACATAGTTTGCGTGTCTTAAGGTAGAGAGAGAGAGAGAGAGAGAGAGAGAGAGAGAGAGAGAGAGAGAGAGAGAGAGAGAGAGAGAGAGAGAGAGAGAGAGAGAGAGAGAGAGAGAGAGAGAGAGAGAGAGAGAGAGAAATGAAATGAAATGAAATGACATGAAACTTTATTTTTCAAGGATAAATGATTAGGTACATTCAATGACCTGTTTTTCAGTCATGTCCGTGCTAAGCTATAGCATGCACGTAAACACACATACACATAATTTTATATATAAAAGTATACATAATAGTGAAAAGTACAGACAACAATAATTCCATTTCAAATAATTAATGCTCAACATTACACCACACACACACACACACACACACACACACACACACACACACACACACACACACACACACACACACACACACACACACACACACACTCACACTGATATATACCAGTCCGCCCGCACACACACACACACACACACACACACACACACACACACACACACACACGTACTGATTCTACCCGTCCACACACACACACACACACACACACACACACACACACACACACACACACACACACACACACACACACACACACACACTGACACCAAACAAAACATTGAACATTAAACATTTTAAAAAAGTATGATGTTATGCTGCAAAAGAAATGGCAAAGAACACTTCAGCAAGTCTAAAGCATTATGACATGAATATGAATAAGGAAATATTTCTGGAGTCAATGACGGTATGTGAGAGAGAGAGAAAAAAAATATATATATCAACAATATGTTTTCACATGTTCTTAATAAATTTATGCAGTTGGTTCTTGAACGTTTGTAAAGAAGGTGCTGCTTTAATGTCTGCAGGAACTCTGTTCCATAATTTTGCACCAGAGTAGGAGAGGGACGTCTTGTAAATATCTAGGCGGGGCCTTGGTACTACCAGATTGTGCCCTGATGTTCGACTAGCTCTGTGGGCAGGTGCAAACAAATTAGAGAGATAGGCTGGTGAGTCTGAGAGGGTGATTTTGCGCATGAGTACCAACTTATTATAAATAAACTGCTTGTCAAGTGGTAGGATATCCAGCAGCTTGAACTTAAAATCAGTACTAATGACTTGCATGGGTTGTCAACGTTAATTTGATTGCCCGCCTGTGAAGCGAATTCATCCTTTTAAGATTAGCATCACTGCTCCCATTCCAAACTGAGGAGGCATAATCCAAATGTGGCTGAATATGGGCACAGTAAAAAAGTTTTCTTGTTGGTTCGTTAGTAAAAAATCTTAATTTTGACAGTAAGAATAAGTTTTTTTATATTGTTTTACATACTTTGGTAATATGGCTTTGCCAACACAGTTTGTCATCAATGATGATTCCAAGCACACGCTGTTCCCTGACTTGCTCAACAGACTGCCCATTCAAATAGAGCTGTAGGGGAGGCGGGTTCAGCTGATGCTTTTGTCTAGTAGTAATTAACATACATTTGGTCTTAGTAGGATTCGGAATCATATAATTGTTTTAACACCATGTGGAAACAACATTCAGGCCGCTTTGTAGGGACTGGGTTATACAGTATGCATCCGACGATGACACGTCAAGAGTTCCATCGGGCAAAGAGAGAGAGAGAGAGAGAGAGAGAGAGAGAGAGAGAGAGAGAGAGAGAGAGAGAGAGAGAGAGAGAGAGAGAGAGAGAGAGAGAGAGAGAGAGAGAGAGAGAGAGAGAGAGAGAGAGAGAGAGAGAGAGAGAGAGAAGACCTGTTGTATACGATTGCACAACAACAACAACAAATTCCAAAAGAGGGCTTGATTGTCGAAATGTCACGTCGGTGTCTGTTTTGTTTTGTTTTGTAACCAATCAGACACTTTATATCTGTGAATCTGAAGGGGAAAAAATGACAATGATCTCAATTACCTAGCGAGGACCAAAAAAAAGTAAAAAATAAAAAAATAAAAATCGGCATGCTTTCCGCAACCTTGTGTGTGAATCAGCGCACAATTAACTCATTCTACCCCAACACCGAAATCCCAAAATTTTGCCGTTGTCCTCTGAAGACTGCACTCTAGTGCAGGACACAGATCGACCATGATAGTTCAAGGGTGATGCTAGAATAGCTTGGCGCCCGTAGGCGGCAAGCTATTCTGGCATCACCCTTGAACTATCATGGTCGATCCTTATCTTGCTGTGGTGTGTCTGGGGTAGAAGGAGTTAAATGTGTGAAACGGCCTCCTGTGTAACAAGGGTGGTCGAAACGACCTAGGGGTCAAAATCTAACTAATCACCGGAAGGTGTGATAAGACCGCGATTCGTGTGCCGATCACAGTCCAGAGCACTATGGAGATCACCACCTCATGCATCTTCATGATTCGTCAGCGGCAGACCAATCAGGAACAGGTGAATGCCGGGCGTTTGCAAGGCGGCGGGTGATTGGTCATGAAGGTGGCACTATCCTTGTTATCACCCGCAGAATGCACCTCGGTACAGAGTAATAAGCTGGCTGTGATTTGCTCTTTTTTTCTAGTACGTTCTTCAAAACAAAAAAAAAAAAAATAAAAAAATAAAACGCTGATACTGAGGAAAATGAATGAATAAACAATAGATCTATATGGGGTGCTGGGCGGTGGGGGTGTGGGGTTTGGGTGGCGCGATGGGGGTGGGGTGGGGCCGGTGCGGGGTGGGATTGGGGTGTTGCAAAGAAAAGAAAAGGAACACAGGACAGTAAAACTGAAGGAACGAAGGAAGGAAAAAATACGTGGTAAAAATAGAACAAAATAGAGCAGGTAATGCGAACAACGAGATATACAATAAATAAGTAAGTAAAAAAATAAATAAACAAGTAAATAATAAATAAATAGATTAACAGATAAATAGATAAATAAATAAACGAACACACAAACAAATAAACAAATAAAAATAATAAATAAATATTAAATCAATAATAAATAAATACGCCCAAAATGTTAATCGTTTAGGGCTTAACGTCTTTTGTCCACCACGGAGGCGATTTCAAAGACGGTGCACAGCCGAAAGAGGGTCTGAACAAAGTTTGTCCCCAGCTGGATTCGAACCCGGGACCTTTCGGACAAGAGTCGGCCGCTCTATCACCGATACACCCAGCTCCCCCAAATCAGTAAATACACGAAAGTTACATGAATGAATGAATGAATGAATGAATGAGTGAATGAATGAATGAACGAAAAGAAAGACAAAAAGCAGCATTGAACCATTCCCTTTCCCGTGAATCCGCGTAGTGTTTGGAGGTGAAATAAAACCCACGTATATGTTGTTTGTGTAACTAAAAGAACGACTTTTATTGACTGTTAACAGAAGCCAAGCAAGATGACTCTCAAAACAGCATTGAACGGAAATGCTCTCTAGCAAGGGAGAAAGAAAAGACGATGAGAATAGGTTTAGAAGAGGTAATAACTTTATAATGCTACACAAAAACAGACCTGCACTACTAGTCAGACTTACGCTTAATCCGGAATGACCCCCTCGAATTAAGGAACAAAGGAAGAAATCTTTGTCAGCAAGAGGCATACATTATCATGAGCCCCTGCAAAGCAGGGGCTCATGAGAATCTATGCCTCTTGCAGATGGAATGGCTTAGATGAGGGATGTTAGTCGTGGCAAAGTAGTTACACAGTAGAATGGAGTTAGCACAATACGGAGACTTCATCCACGTGTACTGCAGGCAGCAGTGTACCAGGAGAATGAGAAAGAAAAGTGCTGAAAGACGAGGAACTAGATGCACGTCTTGTGAGTTACCTCAACTGAGTTTTTGTTTTTGATCTTTACTTCTGTTTTTGTCAAAGCCAATTGACACACATTTTAGAAACATATTCGAAAACTGCGACTCTTTCAGACAGAATCACATGGTGCCAACAAAACAAAAACAACAACTACCCCACAGAGACGATTAGGGGAAAAAATTACTCTCTCGAACAGTACCCTTTGATTCAATTTGATGAAAAAAAACATCCAACACTATAATGGGAGTTCTTCGTAGCCAATGTTGCTATGTGACAAGATGTAAAAATAGCATCAATGTGAACAAGTGATGACGTAATAGGTGATCTAAACGTTCTGAGAAATATTACGTCACTATGATGTCATGGGAAAGTGACGTCATAGTTAACTGACCAAAGTTTCGCTTCGCTGATGATGTCATAGTTGATGTAAAGCAGTCAGCAGCAAACGTGTTATTCAACATTTTAACTCCACAAAAACGCTTCTAAATGTCTTTCGGTCAGAACCATTTGATTAAACCTTAGCATTCGGAATACGCCAGCGTGTGAAATAAGTGTGACTAAAATAGTTCAAGGGTGGTGCCAGCGCCAAGCTATTCTGGCACCTAAAAAAAAAAAAAAAAATTCTGGCACCACCCTTGAACTAAAGCCATTTGAACTAAAGCCATTGGTCCTTATCTGTAAGTACTATAATGTAGCTTGCATATGGCTTTTGTGTACAAATTTGACGCTTTTAGCCTCAGTATGATATGGGTTAAAGACACACACACACACACACACACACACACACACACACACACACACACACACACACACACACACACACACACACACACACACACACACACACACACACACACACACACGTCATTCGGCGACTACTCCACAAATATCAAGGACGATCTAGAACGAAGACAAACTGTCGTCTGAGGCCTAGCAAACTTCGCTAACTTCGGCATTGTGTTTGCTGTATTCTGCCAGTGGCCCTGCCGATGTCAAAATGGCGACTGACAAATGACAGCTCGGGTTTGCACATCCTTACCCTCTTATTGACATTCGTTTGCGGGCGCGGCTACGATTATTGGGCTGTCTGAAATACACTGGTTGTCTCCCTCGATTGTTGCGCTGATATCAGTGCAAAAACCGACGGAGACAACCAGTGTGCGTCTGAAGCTGAGACAGTTCTCTTCTATTACGGATTCTGTGCACACTTCTAGGTAGACTGACGCGCGATTTGATCGACTCATTGGAGTCATGCCTCATAGCGGCAAATTGCCGCGTATCTGTAAGCAGAACGTCTTGAATGTGTTAACACTCTGTCCCCTAAAAATCAATATTAACTCTTTCACTGAGAGAGAGAGAGAGAGAGAGAGAGAGAGGAGAGAGAGGGGGGGGGGCAGACAGACAGACGACAGACAGACAGACAGACAGACAGGCAGGCAGACAAGAAGGCATAGAAAGACGGACAGACACTGAGACATACAGAACGAGATAGACAGAAACAGAGAGTGCGTACACACGAGAATATTTGCCGATTCACACTGACTTGAAAATTCAGCAGGAGATAGATGGACCATTTAAATTTAACCCCTTCACTACCGGTGGACGCAGATTGTGTTTCTGAAATCAGTCTTTCTTCATTCATCGCCAAAGAGGTCCAGCCACTTTGAACCCGGATACAAAGTGGTTTCAGCAAGAGGCATAGATCCTCATGAGCCCCCGCAACTGCGGGGGCTCATGAGGATCTATGCCTCTTGCAACTGAGTGTGTTCAAGTTTTCTCGGCAGTAAAGGAGTTTATGGTAGCGGCCAAACAGTTTGGAACCTGTCCTCAACAGATACGAGAATGTCTTCAGCAGAGGCGAAGATGATCTTGGGTTGTGTGATCTCGTTCATCATCTAATGATGGCGGACGACGATGCCGTGGTCAAGGTTCCCACCGCAGGATCCAGCTCCAGTACCGACGCTAGTCTCAAGCAAGAGAATATCTGCAGTCGACACCGAAACAGGGCACCATCCAGGAGTCGCCAATCGGTCCTTGCGGCGCCTCACAGTGCGCCATCGCCAAGGAAGGAAGAAAGAAAAGAAAAAAAAACTCCGGCAAGATCCGCTTTACTGTTGACTATAGATGGCTTAACGCCAAGACTCACAGAGACGCCCAGCCTTTACCTAAGAGCGAGAAGGCTCTGGACATCCTAAAACATTTCCAATACTTCTGCAGTCATGACCTGGCAAGTGGCTTCAACCAGATGAGTGGCAGAAGAGGACATCGAGAAAACAGTATTCCGCGTCGGAACCAGAGGACTATAAAAGCATACCAGGATGGCTTTACCAGCTAGTCCTTTATGCTAGTCTAGTAAATAGGGACGATAAGCCAAATTCATTCTTTCCGGTGGTCTTATAATTTGTTTAACGGGCCGCCAGCCACATGAATGAGGATGGAGGACCCAATTTTGGGAGATTAAACTTTTCAGATGCTACCCATGTGTGCACAATTTAAAATACGCGTTAGTCATTGCTTTTATTCCGCTCGGCACATTTTGTCTCGGACCGTCCGGCCACATGCCTTTGTGTTGAAACGACGTAGGCCTAGTGGTGACACAATATGCACTTCCTTTCAAACTTGAGTTTATCGTTTTGTGCCTTGTATCCTCAATCTTAGATTACACTGCAAAGTAAGAATGCCACAATGCATTAAACATATTGTCCTGGGGTTATTTCATTGCATGACTGAGCTTATTATTGCTGCGCAAGTATAAGCTATAGCGGAGCACCTTCGAGCCTTAATGGCTTGCGCAGGACGAAACTCTCTCATGACGCTGACCCTGTGTCGAGAAATGCCCGCATCGACTCCTCTCACCCCACCCCCTCCCCACCACCACCACCACCACCACCGGGACCACTACCGCCATCTCCCTCCGGCATTCCAAGGCGAAATGTAAAGACGTAGTGATACGAACACTACCGCGCATTTATCATGATCGATTCATTTCCTGCAACCAAAACAATGCAAACGCACGCAATTTTTGTAACGTACTGACTTCGATCCCGAAAAGGTTAAAAAAAAGAAGAGAAAAAATGCAGATGGGGATAACACTCCTAATTTACAGCAGTTAAACTACGGAAGCACGGGAGCGAACTCGCGCCTACAGACGCGGTTGCCTCCCATTAATCTCAATAAAAACCGACGGAACAGATTAATCTCTCTCTGCCTATAGCCATCAAACAGTATGCAGTTATCTACAGTCACTAAACCAACCCACTGCCCTCTGCAGGAGTCACAGATTCTCATGAGAATCTATGACTCTTCCCGCAAACGACTCGGCCCAATTTACAAACATTGTTTTCGTCGTCACACGGAAATGGCCAGTCATGGTTCAACCTCCGAGACTGTTCGTTCAAATCGCGTACAACTGCAAAAGGCATAGATTTTCATGAGCCCCTGCAACACGCAGGGGCTCATGACAATCTATACCTCTTGAAGGCATAGACAGAACCCGTTTACTTATCTTTATCTCTTCTTCAGAGGAGGTCATATGGGCTGGAATCTCACAATTGCCTACACAGATTTACAACGATAGATGATCGTGTTGAATGCGTACGGACGAGTTAGCGGGATTCGCAGGAAAGGGCGATAACTATGTCGAATGCGGACCAACGCGGCAAAGGGAGGCAACTATGTATCTCAATCATCATCATCAGTCCCTTGCCCGAACTGGGCGTTGGGGACTGAAGCAGCGCAACGACAGTGCTCTCCACTGAGTTCTATTTTGGGCGGTGGCAAGCAAGTCTGCATCTCGAGTATCTCAATCACGTCCACATAAATATGTATGCCGAAATCTCGTGAGCGGAGGAAAACGGAAAACGATCGATTACCGCAAGAAAAGATGCGTATACGTGTGTGCGAATGTGTGTGTATGCGCGTGTGAATGTGCTTGTGTGCGTGCGTGCATGTACTGCAAATTTGGGTTGAGAGGAAACTTTAGTTTGGTATTTGGATTTTGCAAAGAAGCTATTTCCTTCCAGAGCATTCTTCTTTGCTCAACACATTCTGCCTCAGGGTCGAAATCCCCAAATTTTGAAGTTGCCCTCTGAAGGACTGTATTACAATTCTAGAGGCAGATCGAGCATGATTGTTCAAGGGTGGTGCCACAATAGTTTGGCGCCAAAGCAAGATATGGTTCGACCATGATAGTTCATGGGTGGTGGCAGAATAGCTTGGCATCTACAGGCGCTAAGCTATTCTGCCACTTCCCGTGAACTATCATGGTTGATCTGTCTTCTAAATTGTGATGTAGTCCTCAGAGGATAACTTCAAAATGTGGGTATTTCGTACCTCGGGCACAATGAGCTAATCGTTTGGACGAGGGAGGCAGCATCCAACACGTTGCGGGCATATAAACACAAGCACACACCCTGTTGACTTCCTCCGACAAAGTGGCAGAGACCAACTACCAACTTAATTCCTTACCCCACAGAAGAGGCATAGATTTTCATGAGAATCTGTGCCTCTTGTTAGTCTTGTAGATGTAGATTTTGGATGCGAAACTTGAGTGGGTACGATCGCTGATGGTCGCAGTGAGCAGCAACACCAGCCAGATCATGCCTGGGGCACAACACATGGACAAGGTCTGGGCAGCAGACAGCCGCTAAGCCATAACGCCTTGACCAGACCAGCTGTGCCCACCGAAGGCAAAGACACGTTGTCCTTTTTCTGTGCAAAGCGAGATCTTCATTGCGATACAAAGAAAACCTTACTCTAACTCATTCTACCCCAACACCGAAATCCCCAAATTTTGCCGTCGTCCTCTGAAGACTGCACTCTAGTGCAGGACACAGATCGACCATGATAGTTCAAGGGTGATGCCAGAAGAGCTTGGCGCCCATAGGCGCCAAGCTATTCTGACATCACCCTTGAACTATCATGGTCGATCCTTATCTTGCTGTGGTGTGTCTGGGGTAGAATGAGTTAAAAAAAAAAGAATAGACGTAATTCCTTTCGTCTTCATGGAGCAGAAAAGTATACTATCATGAATTAAGACACGCAGATGTAAACAGGGGCTAGGAAAGAGGCGGCAAACAATTTCCATAGCACTGCCCCCCTCCCTGCCTTTCTGGGGTTCATGCTAATCTGTGCATCTTCCAGATAGTTGGTGTTCCTTCCTAAAGCGCAACAAACACTTACAGACCCGTCAGTTATTCAACGAACACAGACATGACGCCACCCAACTCCCACAGCCTGAGGCAACCCAGATTTAAATTGCGTGAGCACGAGGCACGTCAGTGATAAATGTTTTTCTGTGTTGGACCTACGAAAGCGGAAAGTTAACTCATTCGAGACGTGCCGCCTCCGAATGAGTTAACCACTCACGGCAGACCAACATACACCATTAACATACACCATAAATCGTTAACTCATTAGAGACGTGCCGCCTCCGGATCGTCAGCAGCACTAGTATTGTCAGCAGCAGTATCGACAGCAGCAGTATCGTCAGCAGCAGTTTCGTCAGCAGCAGTATCGTCAACAGCAGTATCGACAGCAGCGGTATCGTCAGCAGCGGTATCGTCAGCAGCAGTGTCGTCAGCAGCAGTATCGACAGCAGCGGTATCGACAGCAGCAGTATCGTCCGCAGCGGTATCGTCAGAACCAGTATCGTCAGCAGTATCGTCAACAGCAGTATCGACAGCAGCAGTATCGTCAACAGCAGTATCGTCAGCAGCCGTATCGTCAGCAGCCGTATCGTCAGCAGCGGTATCGTCAGCAGCAGTATCGTCAGCAGCAGTTTCGTCAGCAGCAGTATCGTCAACAGCAGTATCGACAGCAGCGGTATCGTCAACAGCAGTATCGTCAGCAGCGGTATCGTCAACAGCAGTATCGACAGCAGCGGTATCGACAGCAGCAGTATCGTCAGCAGCAGTTTCGTCAGCAACAGTATCGTCATCAGCGGTATCGTCAGCAGTGGTATCGCGAGCAGCAGTATCGTCAACAGCAGTATCGTCAGCAGCAGTATCGTCAACAGCAGTATCGACAGCAGCGGTATCGTCAGCAGCGGTATCGTCAGCAGCAGTATCGTCAGCAGCACCAGCCAGGCAAAAGACAGTAAGTCCATTTGTGGTGTTGTCGTTGTTTCTGTGAAAAACATTTTGATTGTATTACAATTAAAAAAAAAAAAAAAGCCCGCGTTTCTCAAAAATAGACTTGCTGTCTTTTGTTACTCACAGGGCAGCATTTCATCTGCACGGCAGACATGGCTGACAGGCAGGGGCTCATGGAAGCCTTTGCCTCGTGAACTCATTCGAGACGTGTCGCCTCCGGATACGCGGCATAAGCCGTATCCGGAGGCGGTACGTCTCGAATGAGTTAAGATAGGGGGAGTTGGTTATTCGCCCCACAGGCCGATGATTTTTGCAATGATCAGAGATCTACACACGAGATAAAGGAGTGATTGTCCACATCTCTGCGCTTCAAGCTCAGATCTACACTGGATAAAGGGGCGATTGTTTACATCTGTGTTTTGACACCCGTCAACACAGATGACACCACATGCACGAGCAGATCAATGTGGATCAATCGATTGGAAAGATCCACAAACACCTCCGTTCACCTGAGGGTGATAAACGTAGCCGGCCTGCCCGTAACCGTTTGCATGTGTACTCCCCAAACAGGCCAACTCGAATTGTGCTTCCACAAGCACACTTCTGTTCAAATGAGATGCGAAGCATCTCATTTGAATAGAAGTGTACTTGTGGCGTACTCCACGGGAAGTACGCAAGCAGACGGTGGGCACCTACAAATAATAATAATAATAATTACGGTATTTATAATGCGCTTATCTTATAATAATTATAACTCTAAGCGCGCACTCACAACTCGCGCACGCATGCGCACGCTTTAGACAATGACTCACGTACCACAAATAGTGCAATACATTACGACGGTCAGCTTGGGGTGGGGAGTGTGGTGATATAGTGCTAAAACTGATGAAAGAGGTGAGTTTTGAGGGCGGACTGGAAGGAGGAGAGAGAGTGTTTCTGACGGAGAGAGAGTGGGAGAGTGTTCCAGGTGGATGGACCGTAGACGGAGAAGGAGCGGGGGCCGAAAGTGTTGGGTTTGGTGCGAGGGATGTGGAGGCGGAGAGGGTCGGAAGGAGCGGGAAGGTGTGTAGGGGTGAAGTAAGTTGAAGAGATAGGCAGGAGCGCAGTTGTTCAGGGATTTGTAGCAGAGAGACAGAATTTTGTATTGGATGCGTTGGGGGATGGGGAGCCAGTGAAGGAGTTTGAGCAGGGGAGTGATGTGGTCGGATTTTTTCTTTCTGAGGACGAGGCGGGCAGCGTTGTTTTGGACGCGTTGGAGAGTGAAAGTGGTGGAGTGAGGGAGGCCGACTTACTGTCCCCACGACATAATATGAAGTATGGGGGACTGGCGGTTTGGGTACGGTATGGGGAAGTTGTCTGAGCGGCACCAGGGCCAACCCAACAAACAACGGTCCGTTTATATGTTATTGAAAAGAGTTACGTAAACAGTTTTATTTCAGTTAAACTTATTTTAAAATAGAGTTAAAGGGACCTTATATACAATTTTAAAAAATGGTTTAAAACTAGCTAGATGAGTTATTAAGAATATATAAGAGTATCAGTTTAAAAAGTTAAGATTTGGATTAAAAGTGTAGTATCATACCTCTCAGTGATGGGGGACCTGCAAGTACTACAAGAAAAAAATTATGTTCATGGACCTTTGTGGGCCACTGACCATGGTGTCACACAGACAGCAAAGGTTCGCAAAACAACAGTTCAGTTTAACCTCTTCCCTGCTGCTGACGTCCGATACCGCTCGATGGAAAACAAGCGTGGTCCCGCGTTCTTTTACGCGGAGCGATATCGTCAGCAGCAGTCGTGGGTTTAACCCATTCAACCCCACGACCTCATTTCCAAAAGTGGAGCTGGGTGGCTCGGCGGTAGAGCGTTCGACTCTCGTCCAATAGATCGTGGGTTCGAACCCAGCTGGGGGGGGGGGGGTCAAAATTTGTACAGGCCTCTTTTCGGTGCCCCGTCTTTGAAATCACCTTCGTGGTGGACAAAAGACGTTAAGCCCTAAACGTTTTTTTCATTTCCAAAAATTTGGCAGTGTCACCTAGCGATGACGTACCAGTCGCGGGAGATGGATCGACCATGATTATTCAAGGATAGTGCCAGATTAGATTGGCGCCATCAGGCGCCAAGCTAATCTGGCACTACCCTCGAATTATCATGGCCGATCCATCTCTTGCTGTGGTGCGTGGTGGGTAAATGGGCTTAAAACTAAAAATACACAAGTGATGACCGATGCGGACTGAAGTGAACATTTCCGACGACCGAAAAAATGAAATCAAAACTGAATAGAAAAAGAAAATGATTCAGGCCATTCTCATCTCAGAAATCATCATCTGCAAGATGCGTAGATTCTCATGAGCCCCAGTGCATCTGCGGCTGCTCACGAGGACAGATAATCGTTTTGATTTTGTTATGTTTGTCTGTAACTGTTCACACAGGTTTCAGCCGGGTCAGCCTACAGTGGACAATTTGTCATTGACTAGTTTTCCAAACTGAACGACTGCAATGGCGCAGAATCGGCTCACAGGTGGTCTGTGTCATCATCAGTTTCAGTTCTAGAACCAGAAGGTCCTTCATTCCAAAACTGTATACAACAGTCAGCAGTCATGGAGGGCGAATCGTTGGCAGTGGAAGTCAACATCTCCAACAGATGAAATTTGCCCATGGCTTGCTTACAGTATTGCTAATTGCACTTTTGCCAGTCGAAACCCGGACAATTTCCTCAATCTGAGAATGAAAAATAAGCCGATCAGTGCCGGCAAGAGGCATGGATTCTCATGAGCCCCTGCCTGCAGGGGATCATGAAAATATATGCCTCTTGCCGATGGAACGAGCTGGCTTAGAAATTGTTAAAGGTCTGCAATCACGTAGATGGTTTGTGATAATGACACAGTGATAGGCCCATGATTTCTGGCAGTTTCTCATCTCCCGTGAAATCAGCGAGTTTGGACAGTCACCCAGCAAACTCTCGCTATCACTGCAAGAGGAGCAGATACTAGATCTTGGAGTACAGATTCAAGATCATCATATCATCTACTTTACGCAGATCGGTGCACACATTTTGCAGAAAATCCATTCATGCTGTTTGCATTTTAGGGACTGCACCAATCAGTATTCACATTCATCAGAGCTCGACGTATTGAGACAAAGTCACACGGAACTAAAGGCGTGCTCCACACCGAACGGCATCGTCAGCAGCAGTTGATGGGTTAAAACAAACAGCGATTCAAGCTGCAAGCAGCACAGATGTTCAAGCGTCCCTACATGAGGCAGGGAGTCAAAGAAAATCTGTGTTTGCGCTTAGAAGGATGAGTAATATTTTCAAACACCTCACAAGCACTTAACTCCTTCACTGCCGAGAAAAAATGGACACCACACTACCGCAAGAGGCATAGATCCTCATGAGCCCCCGCAGGTGCGGGGGCTCATGAGGATCTATGCCTCTTGCAGAAACCACTTAGTATACATTGTTCACCGGACGGCTCAGAAACTCTTTATCGTGGAACTTACACAGACTTCGGACGTGCAATGCGGTACGATCAGTGGCAATCAGTGAGGAGGGTAAGTTGCGGGAAGCTTGGCAACGGGGCACAAACGGTCAAGCCGGCAATCATTCCATCGCCAAGGTCCGCTGCAGACATATTGGAAAGGCCCGATGCGATCAGATTATATCTCTCTCTCTCTTAGCAAGAGGCGGCGTAGATTCGTATGAGCCCCTGCGAATGCAGGGGCTCATGAAAATCTACTCCTCTTCCAGACGATAGCATCCGATGTTGCAACAACCTAACCAGTGCGGTATGAAGGAATGGCGCTCTGGGTCAGGCACGCAGATGCCAATCTCAGCTCATTGTCTTAAGTGCTCTGCTCATGTTCGGTCAAGGTGACCTTTCTGCGATCTCCACAGCAGCGCCGTTAGCCTTTTCGTAGAAGTTGATAGAGGAGGTTCCTTGCCGCAAATCAGAAGTAGAGCCATAAATCAGATCACTAAAATGCCAGCAAAGATGATGATGACGAAACGTGTATTAGGATGAAGTTTTAGGCATTGAAATACCTCTCTTCCAAACTGCCCTTTGTACACTATAATACATTGTAAAATGTCACTGTAAAAATACACCAAAAACTATCTTAATGTACATAAAACATGCAAAACTGATACAATGTACTTATTAATTAAGAACAATATTAAACAACTAAAAGGAAGAAGACTGACACAACCTAAAACTGCCATACGTGTGTGCGCAAATGACAGTGTATGTTGTTGCATAATACATCTCTTTTACATATTGGGCATTGTATCCTGCAAAGTCATACCATGTCTCAAAATGAGTTTCATAATCTACATGTAAGTGATTCCGGATCTTACCTCGGTCGAAAATTCCACAATCATGTATCAGCACACAATTACATGCCTTGATTTTTCTAATACAAAGTTGTACTGGGGGAAAATAAAATCTTTGCATTTTACAACCAGACAAACAATTAGCACAGAGACAAAACACATACTCATTCGAGACGTTTCAGCACACGTCTGGAACATGCTAACTCCTTCCTTGCCACACTGTATGTACTCTTTACGAACATTTTTCTTTCTCAAATCTTGGATCATTCAGCGACCAAAAGCCGACACCGCCCATAGAAAAAAAAGATACAGTTTGGTCTCAGCAAGAGGCATAGATCCTCATGAACCCCCGCAGTCGCGGGGGCTCATGAGGATCCATGTCTCTTGCAGCTGGATCGTGACCACATTTTCCTCGGCAGTGAAGGGGTTAAGATAAATTCAAACTCATTCACCTAACACCGGTGCAACACGGGGGGACTCACTCCCAAGGGCAGACTTACTCCAGGAATAAAAATGACGTACGAGTATTTTGCTCTTCTCATGAGAACCTGTGACTTTTGCAGTTGGGAGTTGGTTTCTGTGTTCTGGCAGGGAAGGGGTTAATGCTGCACTGAACATTTCTTCAGGTGGGGACTACTATTTCATCAGAACTTTTCAATATTGCCAACTTTGCGAATTGGGTTGACTTCGACAGCTTAAGGGTAGTGGCCCCAGTTTTGCAGGCAGTAGTAAAATTTTAATGAAATCACAACTTTAGCAAAACAAGAACAACACAATTGAAACTAGAAGCTTTTTAAAGGTGGCATTTGCATGGCTGTCTAGACTCTGTCTAGACTTTGAAATGCGTTAAACAACATTTCAAAAGAATATGTAAACTAATCCATACATGAATAAAATGAATACATATATTTGTAATTTGAAATGCAACGAATTTACATTCTATGGAAATAACTGCAACCTAATACTTCTATCCCTGCACGCAACCGTGCTTTTGAAACGCGTTTGCATCCGCTGGGGCTCACGAGAATCTTGCTTAACAACTCAGTTCGCCTCTTGTTTTGAGATGAAAAGGATTTATCGCAATTTGACTCCTTCACGGCTGAGGAAAAACTGAAAATGATTCAACAGCAAGAGACATAGATCCTCATGAGCCCCCGCAGTTGCGGGGGCTCATGAGGATCTGTGCCTCTTTTTGAGGCCACTTTGAATCCAGCGCGTCCACTGGCAGTGAAGAGGTTAAAACTCACCACTCGCAATTAACATATTGATTTGCTTTGTCGGGGTAAAAAAAATGGGAATTCCCGTTCAGCGTACTAGCATTCTTCACAGAATTTCCGCAAGGCGTAAACAACATGTCAACGGCTCCCGGGCGATCAATCAGCGCTGCTAATTAAGCCTACCACCTGCACCCAATACAATAAGGGCAAACGATGCCTTAATGAGCACGTTTGTACCCCTGCGACCTGCCCCTTTATGCGTCGGCTGCATGTCAAGGGTGTCTATAATATTTCTAGCATCTACCTTTCTTTGGCGGGTTCTTTGATCTGGTGGTGGTGGTAGCCGGTTTATAAGAATTCTGTATCATGGTCTTCAATGATAATGTCGCCGGCTTTGAGGACACTGAGTAAGGTTTGGAAATTTACTACTAAAGAGTTATACAAATCCAGACCAGAAAGCTGACTGGCAAACGTGTAAAATGGAAAGAAAAATCTCAAGAAAGAAAGCCACAATCATAGAGCTGGCAATTCAGTACAACATAACAGTGAATGTCAGTGTCCTTTCTAAGCGCGTTTCTCTCTTTGTGTGGCTTTTCTTGACTAAAGTGATAGTGTTTCGGTATCCTCCGGTTTGGTTAATTACTCAATTAAATGCGTTTAACGCCGAGCAAGCGACTAAGGCCATCTCACGTCAGGAGGGGTAAAAATCTGGCCAGCCAGACTTGGAGAAAGAGCGGTTTCCTCAGGTTTGGGCGACAGAGAGAGGCATTTTTTCATCTAACCACGTCATCTTGCAAGTGGCAGACTTACTATATCACTGACACTGAGGACATGTGGTGTGTGTGTGTGTGTGTGTGTGTGTGTGTGTGTGTGTGTGTGTGTGTGTGTGTGTGTGTGTGTGTGTGTGTGTGTGTGTGTGTGTGTGTGTGCGTGCGTGCGTGCGTGCGTGCGTGTGTGTGTGTGTGTGTGTGTGTGTGTGTGTGTGTGTGTTAAGCTTTTTTTTTTTTTAAATTCTCGTCGCACGAGGGGGTCTGGTGGGGGAGGAGGGGGGAGGGGAGGGCCAGGGGATGGATGAGAAACTGAGAAGTGTGTGAGATTATAAGTTATTAGTCGCAGGGGCTTGCTACACGGACCCTTGTAGGCCTGAGGGAGGTCAAAGGAACCATTGTACCCCAAAGGTCGAAGGCCTGAGAAGAACAATGGTTCCTTTGACCTCCCGAAGGCCTACAAGTTTCCATGCAGCAAGCCCCTGCTACCAATGACGTATTTGTTTTCATTCCTCCACTATTTTCGTAAAAGAATTCAAGAAGAAATCTTCCGACCTGGATCGCGCCAGACATGACTGACGTAAAAGGAATATATATTTATACATAATATACGTATGACGTAATTTAAATCTATTATGACGTTGCCGTCTCTAGTAATGTCCTGTTGTTTCGAACAACACTAAGTAACTTTTTACTTTAGAACGTTTTGCTGATAACTTATGAGAACAAAACTCGCATCGAAGATGCGTCACAAAAAGGGTTACAAGAAGTCCGCCATTTGTCGCTACAAGTGCTTTTGTAGCTCAGCCACAGGGTCCGGTTTGCGGTAAAGGGATTGGTCGTGTGACGTAGGGATGAAAAAAAACTATACCATTGTGATAATGTGGCTGAAATCGTACGCGCGCATGTGTCTTTCTCGGTTTTAGCATAATGATCCCAACGAAAGAAAATGTGTCGCCTAGACTGACACAATAATGTTTTTGAATCTTGAATCTGCACCTGGAAAGGCCATAGACGTTTATGAGCACTTGCAGGGGAGAGGGGGGGGGGGGGTTGGGGGAATTAATGTCATCCTATACAGCTCGTGCATGCATTAACAGAGATAGGCGGCATTTTACGTCAACAACGCCGAAGGTCTTTCAATAATTTCTAGCATCAGTCACACAGACCTCCTTTCCCAAGGACTGTGTACAGACCAAGCCAGATGAATCGGCCACGACATTCAAAGTGTAGTCAGTGCCAGATACACTTGGCACCTAGCCGGCGTAAATTTAATCCGGCACTACCTTTCGAACTATAGTATAGTCGATCCATCTCCATCTGTGGAGTCGTAAGGTTGCACGTTAACCCGTTTACGGCCAGTGGACGCTGCAAATCTTTGGTTATTGCACGCCAAAGAGACCCAGCCGTCCGAGGACTGAGCACACGGTTACAAAGTCGTATGGTCAAGAGGCATAGATCCTCATGAGCCCCCGCAACTGTGGGGGCTCATGAGGATCTATGTCTCTTGCAGCTGGACGGCTGTGTTTGCTTTTAATCGGCAATGATGGGATAAATGTAAGCACAAAGGTAGTTTATACTGATCCAGTAGAGAATGTTTAGTCAAGGCACCATGGCTCACGCAATTCCTGCAGTGGTTCCAGATGAGTACTCAGTGGGCGTAATTTTTCACACGCATACCCCCCCCTCCCCCCCCCCCCCCCCCCCCCCCCCCCCGTCTTTCCTCCCCCACCCCCCCCCCCCACCCCGCCACCTACCTCCACCACGACTGATCTGAACAAAGGGCTGCTCGTGATCAACACCACAACGGTTCCGGCGCCCCCCCCCCCGCGCCCCCCCCCCCCGCGCCCCCCCCCCGCCGCCCCCCCCCCCCCGCGCCCCCCCCAGCCTCCCGCCCCCCCCACCTCCGCTTTCCCCCCCCCCCCACACACCCACCGCTTTATCCCTCTTCTTCCTTTCTCATTCGAGACGTACGGCCTCCGGATACGCGGCATAAGCCGCGTATCCGGAGGCGGCACGTCTCGAATGAGTTAATTTCCCACTTTTTCCTAATTAACCGTCTCTCTATCGCTTCCGTGCTGTAACATTTTCACTGCAGGGTGTCTTTGAACTGTACCCTCGTCAGCAGAGCGCACGGCGAACAGATCCTGCTGAGAAACATAGACCTAAATGCGATTCAGCAAGAGGCACAGATCCTCACGACCCCCGGCAGGGGCTTGTGAAGATCTATGCCGCTTGCAGGTGCGCCTGTTTGTTTGCTTGCCTTCGACAGAAGAGTAGTCTGATCAATGTAATAACAGCTTCCAGATTTTCGCATCAGTTGCCTGGCGTATTGTCCAATTGTTGACTACAGTTGCAGTGGCCCAGAAGACCTTTCTGCTTCCGGCCGTGAGGCCCGAAACGACCTATGCATTATTCTTGTTGGCTACGGACAAGGTTTGCTTGATTTATTTTTTTGTTTGTAGGCAAGGGAACGAAAAGCAGCATGCCTTGCGGACGATACCGACTAGAAAAGAGAAATAACGACTGACTGCAGAAAACTGTTCCGTTATTCTTAAATTTACAAAGCGTTTGCCGATTTTGAAGACAGTCACCGTTTTGGCCAGGCGAAAGAAAATACCGGTTGTCAAAAACCTAGTGTCAACACTGACCACAACAATTATGAATATTGCCTGATTATCATTATTTTAACCCCTTTCCTACCAACGGACGTATATTTCGTTTCCGAAATCTGTGTTCACTGAACGACCAAAAGCCACGACTGTCCAAAGAACAGGGACACAATGTGGTCTAAGCAAGAGGCATAGATCCTCATGTGCCCCCGCAGTCGCGGGGGCTCATGAGGATCTATGCCTCTTGCAGTTAGATAACGTTCCCTTTATCTTGGCAGTTGGGGAGTTTACATTTGTTCATTATTTAGTTTATCACACTGAATGATGATAACGAGTAGCAGCTAAATAGTTCTTAAAATGTTATTTTTACCAGTCCGATGGTTATAAACTGCATACATTTCAAATGAAAATTCCTGAAAAATGCAAAGTAAACAAAACTATGAATGGCTGACTGTCAAATGCTTAATGATTAACTGGTTTAGAATCAGTTTGTCTCTTCCGATAAATGTGCGTGAACTTATATGTTCCTTTCGATCAGTCTGCATCAAAGTTGCCACTCAAACCTAGCCATCACTTAATGATTAATTTTCCATAAGTCCCTATAGACATTCAGTGCGTCGGCAACAGAGGCTCCTTTATCAGCTTCCAATCTTTGGCATCAATCTTCCACAGATGTTACTTCAAATATCAGCCTAAACACCCATATGTCCCTTGTCCGAGGATCTAAGATGTATGATCTTTAAGCAAGAGGCATGGATTCTCGTGAGCCCCTGCGGCTGCAGGGTCTCATGACAATCTATGACTCCTGCAGACGAGAGCCGCTAACATGTTCCCTAATGATTCTTGGTCTGAAAACTCTTCCGCCCCCAGTTGCGTCACCTTGTCCAAACAGGCTAGCATCTCCGCGCTAACAGGTAACAGCGTGGGACCTTTGAGACCACCCCTCTTGTATCGGTGCATCACTCGGTGATTATTTTAATTAGTTCAGATTTGATGAAAGACTATTTGACACATGGAAAGTCAATCAAGGACTATTATGATTGGTTGCAATGTGATCAAAGAATATTCTGATTGGTGGGAATGTGATTACAGACGGTGGCGTCAGTAATTTGTCTGTTGCGTCCTGTCCATGGTTATTGTTACAAGGCTGATGAGCTGCGGATTTTCTTGATTAAATAACCATGTTGTGTAGACGTCGAATGAAAGGCGGCGTGGAGTTTTGTCAACAATTACTCAAGTGTGAGCGAGCGTCTGTGACGGATGACATTTCCAGAGTCAAATGAAATAGTCCTCCAGCTTTGACGACTGTACGCTGACTGTATAAATGTTCACGTCAGTTTCATAACTCCACGACCTCTTCATGACTCATGTTTACAGTCAACAGCGCATAGGAAGAATCCGCATACAGATGGCGTGCGCTGGCTACACGTGAGCAGTCATTATATCATGTGTCTTGACGAGCATTTAACTTATTCCGAGACGTGCAGCCTCCGGATACGCGGCTTATGCCGCGTATCCGGAGGCGGCACGTCTCGAATGAGTTAACCCCCTTGTCAATGCAGCCACCGGTTATGTTTACAGTACCGGTGGCTGCATGCCCATGGCGTTAACTCTTTCAAGGTTCCCGCATCGATAGCTGCGGAAGTGTCGTATAGCGTTGCCTGCAGTTCGACTGCGTTAACTTGCTCTCCTTCGGCAATGAAAGGGGTTGATGAACGTTCCCTGATGGGCAGGGAAGACGCATGTCATTCACGGCCTCTCAAACTAGCCGTCTTTGGGTCTTTGATGCTCACCTCATACAGTGCTCTAGTGTGATATTTTGACTGCAAACAGGCACCCTGCATACCGACACTCATCACTTACCAGTAATATGAATAACGACCTGGAGACAGTAGTCGTGGGCAGAGAGTGGGTTGGGATCAAAGAACGAAGAAAGTACCTGTCTAGAGGTGGATTTTTTTCTTTCTTTTTCTCTCCAGCAAACTGACGGAAAGCAACAGTGGTTGTTCCAACATCGGTCAAAAGTAGGTAAAGGGCGACAAACCAGTGGGCTAACCTGCCGAGAAACTCTGAACACCACCCAACTGCAAGAGGTACAGATCCTCATGAGCCCCCGCAGTCGCGGGGGGCTCATGAGGATCTATGCCTCTTGCTGACACCGCTTTGAATCCCTGTTCCTGCGAGTGTAGGTTGTTGTGGTGTTGAATAACGAAGATCGCAGAACTACAGTCTGCGGCCGCTGGCACTGAAGGGGTTAACTCATCCTGCCGGCGACGCACGACAGCAAGATATGGCTCGACCATGATAGTTCAAGGGTGGTGGCAGAATAGCTTGGCGCCTGTGGGCGCCAAGCTATTCTGCCACCACCCTTGAACTATCATGGTTGATCTGTCTCCTGAATTGTAATGCAGTCCTCAGAGGATAACTCCCAAATATAGGTATTTCGTACTTCGGGCACAATGGGTTAAAGTCAAGACAAGCTTGCGGGCTATCACATGTTGGTCCGGACTTTTTTAAACAATGCTTTCATTGTTCGTTTTCGTCTTCGTTTATGCACAAAGTCAAACGATTTTTGGTTGAACATTTGTCAAAACCCATACCGACAAAAGTCATGAAATTTTGTGGTGATGTCAAGAAAACTGCGAGAAAAATGCACATTTCAATGAAAGAGTGGGTGCCCCAGAAACGACTGTTTGCATCAAAAGACGTGCAGTTTCTGACCATCCTCTATTTTATGGAAAGAAATAAAGGCTGCTGCACTACATATATTTGTATTTTTTGAAGGGCTTTTTTTTAGCGTCAAGCTCATCTGGCACTTCCCTTTAATTATCACGGTCAATCCATCTCCTGCTGTAGGGCGTTGGGGCTAAACTCTTGTAGGTTGCTCAAAAAATGAAAGGAAAATACGACTTTCGTATGACAAGAAAACTAAGAAGAGAGGTTGAAATCCCCACTTTTAGTACAGGAACAATGAAGACACGTTTCAGTTCCGAACGTTGAGTCTTGATTGTTCCTGTACTGAAAGAGGTCTCTCTTTTTAGTCCCGTTTCTTATTGATGCCCTTTGTTATCAAAATGAATTTTTAACAGTGGCGGCAACGCATATAACTGAATTTAGGGAGGTTGTGCGTTTTTGTTTTTCTTTGTTTTTGTTTTTGTCAGCGTACTGATTTTTGTTGATGGACACTCTTTTGCTTGCTAGGCAGCCCAGCCGCCAGTTGCAGGAAACGTTTCCTAGCCATTAGTCAATAATGCACATTCCCTCCCCTGACAATGTTTTTTTCTACTTACTTGATAGATTTTATTTCGAAGCCAGTAATAAGGCAATCGTACATGTGGATAGTTTTGACATGACGACAGAAAACTCTCGGCAAACTATCCTACCTACTCGATAGTTTTTCACCGTACACGGCGATAGCTCTGCACAAACTGCATATGTGCTAATTACTGACTTATATGGAAAATATCGCAAAACTTTTGAGACCTCGAGACAAAATGGGTGCGTACATGGCAGACGAAGAATTGAGAACAATTCGCAGCAACCACAATTATCGTTGCCATAGAGAAGCAGAAACGAGTCTCGACGAGCGGCTACTTCGATGTCCGGTTTTGAGAGCGATGCTTGTGCAAGAGATGTGTGCTACAACACAATGAAGTTCTCAGCCGAGTGCTGACGGCAAGATACCGTCACTGATGCGTGACGCGTAGGACCGCTCTGGTTGTTTGTAGACAGGCGAGCTGGGAAAATAGAAGCAGGTTCTATACGGACCGGTGGATAGAAAAGTATCGCCGAGCTTGCGAGACCTATCGACAAACTATCGAGCGGCTGGATAGGACAGGATAGGCTCATTTCTAGCTTCGTCTACGGACATCTTAACTGCCAACCAACTGTCTCTTTACCTTGCAGGCAGATTTTCGCGTGGGGTTAAAAAACAAAACCGTTGAAACTATGAGGCAGGTACTGGCTATTGAAAACTACGTGCAACGCGACCCAGGTGACAGCGGCTGGATGTGGCTCAAAAGTCGTTCCTGAATGCTCACAATTAATAAAGTTAGTTATTTGGGTTTAACGTCGAGCAGGTGACTAAAGCCATCTCGCGGCGGATAAACTGACAAGAAGTAACAAATAATAAAGCTGATAAAAATACACCTACGTGTGGAAAGAGAGATTGCGCACGTACGGCAGTTAAAGAAATAAATAAAAAGAATGCTTGTAGTTCTGAACAATACTTGTTTTGTCTGCTGCCTTGTGTCTTTTTCGGATTGTTTCCCCCGAGCTTTGACGTATCTCTGTTTTCTTACCTTCTAACGTACACAACAAATCCACCGCTAATGGTCAGGTTCCGGGTTTTCCGGACAGAAATACGCCGTCCATTAGAAAGGGATATCCATCTACAAGAGACATAGATTCACATGAGCCGGCCCTGCTGTCGCAGTGGTGATGAGAGGTGCTGTCGCAGGGCACATGTGAATCTATGTCTCTTGCTTATTTAGTAGCAAGATAGACTGGCTCCAGTTGTCTCTCCTAGAATTGAGAGTGTCATTCGGAGTAAGCGTTTGACTGTGTAGAACTGATACAGCTGATACATAGTGCTCTCTCTCTCTCTCTCTCTCTCTCTCTCTTCAACGGATCACTCAGGTCAGCTATCATGCGTTACCCTTGTGCTGCCTTACATCTGACTGAATCTGTGTCTGTGTGTCTTTTATTATTATTATTATTATTATTATTATTATTATTATTATTATTATTATTATTATTAGTAGTAGTAGTAGTAGTAGTAGTAGTATCTTTGTTTAAATGTTATTGTACGTGTCTTGTTACCTTTTCTGATGTTATACTTAAAAATATTATTAAGGACAGACATGTAAAAAAAGGCCTGCGTGACTACTGTCTTCATTTTTACAAAATAAAGTTTCAGTTCAGTTTAGTTCAGTTCTGTGTGTGTGTGTGTGTGTGTGTCTCTCTCTCTCTCTCTCTCTCTCTCTCTCTCTCTCTCTCTCTCTCTCTCTCTCTCTCTCTCTCTCTCTCTCTCTCTCTCTCTCTCTCTCTCTCTCTCTCTCTCTCTCTCTCTCTCTCTCTCTCTCTCTCTCTCTCTCTCTCACTCAGTCTGTCCCTCCAAGGCAAACCCATCAGCCAAGTTACTAACCATCGCCTGCTAGGAGTCACGGTGGACAACCAGCTTAGGTGGCAGCTACACATCAGTAACGTTTGTAAAATTGTCTCCAGAAATCTGTACATCTTAGCAAAACTTAAACACATTACTGATATGGAGACACGTCAACTGTTCTTCAATGCCCATATTAGATCGCATATAGACTATGCTTCTACTGTGTGGGATGGTTCGAGAGATGTCAATTTGAAAAGATTGAACTCTCTACATCGGAGAGCTGCCAAACTAATACTCCCTGATCCCAGCTTAACTACTGACCAAAAATTGGCAGCCTTAAAAATTCTGCCCCTGAAAGATCATCTAATTTACAATAAGGGAATGGTTATGTTCAAGGCATTAAACGATAAGCTACCCCGATATATCACATCGCTATTTACCGTCCAGTCATCAACATACTCCAGATCAAGAAAATCCCTTATTGTGCCGCGACCTAGAATTGATCTCTATAAAACGAGTTTGACGTTCTCTGGCTCTAGTCTTTGGAATGCCTTGCCTAGAAACGTCACGACATCAGCTACTTTCTCCTCGTTTAAAGTCAGTCTCAACAAGTACTTATTTTTGTCAGCAGCATCCCCGTGACTGTGCACATATTGAAAAATACTATTTCTCATTAGATCATTAATTGCATGTATCACAGGTTTCGACTGATGACTCATATTTATTCGGTACAGCTTGTATGTAGCCAGCTACTCATATGACTGACTAGCTTAAGCCGCGTAAGCGTGTGTGTGCACGTGTGTGCGGTGTGAGTGTGTGCACGTGTATATTAGAGATAGAGAGTGGCGTGCTCAAATGTGCATGCGTTATGTATGCGTATTAGGTTGTGTGTATTCCTATTATATTATTTTAATTAAACCTCACAACATGTCATTATGCCCGACCAGTAAAGTTGGTAATTCCTATGTCACTTCCCCCAACATTATTTTTACTTTTTTAATTTTTTTTTTTTTTAAATTCTTGGCTTGTGCTGTGTCATGTCATTTTTTTTTCCTTCTTAGTAGTAGAAAACAATTAGTACAATAGTAACTCTGTAATCAGTAGATTAGCAACGGCAAGTTCGAAAAATGGTTGTTACTACCAAAACTTTTACCGTTGTCAAATAAAGGATCATTGTCATTGTCATTGTCACTCTCTCTCTCTCTCTCTCTCTCTCTCTCTCTCTCTCTCTCTCTCTCTCTCTCTCTCTCTCTCTCTCTCTCTCTCTCTCTCTCTCAGACGTGTGTGACGTGTCAGTGATAGCAGTAAGGACATGGTTGAAAACAAGTATATGGCCTAATCCGGCATTTACCCTTGGACAATAAATTTTCATTTCATTTATCTCTCCCTCTCTCTCTCTTTGTAGTGTAGCAATGGCAAGTATGAAATATGGCATCATGTGCTAATTACTTCATCCGTTGAGAAATAAACTGTCTCTCACTCTCAAGAAACATTGTCACATTCTTTCTGCACCTCAGGCATTCGCCAAACACACAGGGAAAGTCGAAGCCCCCCCCCCCCTCGCCCCCCCCCCTCCCTCGGCCTCCCGCCCCCCCTTGCCGTTCTCGTCCCTATTTATGGTACCCATTCCTCCCCGACACATCCCAATTTCGACCATTTTTTTCCCAGTTAAATTCCAGCCAGAACTCTGCTTTCATTAACTCATTCTACCCCAACACCGAAATCCTACAATTTTGCCGTTGTCCTCTGAAGACTGCACTGCAGTGCAGGACACAAATCAACCATGATAGTTCGAGGGTGATGCCAGAATAGCTTGGCGCCCATAGGCGCCAAGCTATTCTGGCATCACCCTTGAACTATCATGGTCGATCATTATCTACCTGTGGTGTGTCTGGGGTAGAATGAGTTAATGGACAATTACAACACGAAGTTGACTTTTGAAGCCAAACAAAAACAATTCTCTTGACTTGACAATCTTTCGGTCGAACCTCCCAACACCCCCACCTCAAAACAGTCGATACTGTCGATAAAACAGGAATCAGACACACACACACACACACACACACACACACACACACACACACACACACACACACACACACACACACACACCATCACACACCAACACACACACACCAACACACACACACACACATCAACACACACACACCAACACCAACATCCCTCCACACCCCCACCCCCTCCACACACACACACACACACACACACACACACACACACACACACACACACACACACACACACACACAAAACCGACCAAACGAGCCTGAACACATTCTGCTCCAGGACCAAAATCCGCAAATCTTGAAGTTGCCCCCTGAAGAGTGCATTACACTTCTGGAAACAGATCGAGTGTGATAGTTCAAGGGTTGTGCCCGAATAGGACCAAGCTATTCTGACACAACCCTCAAGTTGCACTATCACGCTCGATCCATGTCTTGCCGTGGCGTGTCGGAGTTGAATGAGTTAACGGTGCATTGCAGGCAAGCCTTGTCTTCAGAAACCAAACAAGAAATTCCCTGGCAATCTCTCTCCCAGTCCCCGTCTCAGCGAGGGGGCTTCTCCAAACACGCATCTGGGCGACTCAGTCGTACACACGAACCCGAATGCCTGCCTCAGCTTGACGATCTAAATGACGCAGACTCGTGCGGTCGCAGGGGCGCATGAGAATCTACGCCTGTCGTAGGTAGAACGAATTGGGTCATCGTAACTGCACGTGCGAGTCAGTCATACTGTTTGGAAATTGGCAGGCGCGCAGATGCCGTCGCGCAACCTGGAAGACGCACAGATCTTAATGAGAACTTACCCCATCTGAACTCCCCTCCCCTCGCCCCCCCCCTCGCTCCTCCCCCCCCGCCCCCTCCCCCGCCCAAACCCCCCTCTTCCTATCCACCCAACTTAACCTATTTAGCTCCGACGCACTACAAGAAGATGATAATGTTGAAACTTTTTATTTATCAGCGGTAAAAAGTTTTGTCATAAACAAATCGTCAATTTACAAACTTGAGATGCATCGACCATGATAATTCAAGGGTAGTGCCAGATTAGCTTGGCGCCTCGGATCCATCACCTACAACTGGTACACAATCGTTAGGTGACATCTCCAAATTTTGGGGGAGAAATCCTGCCTGGGAGTTGAAATGAGTTATCTCGTGCGGTTGGATTACTGAATACACACGCATCCACGCACCAGCGAGGGTACGGTTAGCAAACAAAACCAGCCAAGCGAATCAAATGACTGACGCTAATTGAAATCTGAAAATTCTATCAGCTCCGCACACGCGAATGTTTGAGAAACCTACACCTTACTGTTTAAAGTTCTATGGTTTGTACAACTTTTTGTAATTTCTGAACTGTTTGTTGTCGTTCTGCAATATCACCGAACGCCTTCATAGAAGGAAGGTTAAGCAATGTGTTATTTTAGCAGACCTAGTTTTAAACCTTTGCCGGCCACTGTGCGCACATTTTTGTTTCTGAAATCTTGGTTCATTCACCGACCAAAAGCCAACGCCGCGCAAGAAACACGGATACAAACTGGTCTCAGCAAGAGGCCTAGATCCTCATGAGCCCCCGCAGTCGCGGGGGCTCATGAGGATCTATGCCTCTTGCAGTTAGATCGTGTTTCTTTTTTTCTCTTGGTAGTAAAAGGGTTAAATGTTGGGGTTTTTTTTTTTTTTTTTTTTTTTTTTTTTTTTACAAAGGCGTCAGTTATTGTTTGTTGTGCTGGCTATTTTTCTTTCAAAAACCGCACTATACCTTTCCATTGATACGTCATGAACATTACTTGGTTTGATCGTTTGTGTGTTTATTCATATTACTGGTGTGATGACGCGGCATGAAACAGTCGATTTCGCTTGTAACAGGATTGGCTATAGAAAACAGCGGACATGATGCAACAACATTTTTTGTCAGACGTATAGATCACATTTAATTTTTTTGCTATACAACGTTTTCCCCTCGTATTTAACAGACATAAATGGTATTTTCTGACCTTTTTAAAGTCCACTGCATTACATAAATGAAAAACCGTCTATGTATGGAATTCTAAAGAGAATCAAATATCAAAAAAACAAAAAAACATATGAAATCAAACGCCATAAACTGCAAGGACTCACACAAATCAAAGCCTATTCTGATTCCCATTTGCTTGGATGTTCCTAACCCAAATCAGGCAATCGAGTATTCATTCTATATGGCCGCTGAAAACCCATTTCCAGCAAAGTTCAGCGTGTGCGTTTGGTCTGCCACGTTATGCAAGGTTTCGAAAACGCTACATTTGCATGTACGTAAGTAGAATCTTCAGACCTAACACCTTAACAATCAAAAGCACTGCGACCAACACCCACATGCAAGAGGCGTTGATTTTCACGCGGGGGCTCGTGAGAATCAACGTCTCTTGCTTGGGTGACATTTATATCTGTGTGCCTCAGCTCGTGCAGTCGGAGTTATTTTGGCAGTAGGGAATCTTCGATGGTTTCTGAGAAAATGTTGACAGCAATAGAAGAGTTGCTAGCAATAGAAGGGTTAAAACTATAATTATTATAATGGCTATAAAAAAACACGTCCCAACGCCTCCCCCCCCCACCCCTTTAACTTCCCCCTCCCCTTCCCCTTACACCGATAAAAAAGTGAAACAGTCAACAACAAAAAAAAAAAAAGGAGAGAGAGAGAGAGAGAGAGAGAGAGAGAGAGAGAGAGAGAGAGAGAGAGAGAGAGAGAGAGAGAGAGAGAGAGAGAGAGAGAGAGAGAATGTTCTGCGAAATTCAACATGTGTTTTGAGTGGTACGTGCAAAGGAAAAGAAATCCGACACATTTCTCAGGAGGAAACTGACAATTATTCCCAACTTGTACAGCTTCTGTTTTGTACTCTTGTCGATTTCTATCCTGCGCAAAATTGACAATGATTTTTCTTTATGTTTCTAATTAGTTTACCATGCAGCATTTTTACACCGTGGCAGAAAGACGTTTTTTTTTTAGCGCGCTTGACAGAAAATAATTCGAGTCTGCAAGAGGCATAGATTCTCATGAGCCCCTGCTGTCGCAGGGGGTCATGAGAATCTATACCTCTTGTTGTTGTGTAGGATAATACACTAATTACTTACATGAAGGGGATTATGACACGTGTCTCAACAGACTGAGGAAATCAATTGAAAATTTGCTTTTTTAGAATAAGAAAAAAAAATATTATGTCCATATTTTTCTCTTTTTTTATTTTTTATTTTTTTAGCTTCTGTCTCCTAATTCAGCCCCTTCCAACTGCAATAGGTATAAATTCACACGAGCGGCCCTTGCTTTGACAAGGGCGCATAAGAATCTATGCCCCCTGCATTGAGTGGAATGGGCGGGGATGTGCTTATTTTACTTCTGTTTTTTGTGTTTCTCCTAATTTTCCTCACATTCAGACTTAACCCTTTCCAACTCACTGCAAAATACTGGTTCACATAACTCCATGCAGGGGCAGGGGTGCTCACTGTGAATCTAGGCGATAATCTACACCTAATGCTGACCGAGATTGGCTCCTGCAGTACCTGAGGCTACTACGACGGGAAGGGCGATTTGGTTAACTCATTCAGCCCCGACACACCACAGCAAGACACGGATCGAACACGATAGTTCAAGGGTGGTGCCAGAATAGCTTGGCGCCTATAGGCCAAGCTATTCTGGCACCACTCTTGAACTATCGTGCTCGATCGGTCTCTAGAATTGCACTACAGTCCTTCAGAGGGCAACTTCAAACTTTGGGGATTTTTATCAGTCCAGCACAAGACTTTCTCAGGACGTGTCTGCACTGCTAGAAAGGGTGTATGTGTGTGTGTGGGGGGGAGGGGGGATGGATTGGTGAGGGGGATGGGGAAAGAGGGGGGGGGGAAGGGGGAGAAGGGGAGGGGGAAGGGGGGGGGGGGCTAAGTTTACTGGTTCTACTCGTGTGGCATTTGGAATAGCGATTAGACATCTCGTACCGCGAGCACAAAACCAACGAATATGTACGGAGCATCGTCACTTCCCTGGTGGGCCCACATGAACCCCTTCTGGCAACCGTGAAACGGCGCAAGCTTGCTTGGTTTGGCCACGTGACCCGACACAACACCTTGTCCAAGACTATCCTCCAGGGCACTCTCGAAGGAAGTCGTCGGCGAGGTCGTCAGAGAAAGAGTTGGGTCGCAAACATAAAAGAATGGACCGAACTCAGAGATGTCAGACTTGCTTGCAACCGCCCAAAATAGAACTCAGTGGAGAGCACTGTCTGTTGCTGCTGCCTTTCAGTCCCCCCAACGCCCAGTTCGGGCAAGGGACTGATGATGATGATGATGTGAAAACACAGCCAGGTATTTCCTCCCTGCTACGCTTTCTCTGTGTGTATGTGTTTTTCTCTGGTCCCTGTGAACCCATGCATGATTCCATCAACAATTTGTGCCCATCTTTATGTGTCAGGGTGCAGGGAGGGGCTCGAGGGCTCTGGCTCTGTTTATATAGTACCGGTGGCTGCATGTACAAAGGTGTTAACCCATTCCCTGCCAGTGGACGCAGATCGAGTCTGTAATCTCTGTATCCACGTTGCTTGGGCGGCCGGGAGGAGCTCTTTTGCGTTGCCGAGAAAATGTGAACACGGTCAAACCGCAAGAGGCATAGATCCTCATGAGCCCCCGCGACTGCGGGGGCTCATGAGGATCTATGCCTCTTGCTGAGACCACTTTGTATCCACGTTTCTTGGACGGGTTTGGTTTTGGGTCGTTGAGTGAACAAAGGTTTCAGAAACAAAAATGTACGTGGAGTGGCAGGGAAGGGGTTAACAACGCGGTGTCAGAGCAAGAGGCATAGATCCTCATGAGCCCCCCCCCCCCCATTGCTTGACTGTACATTGCTTAACGTCCCGACAGCAACAAGGCTTTCTTAGGACGTGCCTGCACGCGGCTTGTGGAAAAAAACAACTAAACAGAATATTGAATGTATGTCGCCAGCCGGTCCAATACGCTAAATAAACCAAAGACATGGGGCCTAAATAAAGCTAAGACCATTTAGCAAAACACATCCAATATCAAGAGCTACAGACAGCACAGACAGTAGGGAGAGTTGAAAAAAGGAAAAATACAGGTGAATGGACCAAGGGTAGACAGAAACACATGCCCCAGAATAGAGGGAAAAACCCACCCTGTGAGGCTGAGCAGGGTGACCCTGGGAACTAAAAAGTAGTTAACCCCACCCAAGCCCCCCCAGGGCAGACCCGGGTGGGGGACCCGCAATTGCGGGGGCTCATGAGGATCTATACCTCTTGCAGTTGCCCGGGTAGTGCTTAATTGTTCTCGGCAGTGAATTTGGAAGTTGTTAATCAGTTAGTCGTTGGACGTCAAAGCAACTACGAAATGTCTACAATCTAATAATTAATTACCGTATTTATAATGCGCTTATCTTATAATAATTATAACTCTAAGCGCCCACTCACAACTCGCACACGCATGCGCACGCTTTAGACAATGACTCACGTAACACAAATAGTGAAAATACATTACGACAGTCAGCTTGGGGTGGGGAGTGTAGTGATATAGTGCTAGAACTGTTGAAAGAGGTGAGTTTTGAGGGCGGACTGGAAGGAGGAGAGCGAGTGTTTCTGACGGAGAGAGAGTGGGAGAGTGTTCCAGGTAGATGGACCGTATACTGAGAAGGAGCGGGGGCCGAAAGTGCTGAGTTTGGTGCGGGGGATGAGGAGGCGGAGAGGATCGGAGGCGGAGCGGAGGGAGCGGGGAGGAGTGTAGGGGTGAAGTAAGTTGGAGAGATAGGCAGGAGCGTATTTGTTCAGGGATTTGTAGCAGAGAGACAGAATCTTGTGTATAGGATACGTTGGGGGATGGGGAGCCAGTGAATCTACGAATAAATACCTCGTTTATGCTAATACTCGTACGGGTACGGGTACCAATTACAGCATTTTATAGATGATCAAACTGCGGGGGCTCATGAGTATCTATATCTCTTGCAGTTGCCGGGTAGTGCTTATTTTCTCGGCATTGAATTTCAAAGGTGTGAATCAATTCGTCGTTGGACGTCAAAGCGACTCTCAAAATATCTACAATTTACAAGTGCATTCAGCGTTGATGCTAACACTCCTATGCGCAACAATTACTGCATTTTATAAATTCAGTTAGTCCTCAATGAACAAAGTGCATCCTTACAATTAGGGAGGCAGGATGCCAGTTGTCAGCGGTGGTAGATAACACTTGCCCCCTCTTGCCGTCTCTCTCTAGAGCAAATGTAAACTGGTACTTCATGCGTGGTCCCCATCTTCGCGGTGCAGCACAATTCAAAATCCCTTCCGTCTGTAAGAGGCTTACATCCTCATCAGCCCCCAAGGCTGCATTAAATTGAGTCTCTTGTTGGGCCATTGATGTTGATTATGATCCTACGTATGAGGAAGCCGCTGCGGACTGGTTCTAAGACTATGTAGTCCGGTTTATTTTTTACGTGACTTTCTCTCACTGAAAACACGTGTGTTCACGAATTCTTGTGTGTTCATGAATTCACATAGAGTATGCCGAACAGTTTCTTTGTGCATAATTATGCGCGTGGGAATTAATTAAGTTTTTCCTTCATTTCGACGAGCTTTGGATTGTTTGACACACGGCAAGGCCGAAAAATGTAGGTAAGGGCCGGTTCAGGTGGTCCGATTTTTATAAACATCATATTTATTTGTGTAAATAAGAATTGTTATTTTATTCAAAGTATGATTATCATGTTACTGTGTATGCATTTGTAGATAAATGTTGCAAAAGATTTAGCTGCAACAAAAGATCCCGGCCAAGTCAGTTTCAACATTTGGACATTAATATTTAAAACAGGCCGGGCAGTGTTTACTGAGTTTAGTGCCGCGGGAGTCAGTTTCATCGCTGCCGATTTTTAGTGTGTATGATTTTTATAATTAGAGGACCGGCATTCGATGTGGACACCTGAAGTTACCAACCCTGGGTTCTTGTTTTTGTTTTTAAATCTGCAATCATGAGGACCTAACCGCATTCCCTCTGTGTTATTACATCTTATCATTAAAGCCTTAACTTCTTTCATCCAGTCAAGAACATGTTGCAGGTTTCCTGACATGTTATCAAATGCCATTGAATGTGTGTCTAGGTTCATCTCCGTTCACGAGCATGGCTTTACCATACAACCTTAAAAGTCTTGGAAAGCTACCTTTTATAGAGGAAGACAGTCAAGTGTGGGTGGGTTTTGACCAGTTTATATTACTCTTAAAAAGAGTTATTGCGCTTCAGACACTGTCACGTTAAGGAGGGATAATAATTATCATGCAGTCCCTAAAGGCCCAGAGTGCATTGCTTAACAAGGATGGAACATTATATCTTCAGTTTAGTGAGCTTTTAGCATACGTCTTCATAAACAAAAACGCTTTGCGCATCTGTGCTCAGCTCGCAAAGGAGGTGGAATATTGTCTACTAAATTGTTCACCGCCGTCTGCGAACACGTGTGCTGCCGGAAGGACATTTGGAAAAAAAAAATCATCTGACTCTATTAATTCAATATCTGAACTTTATCAAAATGTTGCCAGGGCTAATATTCATATTAGAGAGATTGATACATTCTTTTTTTAAATATTCATCAACTGCTGAGACTCATCTGAAACCTCTGTACAGCCAGTACAGAACAGATCATAACAAACATCCTGGGAGAAAATCAAACTGTTCGAGTGGCATTTTCAGCTTGAATTTCCAGATTGTTGAGAGTTTGCATATGAAAGGCTTTTGGACAAGAAGATTTTTTTCTTGAGTAAGTGTGTATCTTTGTGCGAGAAACTGAAAGATCAATCAGCTGTGCGCTGAAACAGCTTCAGCAGAGAAAAACGGGCAAGCATTTGGAAACCTACGGGAAGGCATCGAGCTTTATGCAAGATGTATTCATTATAAAGATGTATTCATGTATTCATTATTCAAAGGGACATTTTGAAAAACTTGCCCGATACACTAGGCAGATAAACCACAGCTATATTGCGGCGATTGTGCCATTACTCACTGCGGTAATGAAAAGGGAGTTCATGTTTTCATTGAATTTTCCAGAGAAGTAGTCAGTACAGACCCAACCTTCTTGAATGATGTTCTGCTGCTCGTCAGAACAGAAGTTCAGCAGCGCCATTTGGACTTTTGCCATTAAATACACGTGTTCGAAAGTGGTACATTAAAAGCGTATGCGGACGATAACACTCTGCGATTACAAGATGACATTTCTCAGTCTCGGGAAGCTTCGATCTAAAACCCTGCATGTGCACAGAGAGAGAGAGAGAGAGAGAGAGAGAGAGAGAGAGAGAGAGAGAGAGAGAGAGGAGAGAGAGAGAGAGAGAGAGAGAGAGAGGAGAGAGAGAGAGAGAGAGAGAGAGAGAGAGAGAGAGAGAGAGAGAGAAGTTCTTAGGTTGGATGATCATCATCCAGCTGAAGAAGGTCTCTCGCAGTCTGCATATCGCCAAAATCATAATGGCTCTGGAGTCAGCACTGGTGACGAGTTGCCATGTGCAGCATGCAGTCATGCAGCCAGTGCAAATGACCCGCTGCATTGGAAAGAGCTAGACGTGGTCACAGAGTGGTTTCACAATGTTCCTCTGGAAGTCCAGCTTTTCTTTGAATCATTTTTAAACAAGAGGTACATTTCGAAAGCCGTCAATGCCGATTCTTACATTATGAAGTGATTGAAACGTTTGTACCAAACATTTCACACACTGCTCGGAACACATGATATACACTATGCAGGCCGGCGTACTGCAGGGACTCTGTACTGACTACCTTTCGTACAGCTACCACAGTGTTAGGACAGTCTTCGCGATCACTGGACTGACAAGCCGGGTTGACAGTATGATTGTGTGAAGCCGAGCGTCGCCTTAAAAATGAAGCATCATTCAACAACTGCTACCTCAACGCCTTCAAAAGACGCTTCAGATTGGAGTACTGTTCAGTGGGTGGACGTGTGCAGCGGTCAGTTAGTCTTCGAGATTGTTTTCTCGTTGTCTGTCTGGACAACCTGGTGCGGCTAACCTTTCATTCTGACACAGGCAGAGGAGAGTCCAGATCATCCCAGTTATGCACTTTGCCCGTTTCAGTGAAAGGTGTCCCAAAGGATATAGACATTGTGGAAACATGGCACGACCGTGAATGCGACGGGCATTGTACCAACTGTTCTTGTGTGCAGCCAGTCACTTTGTCCTATGGGGGCCACTTGTCCTAAACATTTTCAATAGTTGCTCTGAGATCCACTTTCTGTTTCTTCTGAGCCTCTGTCGAGAAATGGAGTATCCTTTGCAGAGAATGTTCGGAGGCCAGGGGCATCGCACACTATCCTTTGGAACTACTCAGAAATAAGACGGGAATTACAAGTATTGTTTAAAATAATGTCGATCTTTCCCTTTGTGTAAACAAAGAGGCAAGGCTTGCAGGTCCCGCTTAACACTTGACAAAAATGACCTGTAATCCGAATTTACAAATTCTATCCTTTGGCACTACTCAGAAATAAAGATGGGAAGTTACAAATATTGTTCAAAATAATGTCGATCTTTTCCTTTATGTAAAAAAAAGAGCAAGGCTTGCAAATTGACCTGTAATCTGAATTTACAAATGTTCTCTTTCATTTTTGAACTGCCCAACCCACTTGTAGACAATGCTAGATGATACAAAGTAGCCTATCAAACAACTTTCAAAATGGTTTTGATTTTGACAGGAATATCAGAGGGAAACCAACAGAATGAAAATATGGCAACTATCGTCACTTTATGGGCAAAAAATATACCTGAAACTGATCCAGATGGTGATGCGTTTATCACAGTCCTCACAAAGAGCAGCAAAACTATATAGATCATTCGAACAGTACTCAAAGGCAGGAGAATTCTGGATAAAGTTCGATCCATTGTAATGAAAGCTCAATGAGCTGGCTCAAAAAGCGTAGAGTTGGACGTTGTACACGATTCCCGACAGTTTGCACGATATCATCGAGCAGCATGTGTGCCCACTGCATGGTATAATTGAAATTCTTTTTCCCCACATTGATTTTGTTGACTTAATAAATCACGGGCTGAGTATCTGAAAGCGTGCCCCATGCATAGCGTTGTCTTGTTCCAATTTGTGACGCACTAAAGCGTTTCATAGTCAGGCCGCAAATTACATGTAAGGTACAAAAAATTCTTAACGCTTTATTTTGGACATGACTGAAACGTCAGTCGACTTGTTAGTTTAGTTCTTATTTCCTTTCCTGTGCGACTTCATAAAGCACTTGAGAACAGAACACGATGAATATTTCTATCTATCTATCCCGTAGTCTTGCCGACCGATGGGGCACCACTGATGACTTGGCAACCAGCTCCCTCCATTCCCTGCAGCCTTGTCTGACTCCGACTGTTGTCCTAAACCAATTTCCTATTTTGCCGTTGAAGCAGAACTGCGCTAGTGGCCTTGTTGTATAGGTTTTCTATTACTTTGATCAGGTTGGCATTGATGTTGTACAGCTTCATGGTGGACCAAAGGGCTGCATTCCACACCCTGTCAAACGCCTTCTTAAAATCCACAAAGACATGATAAAGGTCTTGCTGGTGCTGAAGGTACCTCTCACATATAACTCTCAGGTTGAAGATCTGCTCAGTTGTGCTGCGCCCTGGTCTGAAGCCTGCCTGTTCCTCAGCTATGATTTCCTATGCCTGTGGCTTCAGCCTTTTCAGAAGGATCTTTAACATGAATTTGCTTGGGTGGCATATAAGACCGTCGTGTGATAATTCTGGCATTGTTTTTAAGTTTCCTTTTTTTCGGGAGTTATTATAAGTGATTGGGTCCATGGTGTGGGCCATTCCCCTGATTGCCAGATCTTATTGCAGATAGTTAGTAAGGCGCTTATCATGTCTTCTCCTTCTTCTTGGACTAGTTCTGCAGAGATGTTGTCTGCTCCTGCTGCCTTCCTTTTTTTCAGCGACTTCACGGTAGCCTCTACTTCTTCTTGGAGGATGGGATAGTTGTCACTGTTGGTCACTGGTGGGGTTTGGACAAGTATTCCTGGGTCCCCTGTAGTTCGGTGGTTGTACAAATGTGAGCAGTACTCTGTCCATCTCTTCAGAATGTCTTGGTCTTCCGTAAGACATTTCCTTTCGCTATCTTAAATGATAGAAGAGCGTCCCTGTTTTGCACTGGTCAGGTCTTTCACTAGCTGGTATGCTTTTTTGGTATTATTTTTGTTCAGTTTTTCTTCTATATGTTTACACTGGTCTTCAATCCACCTCTTCTTTGCCTTTTTCATTTTTTTCTTAATATCCTGGTTAATTTCCCTGTATTGTTTAGCTCCTTCTACCTCTGACTTCTTTTTCTTTAATTCTCGACGCTTGTCACACAGATCAAGGATGTCAGCTGTAAGCCAAGGATCTCACTAGTTGTCTGTGTTACAGCAGTGTTAAATGTGTTGATCAGTGTGTCCACATCCGTGTCTTCTGCACCTAGAAGTAGCAGTGGTGCGAATTTTCCTCCTATCTTTGCCTGGAAGGCTTCCGCTACCTCTGGGTCTTTTAGCTTCTCGAGGTCGAACTTGATTCTGGTGGGACCCTGCTTGTTGACTTTCTTCAGACGGAGTCGGAAGGTCATCATCACTAAGTAATGGTCGCTTCTAATGTCTGCTCCTTGAAAGCTTCTTGTCTTGGCAATGTTCACACTGGTTTGGAAGCGAATCTTCACCATGATGTAGTCAATTTGGTTATGGTGCTGCTTTGTGTGGGCCAAACGTGTTCATCAGCTTCAGATCATTTGCGCTGGCAAATTCCAGGAGGCTTAAGCCTCTGTGTTTGGTCTCTACATTGCAGTAGCATCCTCTCCTATTTTGGCATTCCAGTCTCTCTGCGCCACAAGAATGTCTGTCTTGGGGGTCTGGTCCAGGACTTCCTGCAGTTGGTCATATAAGTCTTCTATTTCCTCATCATCATAGCTTGTTGTTGGAGCGTAAACTTGTACAATGGTGATATTAAATGGGGTGAATATTTCCTGACATTATATGCCTTTCCTCGTAAATTCCCGGTAACATACCTTTGCGGACTACGAAAGATTGGTTTCTTGTGCAAGAAGGACTTGTCCTTTAACTTTTTAATATTGTTTCCCAAAGAAGAAGTCCGACGGTTATTTATTGCTGTCTTTTTAAAAATTAAAGTCATGGACCTTCAGTTACTGAGGTGCGCCTTTACTTTCTTTTACAGATATTTTCACAATTTATGACACTGTAGGTACTCAGCGACAAATGAAATCACACATTTATTCTCTAGGCACGTTGGTATACATAGCTACGGATCATTAGTGGTTTCTTTCATTTTTTTTATCAGAGGGAAAAGCCCAATCTTCTGTATTTCTGCTCTGCAAGTTATCAGTGGTCACTGAGACTGCATAATTGGCACTGAAAGTGATCGCACATCACAACATATCTTGTCAGTGCAACTGATTGAATTAAATGTTACAGTAATAAATAATTAATCAAGTTTCGAAACTTTGTTCAGCCATGACAGTTAAAACCAAGTGGTGTGGCACTCTTTCTCTTTTACAGCATGCAGCATGTTGCACTTCGGACATAGGTTTCGAAGATAGCGTTTTTTTGTGGGTTGCGTGTATACCCAAACCTTTGTTACTCTCTAGAAAATCACATGTATCTGGTAAAAAATAATCCGTCGGCTGAAGTAAGGATTGTCAAGTTGCAAGAGTGAGTCTTTGAAATCTGCAAGAGGTACAGATCTTCATATGTCCTCGCCACAAAAGGCTACTTATAAAAAATATATGCCTTTAGCTTGATTTTTGTGCGTTTCAGTGTAACTGACATCGTTCCTCAAACTGAGGAAGTGGACGCGGACTAAGTCAACAATTGTAGTCTGTGCAAGAAACCAATCCACATCTGCAAGGGGCATAGATACTCATTATCCCCTCTGCTTGAGGGCTCATGAGAATCTATACCTCTTACTGCTGTCATTCATGCTGATGTTTCTCAAACTGAGTTTAATTGAAACAGGGCCGGCTTGACTGTGACTAGATGCCAGGCAAGCACCGCGGAAACATTAACAGTGCGAGTTAGCGGGCCGAGTTATCAAGACTTGTGTTGACAGGTTTCACATCTGAGCCGACTTCTAGACCACGCCCACAAACGGCACGTGCGGCGATTGAGGTAGAACTGAATTTGAAAATGGATGCACTCTTGCCGCACTCGAGGTCGGGTGAGAATTACGTCACCGCCACGCCCCCCCCCCCCCTTGTCACCGCCAGGGCCCCCCCCCCCCCCCTTCCCCGTCTCCTTGCCGTAACCACGTTGGGATCTTCATTGAATTTACAATTTAAACTGATTTAACACATTTGTGACGTAACGCATCCGGATACGCGGCGTAAAGCCGCGTATCCGGATGCGTTACGTCGTGAATGAGTTAAACTACACAATCTGTGTCCACTGGCAGTGAAGGGGTAAATTATTTTTTTGTGTCGCACACTGGTTACCTCCCTCTCGATCCGTTCCGCATGCAGAATCAGATGGAGGGTGGCACCCAGTGTGGTCCGTCTAGACGTCAGCAATATGTTGCCAGGAGATTTCCATAATCACATCATTTCGCGCCAGTGAGCAGAAATCGGTCGATTAGGAAGCCTTTTGTACTTTTTTGGGCGGGTGTGGTGGTCGGGGTGTGTGTGTGTGGGGGGGGGGGGGGGGGGAGGAGATTTGACCCTTTTCAACCTGATACAGTACTGCTTGAAATAAGCTGGACTATGACAGTTCAAGGGTTGTGCCAGAATAGCTTGGCGCCTGCGGCGCCAAGCTATTCTGGCTCCATCCTTGAAATGAAATGCTTGATTTATTTCCTAATCTGTAATGTTGCCTTCATAGGACAACAAGCAATTAAAAAAACATCAGCCCCAGGTTGTAATGTAATCAATGGGTTAAGGGAAAGCAAATGGGGTGAGGGGTGGGGTTTGTGGAGGCAGAGTGGGTGGGGTCGGTGGTGGTGGTGGTGGTGGTGGTGTGCGTGTTGGGGAGGGGGGGGGGCAGGGGTTGGTTTGAGATCGTTTTTAACGAATCACAGACGAACTGGTAATCAAGAAATTGACTAATATACCGATGTACTCTTTACTTTTAGGGATGGGGTAGGGGATGGGATGGAAAGGAACGGGGTAGGGGGAGTGGGGAGTGTACGATCCTGCTAAATTGTGACCTTTTAAAACAAAACTGGTTGGTCGATGTATAAAAGTTGTGTTCATTATTCAGAATCAATGTTTGGCTTGCTGGTTAGGTTTTGAGTTTGAAATCTATTTATAAGTGAATAACCTTCACTGTTCTCATCATGACGATGAAGGCAATACAATGAAACGAAAAAAAAAAAAAATTTTAAAAAGTAACTAACTTTTTCAATGAAATTAATCTTAACCTCTTGACTGCCAGTGGACGCGGATTTCGCGTCGGAAACCACTGCCCACTGACCGGCATTCGCGTGAAGAACACACATGAAATGGGACCAGACGTGGGCACAAACAACACAGGACCAACAAGAGACATAAATCCTCATGAGCCACCGCTGTCGCGGGGGCTCATGAGGATTTATGTCTCTTGCAGATGGTTAGCGTTCGCCTTGCCCCAGCAGTTAAGGGGTTAACTTAAAAAGGAAAATAACATACACTTTACTAAATAAAATATTGAAATTACACACATTTTATGCAAGTCTACACCCTGACATGCCAAATGTTACCTTTGCAAGGCAACAGACAGCAAGTTCATTTTTGAGGAAAAGCGAATTTTTCATTTTACTATGAAAATCTCGATTTTTACAAAAAATACACCAGGTAGACTTCATCTTCTGACAACCCACCCCCCCCCTCACCCCGTCCCATCTAATTTGCCTTATCCCCACAGCGACTTACATCACGGTCGTTTCTTTTTATCCCACGCTGAAAAACAACGGTAGCCTTTTTCCAACATACTGTTTTCTATGAAAATCGATGCATCGCTAACGGGAAACATTAGAAGTGTGTCAATATTATCCGTCTTCAGTCCCCCTCGAACACTATCACCGACCGATGGAAACTTTGCATTCCGGGTCTCATACCCTTCTGCCGGACTTAGGAAAGTGTACTAGTTTATTCCCCCCCCCCCCCCACCCCCTTCTCTCCCCTCCCCCCGAACATTTTACCTCTTCGCTGCCAACAAAAGGTAAACACGATCAGCTGCAAGAGACAAAGATCCGAATGAGCCTCCGCAGTTTGCAGGAACTCATGTGGATCTATTCCTCTTGCTGACACCAGTGTTCATTAACTCATTCTACCCCAACACCGAAATCCTTAAATTTTGCCCTTGTCCTCTGAAGACTGCATTGCAATGTAAGGACACAGATCGACTATGATAGTTCAAGGGTGATGCCAGAATAGCTTGGCGCCCATAGGCGCCAAGCTATTTTGGCATCACCCTTGAACTATCATGGTCGATCCTTATCTTGCTGTGGTGTGCCTGGGGTAGAAGGAGTTAGACGGCTCGAACTCTGTACGTGGCGTTGCGCGGTTGACTTGGTTTCACAACTGGACAGAGTCTCCGGCTGCTTTCTCTCCAACCATCTACCCCCTCACTGCCGCGATAAACGTAAACACGTATCAACTGTAAGAGGCATAGATCCTCACGAGCCCCTGCAGTTTGCGGGGGCTCATGAGGATCTATGCCTCTTGCTGACACACCACTGTCGAAAGGGTTGTCACAAATTAAATGCTTGAAACCATCAAGCGAGTTACGTCCTTCAAACTGTCAGGCGAATTCAAAGCTTTCTAACCCCATGCAACCACGGAAGACGGCGATAAACACAGCCAAGCAAGAGGGAAAAAAAAAACAACAACAACCCACAACAACATCATGAGCCCCCCGCATCTGCAGGGGCTCATAAAGTTCTTTGCCTCTTGCGGTCGTGTCCTGTTTGCGTTTTCCTAGCAGTAAAGGGGTTAACAGGTTTCACGATAGAAAGGACTTAACGTGAGTCTTTTGTCCAATACGAAGGTGATTTCAAAGACGCGGCACCGACAAAGATACTCTACTCCAGTGTCTACGGCACCGCAAAGAGCCTGAGCAAATTTTGACCCCAGTCGGGTTCGAACCCGCAACCTTGAGGACGAAAGTCGATTGGGCTACCCGGTTTCCCACGATAGATAGAAAGGAGAGAAGATGGGGGTGGGGATGGAGGTGGAGTTGGGGTGGAGGTGGGGGTGGGGGAAGGAGGGGTATGAGGGGGGCTGGACCCCGCAACTTGTAACTAAAATGATGATCTGGGATCAGCTAGTACCTCATTCAGTCCTGACTCTGACCAAAGAGTACACCCCCTTTGCTCCGACACACGACAACAATAAAATAGTTTGACCATGATAGTTCAAGGGCGGTGCCAGAATAGAAAGCCCAAGATGTTCTGTCACCATCCTTGAAATATTATTGCCTAACTGACTACTCTTGAACTGGCCTTTGTCGGAGTTCAACTATCGACGTTTGCGTATCGAGACCGCATACTGACGCCGGTGAATGACGCCACGGCTCAGTTACATGAGTGATCTTAAATCCTGCGCAAGCCAAAAAGCAAGGTGCTCCGCAACAGCTGTTGCAGAGCACCTTGCTTATTGGCTTGCGCAGGATTTAACCCCTTGGCTGCCAGTGATCACGGATTTCGCGCTTGAAACGACGACGGACATTCGCGTGAAGAACACAATGTGACTGGACCAAAACTAGGTATCAAGAACATAGGACCGACAAGAGACATAAATCCTCATGAGCCCCCGCGTAAGCGGGGGCTCATGAGGATTTATGTCTCTTGCAGACAGGTAGCGTTTGCCTTGGCCCCACAGCTAAAGGGTTAAGCCGAAACCAGGATGCCCCGGCAACAACCATCTTGATCAGAACTTCATGTGGGATCATTGATAGCGCCGTCAGTTTAGCAGTCTTCAGTGAGCAATGTGTTTGTTTCTGACACACTGCCCTTCCTTGTTCTGCTGGGTTGTTTGTTGCCTTTCTGTCAGCGTGGAACGCCGTATCTTGTTTCGCTTTGTTCAGCAAGGAAAACAAGATCTCGGCGCCAACACCACGGTGGCGCAGCCTTATTAGCCAAAAGACAAACCCTTTCTTTGTTGTCACAGTAACATAATTTGGAAACACAGGCCGGAGAAAAACTGTATAAGCGTAGTCATTGTTGCTTTGTAATCCAGGGAAAAAAGACGGGCTTGTTCCATAGCATGTCCGTTGAAAGGTCCTGGTAAATCAAAGTGGCACAGTTGATGTGCGCCTGAATTGATCAGTGTTCAGGTCGTACTAGATAGGCAATAGATTTCTCTGTCCCCCATAACCCGCCCGTCAGGGCCGTCCGTTATCACTTCGGTGCCGTGAACGTTAAACCCCGAACTAACGTTGTTGCTTACAGCACGTTTGAGAATTGTTCAAGGAGAACGCTACTCAACTGCAAGAGGCATAGACCCTCATGAGCCCCCCGTAGTTACGGGGGCTCATGAGCGTCTATGCCTCTTGCTGGCACCATTTTGTATCTATGTTCCTTGGACGGTTGGGGTTTGCGGGCAGTGACGTTGTCAGTACAATACCAGCCATCAGACCTTTCAGTTTGGTGCACTCAACCGTCATAACAAAGTGTCATGTGCGGTTCTTCTGTTTCTCAATCTGATAAACAGTTTTGGATGAAGCCAAGAAGAGGCAATCGTGAACAATTACCACGAGACCGCAAGGTAAATGAAGATCTATGCGTTTTAAAATTAGATTGCTTTGGTTGTGCCTCAGCACTGCAGGCACTGTTAACACGCACACTAACACGAAATCCGATTGTAAAATGTAACATATATGATTGTCAACTATTCTTTAAAATCATACAGCATACATACCAAGGGGAATTACTCAGCGCTGGACATACAAACGGTTAGATCCCCTGCCTCCTCCTTTCAGGCACCCAATCGCCAGCCCACAGAAAAAATACGCAGGCAAATAACAAGATGATCATACCCATCCATCAAAATCTAAAATGTAAGTATCACGTGTATAATAATAATAATAATAATAATAATAATAATAATAATAATAATAATAATAATAATAATAATACCTGTCGTTTTTAACTCGGCCCAGAGCGCCACGACTCTGAACCTAGTCAAATGTACTCTTCAGTCCAAACTATTCAATTTGAGTGCCAGTACACTTCGGCCTGAGAAGTTAACTGTATAGCACTCTGGAAGAATTCGCACAGGTTTCTGCTCAATGTCGTGAGACTCTCCCAGGTCAACTCACAGACTGCCTCCAAACCTGCGCGCAAAGTTCCTCGGGCCGACCTCGGCCGCAGTTGGCCCCGCGCACGACGTGCGCGGGGCCAACTGCGGCCGGGGTCGGCCCGAGGACCTTTTGCAAAAGGGGAAGTATGCGAAAGGTCTTCGGGCCATCGTCAGCTTTAGCTGTCCGCGCGCAGACCAACTCTGCTTAGGCAGAAGACAGCAAGTCTACTTTTGTGAATAGCGAGATTGTCGTTGTACGACAAATAAAACCTCGCTTCTCACCAATACGGACTTGCTGTCTTTTGCCTTCATAGCTGACGCCGGCCCAGAGAGCTTTTCCTCACCGGGATGTAATTTCTCCACATGCTAAAACCACAGAGTTTGACGCTTTCGTGTAGCTCTAAGGATCCACTGGGATTCAGAACGCCTGCTAGTAGTGGCAGGCACGCATGTAACTCTGTGCATCTCAGACAGTGAGGGTCGACGTGTCAACTGATTGTCACCCCAGACTGCAGCCAATTTCCTGGTGCAAGCAGCAATCGCTGTGAAATCTTAATGACCGCCAGATTCCAAGTCCCACCGATCTCCTACATAACGTAAAGACCGCAACTAAATAGAAAGTGTCTGTTCAGGCAAGAGGCATAGATTCTCATGAGCCCCTGCGACTTTTAGTCGCAGGGGCTCATGAGAATCTATGTATCTTGCAGATAGAGGGGATTTTTGTGAAATGTCGAACTGGTACTGTTTAGAAATGTATGGGGCACTCTCAAATCAGCGCAGGTTCCCAACGCCGAAATTTTCGGACTGAGGACTTAATCAAGATGTGGGGCATATGGGACGGTTTTCTTACCAGCAAGAGGCAAAGATTCTCATGAGCCCCTGCCGCTGCAGAGCCCCCATGACTATCTGTGGCTCTTGCAGATGGTCTGAGGGATTAGTCTGAGACTAATCCATGCATTCCCATCTGAGGAGACATACCGCAGAGTAAAAAGGCCCAACGAGAAATCAAAAACCTTTACCCAGTGCACAGAATCAAATCTGATGCAATCACAACAGCCGCGAAAAAACAGAAAAAAGCGCAAGGAATACACAACAAAAACTCGACGCATATCTGGATAGACATTGAGAGTTTCCTTTCACGGGTAGCGCCAAAATACCATGCTGGTCCGGCACACAACTCTTGAGATTTCGCGGGGTTTCGTGAACAAGTATCAACTCTTTAGAGGACAACTCCCACATTAAGAAATTTGGAATTTCAACATCAGTGTTTAAATCACCCTTTTACTGTCGGCTAAACACGAACAAAGCCCAACTGCAAGAGGCAAAAGAACCGCATGAGCCCCCGCAGATGCGGGGGCTCATGCGGTTCTTTGCCTCTTGCTGACCCTAGTCATATCCGTGTTCCTTGGCTTAAATTTGCCTTGCTTTCAAAAGACATAATTTTGCGATCACTGGCGGTGAAAGGTTATTCCGCGGATTAGTCACACACTGCAACTGGTTTTTTAAGTCCCTTTTGTCCCTTCTATTTATAGAAGGGACTTTTTAGGACGGGTCGCGGAGGGGCGAATTTGATAGCATGTCCATGATGTCAAAGGCGGGCAGGCTAAACCTTTAACAATTGAAGTAAGGAGATAAAAATTACGTCATGTCTAGTTACGCTAACCCCCGCTGCTGAAAGTACATTTGGCGCGAAGCGCCGTATATGCGTATGTATGTATGTATGTATGTATGTATGTATGTATGTATGTATGTATGTATGCATGTATGTATGTATGTATGTATGTATGTATGTATGTATGTATGTATGTGGGTATGTGTGTGCGTATGTATGTAAACAAGAGAATCTCCGATATTTCTTTACACACAAGCTTGAAACTTGGCGAAATACTTTCTTAAGCGAGTGGCTAAGAGAGCCTCCGAGCATATTGTAATTAAATGTCTCATTGAAGACATAAACAACCGTTTATAGGAAGTCGGTTGACCCAGATTAGAGCCTTATTTTTGTCATATTAACTTGAACCTTTGCATATAGCTAGTTTGGAGAAAGACATTGGTTAGCCAGCTTAGTATCCTTTCAACTTCTTTAGTAAAAATTAATTCTTTTCACAAAAGAATTAAACTCTCTCTCTCTCTCTCTCTCTCTCTCTCTCTCTCTCTCTCTCTCTCTCTCTCTCTCTCTCTCTCTCTCTCTCTCTCTCTCTCTCTCTCTCTCTCTCTCTCTCACAAAAATGCGCGCAACTCCAGGAGGAATAAATCCTCATGCGCCCTCCAGGCGCATGAGGATCTATGCCTCTTGGAGATGTTTGGTGCGCGCGCGTATGCACGCACACACACACATCGACGCGCTTTCAGAAGAGCATGCAGGTGACCCGTGCACTTAGTATATCATGTAGCTAGGTAAAATCAACTTGCTTTCACACACCGTAAAGTTCTAGTTTTGTCACCATTTTCTCAAGCCTATGAAGCGAAAGTGAAACTCATATTACATAAAATATAAAATTACGTAATTACGCAGATCTGCGAGACTTTTTCAATAGGAGATAATTCAACATCAGAATCAGGTCAAAGACAAGAGTTAGAGACCATTGACAGCGAGGACAGCTCTCATATAGAAGGGACTTTGTGGGTTATGGTTCATCCCATTTTGCTTTATTGTTTGATTTTTTTGTTTTGTTTTGTTTTTGTACCCTATTACACCGTAGGCACAATCAATGAACTACCCATGAAACCATTAGTTCATGAGGAGTGTCTAAACACACACACACACGCACACACACACACACACACACACACACACACACACACACACACACACACAGAGAGAGAGAGAGAGAGAGAGAGAGAGAGAGAGAGAGAGAGAGAGAGAGAGAGAGAGAGAGAGAGAGAGAGAGAGAGAGAGAGAGAGAGAGAGAGAGAGAGAGTATTTGCTAACTCTCTTACATGTTGCCGTGTCTCCATATTTTGGCCAAAGGTTGAGAATTAAGAGAGAGACCATCAGCGCGGATACTACCCCGGTTTTCAGCGTTACATTCTCCTCCAGCACCCCCCTCCCCCCATCCCCCTCAAACCCCCCTTTGACATGGAAGTCAGGGTTCGCGGCACGTTAAACATGTCATCTGCAAGAGGTACAGATTCTCGTGTGTCTCTCCGCGCTGCTGGGGCTCATGAAGATCTGTACTTCTTGCTGGCGTTGGACAACTCGATGTGATGAGCATCCTCAGATGTAATTCTGGGTCTGAAAGCCTGCAAAAAATAATCTAACTCACAGAGGCATAGATCCTCATGAGCCTCTGTAGTTTTGCAAGGGCTCATGATGATCTATGCCTTTTGCACAGAACTACACTGGCTCATGAGGGTCTGTGCCCTCTTGCTAGCGTGGGATTAACTCTACGTGCACATCATATAACATATTCCAATGAGAGTTATTCAGATTTTGCTAAGTAGAAGAAGAGGGGGCGAGAGGTGGTGGTGGCTATTGTAAAAGTTGGGGGAGAGGGGGGGGGGGGGCTTTGGAAGAAAACGACATGTGGACACAGGCCGGGGTGACAGACAGAAGATCCGATCAGGACAGTAGGAGTTGGAGGATGGTGTGTGTGTGATGTGTGTGTGTGTGTGTGTGTGTGTGTGTGTGTGTGTGTGTGTGTGTGTGTGTGTGTGTGTGTGTGTGTGTGTGTGTGTGTGTGTGTGTGTGAGAGAGAGAGAGAGAGAGAGAGAGAGAGAGAGAGAGAGAGAGAGAGAGAGAGAGAGAGAGAGAGAGAGAGAGAGAGAGAGAATGAATGAATCAATGAATCAATGAATCAATGAAACTTTATTTTACAACGGTTTAGGCATTGACATCGTCATCGACACAACCATTTTACAAACCTGCCTTTGCTAACAACTACAAGACTAACTACAAATATACATACATATAAGTAAACATAATTCTTGCAAACAGATGACAACACTGTTCACATAGACAGACATACTCATAGACTCACAGACACCCCCCACCCCACCCGCCCCCCTTCACACATAGACAGAGCTAAGTAGTCCAAATGGTAAACGGAAAGGATAACAGACTTAATTGGGAATAAATTGGACCCAGCATAAAAAAAACACACCATATAATACAAGTGGTTAAGGCATTCCTACGAGAGAGAGAGAGAGAGAGAGAGAGAGAGAGAGAGAGAGAGAGAGAGAGAGAGAGAGAGAGAGAGAGAGAGAGAGAGAGAGAGTGAGAGAGAGAGAGTTATTGGGGTTTAACGCCGAGCAGGCGACTAACGCCATCTCACGGCGGGATGGGTAAAAGTCTGACTAAGAGTAAGGTGTTAAGACAAGAAGTAAATATATAGTTTAAATATTTCAGGCTTAAATGTCGCACGTCTTTAAAGGATATGTCTACAGAGAGAGAGAGAGAGAGAGAGAGAGAGAGAGAGAGAGAGAGAGAGAGAGAGAGAGAGAGAGAGAGAGAGAGAGAGAGAGAGAGAGATGTGGGGGTCTCTGACACGACACAGCATTCTGCAGCACGCAGTTCAAGGCGGAAATGTTTGTAGGCCTACATTTTCTTTCACATACAAACAAATTGACGCACACTGACCCAACAAACACACATCATCTAAGTTGGAACTAGTTGTTCAGAAGAATTGCCTGAAAATCCCATTAAGACACATCAGATCGATCGAAGGATCTCAATCATTTTATTAACCCATTCAGCCCTGACACACTACAGAAAGGCATTGATCGACCATGATAGTTTTCAGGCGCCAAGCTGTTCTGGCACCGCCCTTGAACTATCATGGTCGATATTCCTCTTTCGTTTTAAAGAAATCGAGGGAAAACTCTAAACGCAAGGAATTGCGTCCTTCGGGTTTAAAGTGTTGATCCGATCCTAGCTGACATAAAAGTTGCTCATCTAATGGCTGATATTATTTATGGGGAATCTCCGTTTGTGGCCGATATAAAGCTGGCCATCAGATTTCTATTATTATTTACGGGAATCTCCGGCGGCAGCCTCCACATTTCTGTCAGGTTAAGATGAGGGTAGGCGATGACATTCGTGGATTTACGACTGACCCGTCTACTGCCATTCGGCCTTGGAAATTGAAGGGATAGGACACTCAGAATGCACTTCATTCCCTTTGATCCCTCTAATTTCCAGAACCAAATGGCTGCCTAGATCGAAATGGATCGTGTAAGCGATCAAGCCGAATGCCGTTCATTTGCAGGTCAGAAACAATGTCTTTCACCAAAATGACGTCCACTGCTAGCCAGTCGGCTTTGGAAATTAAAGGGATATGACACTCATAATGTCCTTCATTCCTTTTAATCCCTCTAACTTCCAGAGACAAATGGCTGCCTGGATCAAAATGGATCGTCTAAGCCGAAATCCGATCATTTGCAGACCAGAAACAAGGTCTTTCACCCAAGTGACGTCATTTGCGTTATTTGCGCCACACCATGCATACGAAATCCACATCTCAAACCCATAGCACCATTGCGAATACCACTCGCAAAGCATTTTCAGGGATAGAAAAACAATTTGCAATTTATCTAACAAGTATTCTGCTACCGCTAGCTACAGTCATATGACTTTGCAACGGCGACGCAGTGCTACGAACCACTAGACTGACTATATGAAAATTTTCAAGAAGCTGGCAAAGTATTTACTTACTTACTTACTCACGCCTGTCACCCCTCCCCGGGTATAGGCCGTCGACGAGAGACCTCCAGCGACTCCTGTCCTGTGCTGTGCTTCTCCTTCGATTTTACTCCAGGTGGCTCCCAGTCTCTTGATGTCTGCTTGGAGGTCTCGACGCCAGGAGTTTCTCGGCCTACCTCTTTTCCTCTTTCCCTCTTTCCATGACAATGCCTGCCTAGTGATACTGGAAGCTGGCTTTCTCAGACTGTGACCAATCCATCCCCATCCTCTTCGCCCAATTTCATTCTCTGCTGTTATCTGCTCTGTTCTCTCGCAAAGTATACTGACGAGCAAACGAAATGCGGCATTTTCGGAATCATCGGAAACACTTCAGTGTTTCCGATGATTCCGAAAATGTCGCATTTCTTTTGCTCGACAGTATACTTATGTATCCAGACTTTTGACACAGTCGCTTATCCCATGGTCTGACCGTCTGCTTCAACATTTCAGATCAGCTGTGTGGACTGTGCTTGACAGCAGCCATCACACCCCGTTGTCCACTGACCATACAGCCTACAGACAGACCAACTCACCATGCTGGACCCGTGGCTGTAGGAAGGTTTAGATACCCATTAAATCGGGACGCTGATTTTTTTTAAAACAATTGCTTATTGTTCTGTGAAGGCTACATTACAGATTAGGAGATAGCTCAACCGTTTTAGTTCAAGAGTGGTGCCAGAAAAGCGAATAATCAAATTTCTTTCACGCAATAATGTGTCAGGATGAAAAGGGTAAGCGACGACATTCATCAGAACTCAACATAGTCGTCATTTTCGATAATGGAAATGATACAAACGGAAATAAATCATACAAAGCGGTTAAAGGCCCACTACCGCCGTCACTGTGGGCAGATACAATTCTGTAACAGATGGTCACGAAACGCTACACACAGGTCCAGTCACATGGTTCATTTGGACACTGGACTCCACTCTGTTCTAGAAATGCAACGCTTTCAGTAAGAGAAACAGCTAAAAAGAGATTGACACACTAACGAACAGGCTATGTAAGTGCGATTACGCGTGTGCTTTTGATGCGTGTCCAAACTGCTGTTAAAGTTCGTTAGGTGTGTCGACAAGACATAAAAGAACACAAATGGCGCTGAAATATGTCTTCAGATTTATGCGTAATGGCTCTTTAAATTCTTCGCTGAGATCAGGGATGGACTTTTGCTTTATCTTCTCAATTATTTATAATTAATTCATTCATTCATGTATACATTGCTGAGCTCTAGTAGCTAGATGTTTTGCTCCAGGCCACATTTCGTCACAGTTAGATAGTAATTAGGGTTTAGTTCCCAGCAAGCAACAAAGGCGGACATTTCGTCGCATTTTCATTACGTCTGCTAACGTGACCGGATGGTTGCCATATTGAACTAGCCACAATTTGACGGTCACAGTACCCATAGCATGGAATACCAAGTTCGGCAGTCCATGCCCTAGACCGCAATATCAGGTTTGAACTGAACGTACGAGTGATTGTGCCTGTCCAAGCCCCTCCTAAACCCCAGCCCCCCCCCCCCCCCCCCCGCGCTTCCAGAAGGAATATTAACCCCTTCACTGCCGAGAAAAAATGAACACGATCTAACTGCAAGAGACATAGGTCCTCATGAGCCCCCGCGACTGCGGGGGCTCATGAGGATCTATGTCTATTGCTGATACTAAATTGTTTCCATTTTTCTTGGACGCTCTTGGTTGTTGAATGAAGAAAGATTTCAGGAACACAAATGTGCGTACAGTGGCAGGGAAGGGGTTAAAAGCACTATACTAATAATAATGATATAATAATAATGATACTACTACTACTACTACTACTACTAATAATAATAATAATAGCAATAATAATAATGAATTAATCATTCAAAGTTCTACTCACCCCACTTGGAAATGGTGTTGCCTTGTAGTCATGTGATTATCTTTCCCAGTCCGCACAGGTTCTCGGGCCGATGCCGGCCGATGTTGGCCCGCGCACGTCTGTGCGCGGGCCAACTGCGGTCGTCTTCGGCGCGAAAACCTTTTGCCACGGTGTGTCCTCTTCATCATTGTCACCTCCACCTCTATCGGTTGAAGATGACGCCTGAATTCTCGACGGAACGCACCGCACTGGCTAGTTCTGGTAGAGAAAAGAAACAATGGTGTCTTGTTGTGAAACGTTCTCGTAAATTCAGCCCAAATTAGTCCAACGTGTACCAGCTTTGCGTTCCATGCCAGTATTTTCTTACCACGTGTAAATTCCCCCCCGTCCACATAAATGTAATTGCCCTGTATGGGATAAATAAAGTTATTTCAATTGAATTGAAATGAATTCTGGCCGATTCAATGTGGCGGCCAATCAGTCACATTGCCAGACCTGAAAGTCATGATTCATGAAAAAAGCGTGCAGACAGCTAAGCTGCTTTCTGTGTCTGATTCGTGTATACTATCCTGCAAAATAAACGCAACGACAAACACGCATAAATAGGATTTATTCCTATTTATCACTTAAAAGCAGATCAAATACAGTAGGCTGAGCCCTGTCTAGTAAAGAAATGCAGCAAGTTGCGCCCCTTTATAGTAAAAACGAATGCGACCGTTTGGCTGAATCGCCACGATCACTGCGACATCTATTCAGATGCATTCGCTGACTTCCGTTATTAGGCAAAGCCAGCATGTGGACTTTTTGAGATTCGAGAGATTTCTATCATGACAAAAACCACTACCGACACGCAAAGGGTCAACTCATTCAGCCTGACTGCCTTATTTCCCACATTTTGGAGGTGTCATCTAGCGACTATGCACCAGTTGCAGGAGATGGATCGACCATGATAATTCAACTTCCCTTGAATTATCATGGTCGACCCATCTCCTGCTGTAGTGCGTCAGGGTTGAATGGGTTAGACATTTTGTGCATTGATCCACCGAATTGCTGTATGCACACTGTGGCTAACTGTTTACTCCCACAGATTAAGATTTGTGTGTGTGTGTGTGTGTGTGTGTGTGTGTGTGTGTGTGTGTGTGTGTGTGTGTGTGTGTGTGTGTGTGTGTGTGTGTGTGTGTGTGGATGTTACGTTTATGGTTGTTTTATTCTTTGAGAGCATGTGTGCATTGTATGGGAGACAACAGTGTATTTCAGAGATGTGGATGCATTGCCGGTACAGAGACAGTGTGCCGGATGCATTTGTGGACGCATTGTGCTGAGAGTGCATCGAGAGGTTAAAATATTGTTGGAACTGTTACTCCAGTGTGGTCTACAACCTTGTGCCACGTGTAACGAGTTGCAGCTGTGTTACGATTGTGGTTGTGTTGTTCTGTGAGAGCATGCATGTGTTAATCGTAGGAAACGATCCGATATTTATTTGAGCTATCATGGTTGCGAATCACGTACCTTTTCATTAAGATTCTTTATCATTCGCGGATAGCGGAATTGGCTTTGTTATGATACGCTAAGATCAGTCCGGATGTTTCTAGCATAGTCGCACGGAGAAGAGCGAGAATAGATTAGAACTTTCGAGCGAAATCGCGCGCTGTTGAGTGACCTTACATGTGACGTCAAAATGTAGGCAACTTTTTGCAACAGTATTTGTAGCCGCTCAAATATTCGTAGTTTTCTGTACGCGTGAAGTTGGCAGCCAGTCGGTATGTTACGAAAGATCGTGAAGCTTCCAGAAAGTGTAGGCAAGGTCGTGAATTGTCTGCCATACTTTTGTGAGACATCATAACGCACTAGGATTTGGAGCTGAAATTAGCAGTCGAATTTTTGTAGACTATTTTAGTTTATTCTAGAAAGTTCTGTTTGTTTGGTATTTTTGAGTTTCAGTTACGCACTCTGTTCTGATTGGTTGCTTTGTGCAAATTCGGTGGATTTTTCTGGAAGTTGTTTTACTATAAAAGTTGGTGCTAGGAAGCACGTGTGTACTTTGTCATGCATTGTCAGTTGTAGGGACACACAGTTTATCATAGGTACGTGGCCCGTATAGGGTGTACATTGTGAGAGACGCAGCGTAACGGTGGTGTACGTTGTATGAGAAACTTTGTGTCGCCAGTGTTGATATTTGCAGAAGAGACATTGTTTCAGTGTTGGTGTATTTGGGAATGCATTGTGTGGAGATCGCATCGCTGAATTAAAATATTGTTGGAACTGTTACTCCAGTGTAGCCTACATCCTTAAGCCACGTGTGACGGGTTGCAGCTGAATGAAGTTTATTTAAAAGAACCTTACGTGCGTGCGTCTGGTGTGTTTATCATACTACGACTACGACTCCACCACGTAACAAGCTTAGTGACGTTTCTTTACAACAACCCCGTGTGCGTGCGTCTGGTGTGATTGTATCACACTACGACTACGACTACCACGTGACAGTAGAGGAATTCTGCTTTAACCCATTCAGCCCTGATGCACTACAGCAGGAGACGGGTCGACCATGATAATTCAAGGGTATTGCCAGATTAGCTTGGCGCCTGTCGGCGCACCAAGCTAATCTGGCACTACCCTTGAATTATCACGGTCGATCCATCTCCTGCAACAGGTGCACAGTTGTTAGATGACGCTTCCAAAATTTATGAAATACGTGCGTCGGGCCGAATGAGTTAATGATATAACGCACTTTTTCACTTAAAACAAATAAATGTTTTTTTTAAAATTCACCGTCAAAGATATCGAAGGAGTATGCCTACAAAGTGTTTTCAGCGCCTCATCCTCTCGCACCCATCTACAACCTCCACCCCCACCACCACCACCCAAGCCCTCACCCTTCGTGCCCCATTCATCAAGACTCTTTCAAGCAGTAGGTGTATTTAGCGTTCCAGTGCGGGTCGCCTACTGGGTTTAGCGCAGATCACATGGTGTCACCCGAAACGTTCGTAAGTCACGTTCGTTACAAGAGACGCCGTCACACAGAGCGACTGTCAAGGCACCGCACGTCATCGGCCAATGATATTTGCAAGGGGTATGGATTCTCATGAGCCCCTGCATCCACCCTGGGGGGACTTGGGTGGGGGTTAACTATTTTTTAGTTCCCAGGGTCACCCTGGTCAGCCCCACAGGGTGGGTTTTCTCCTCTATTCTGGGGCATGTGTTTCTGCCTACCCTTGGTCCATTCACCTGTATTTTCATTTTTTTTAAACTCTCCCTACTGTCTGCGCTGCCTGTAGCTCTTGGTATCGGATGTGTGTGGTCTTCGGTTTATTTTGCGTAGCGACATACATTCAATATTCTGTTCATTTTTTTTTTTTTTTTTTTTTTTTTTAAAGCAGTGCAGGCACGTCCTGAGAAAGTCTTGTTGCTGTCGGGACGTTAAGCAATGTACAACCATCCAACCCTTGCTGACCAGGTTCCGTTTCTGTTGTTCCTAAACTTGAAAGGATTGTTTCGGGGATTAGCCAAAGACTGCGTTAACCCCTTCCCCGCCAGTGGACGCATATATTATTTCTGAATCGGAACACCTTACGTAGTGACTGGCGTAGGACCAAGCTCACCAATGCAACTGGCGCCGGTGGTTGAAATTCTTAGGAGTCCTCGAGAGATTAGAAACGAGGAAGGCGGGGTGTGGGGAATGGGAGCGGAGCCGGTGAAGTGTTGGTGGGTGGTGGGTGGGGGAGGGAGGACCTACGAGGACCTATATTGCCTCTTGCTGGTCTCAATCATTCTCATCAGCGTTCCTCACGCGTTACGAGGTCGATGGGCATTCAAGCTACGCTGGAGTACCGGTTGCAGGATAGAGGAAACGACGACCTGCCACTCACCTGTCCGGCAACAGTTTGGGTAGTAACCCTACTCCTTATTAGGGAGACGGGTCTTTTGGAGATCAGGTACAAACGCGACAGAGAGGCACCTAACCCCTTCACAGCCGAGAAAAAGGTGAACACGATCCAAATTGCAAGAGACATAGATCCTCATGAACCCCCGCGACTGCGGGGGCTCATGAGGATCTATGCCTCTTGCAATGACCGATTTGTATCCATGTTTCTTGGACGGTGTTGGGTTTTTTTGGTCGTTGAACTGAATGCACGAAGCTTTCAGAAACTACAGTGAACGTACGGCGGCAGCAAAGGGGTTAATCTCTCTCTCTCTCTCTCTCTCTCTAGTCTCTCTCTCTCTCTCTCTCTCTCTCTCTCTCTCTCTCTCTCTCTCTCTCTCTCTCTCTCTCTCTCTCTCTCTCTCTCTCTCTCTCTCTCTCTCTCTCTCTCTCTCTGTGTGTCTGACAGACAGGAACGTCGTGTAAATAGTTGAAGATGACAGACTTGCATTGTAAGGGATGATCGAGTTACGTGCCCTTGCTCACTAGGTGTCCTTTCGCGGATTACAGTTACCGCTCCTGAAGTGTTTTCAGAGGTATTACGGAACCTAGTTTCAGCTGCTTGAGAGGGTTTTAATTTTTCTTTCAAACAGAAAACTGTGCGTTTTAAAAACCGATTTGCCATTATAGTTGGTTCTAAGCTCAGTGTTTGTACTGCCTGCACCAACATTTTTTTCCGCTACACCTTCTACTCCCTTGCCCCCCCCCCTCCCCCTATCCATCCTCCTCCTCCTACAAACATACACACACACACACACACACACACACACACACACACACACACACACACACACACACACACACACACACACACACACACAGAGATGTGGAACACGGGTAGGTATGGAACGCACCAGGTGGAGGTTAAACGTTAAACGTTTAGGGCTTAACGTTTCTTTGTCCACCACGAAGGTGATTTTAAAGAGGGGGCACGGGAAATAGGGTCTGAACGAATTTTGACCCAAGCTGGAGTCGAGCCGGATTCGAACCCGGGACCTTTCGGTCGAGAGCCGAACGCTCTACCACCAAGGGTGGGGAGCCGGATTTGCTAGTTTTGTTCATTTTTATGTAATTTTCCTTCATTTCCTTTCGGTCCTCTTAAAACACGCGCTCCTGCAGTAACCACCTCAACAAGAAGCGCGACTGACAGCCAAAGGGCTAACTCATTCGCGGCCAGCCGCATCCGGATGCGCGGCACAAGCCGCGCATCCGGATGCGGCTGGCCGCGAATGAGTTAATTCAGTGACGACCTGCTAATGTCTATCGTGAAATATTGTATCCTCAAGAGTATCAAGAGCTTACGAAGGTCTATGCCTGTTTCAGATTGGCGTTGTTTTGCGTGTCCGGTGAAGGGCTTAACACCATACATAACCCATTCACTGCGCGAGAAAAAGCCAACACGATCCAACTGGCAGTTGCGGGGGCTCATGAGGATCTATGTCTCTTGATAACATCAGTTTGAATCCCCTCATGATCCTTGGTCGGTTGGGGCTCTTTGGGCTTGAATTATAAAAACAAAATGTACGTCAAATGACAGTGAAGATGTTAACCTTCGGGAATCACATATTAACACATTCGAAAAGTGCCTCCTTCAAGTGTAAGTTTCTATTTTTTTATATCTCGGGTCTCAGTCCCACTGGCCGCCGTGAGATGGCTTTAGTTGCCTGCTCGGCGTTAAACCCAACTAACTAACTCGGTCCTACTGGGGGCAACAAAAATCATAAAAGTGCTGAAAAAATAAATATTACTATTACATTCAGACTAATGGATGCGTTTATCCCGAGTATCCGGATGCGGCACGTCCCGAATGAGTTAACAGATCCTCGCGATCCCGCCAGTCATAAAAAAGTGATGATAGATTTAGGGAGGTAACGTCCAACTCAAGTGATTCAGAACTTCCCAAAAATGTCCTCACCCAGAAGAACGCAAAATGTTATCAGAGTCAGTGAGTCCAGCTGGATGTATCGATCTTCATGAGCGCCCCGCAAACGTGCCCGTGCGCATGAGCCTCTGTGCCTCATGTTTACGCACAGCGTTCGCCGGAGTGAGCTATATACAGAACGAGACGTCAGCGGTTTCGAGACAGGTAACGGAGCATTAAGATGTACAGTCTGTCGAACTAAACCTGGGGCAGTTCTTCAGCAAGTATCCATCCATCGGCAAGAGACGTAGATTCTCATGGACTCCTGAGACTGCAGGGGCTCATGAGAATCTACGCCTCTTGATGTTGCAGATTTGCCCCCGTTATACCCTCAAATGCAGAGTCCAGCTGGGTTTCGGCTATGCGGGATTTACACGCGCGAAGCGGTCTCGCTTTGAAGGTGCGAATGGTTTAGGATTTATGTCGCATATCTACAGAAAATGACAGAACTGATTTTTATTTCGGAGGATTCAAGGTGGGGTGGGGGATGGGGGTGGAGAGCTAGCTATGGGGAAGGGAGAGGGAAGAGGGTGGAGAGCTAGCTATAGGAAAGGGGGGGGGGGGGTGAGGGAGGGAGTGATGTGTGGATTTTGTGATGGTGGTGGTGATGGAGTGTGTGTGTGTGTGTGTGTGTGTGTGTGTGTGTGTGTGTGTGTGTGTGTGTATGTGTGTGTGTGTGTGTGTGTGTGTGTGTGTGTTTGTGTTGGCTTGGGGAGAGGGGGGAATGGGGGAGGGGGAGGGAGGAGGGCGATGCATGCGTGCGTGTATGTGTGTGTGTGTGTGTGTGTGTGTGTGTCTGTGTGCATTTGTGTATGTGTGCGTGTGCGTGTGTGTGTCTTTGTGCATTTGTGTATGTGTGCGTGTGTGTGCGTGCTTGCGTGTGTGTGTGTGTGTGTGTGTCTGTGTGTGATCGTGTGTGTGCGTGTCTGTGTGTGCGTGTGTGTGTGTGTGTTCATGCGTGCGTGCGTGCGCACGAGCTCTAGTATATATGAGCGCACCTATCATTGTGTGTGAAGGTATAGCGTTGTTAAAATCCAAGAACTGTGGCAGTTCAAGGGCAGTGCCAGATTAGCTTGGCGCCGACAGGCACCAAGCTAATTTGGCACTACCCTTGAATTATTATGGTCGACCCACCTCCTGCTGTAGGCCGTCAGGACGGAAAGGGTTAAATGTTTGATATATGTTGCACATGAGCGTTCTCACCCCCATTATATGGCTGTATCCCAGATCTGGATAATGTGTTTACTGTACCAGTGAGCTAAGCCTTAACCCGCAGCTGAACTTTAAATTCTTGGCCAGGACACCTGTTGCTGGTTCCTGATTATGCCAGAAATGTTAATGATAAATTTTACCCTTTTCCCTGTCGGTGGCGGTTTCTGACGCGAACGGATTCCTTGCAGGATTCATCGACGACAAAAAAAAAAAAAAAAAAAACGCTGCTGCAAGCCAGAAAACTAAACGCCAGACTACCAAAATGAAATTATGTAGATTTGTTCGCTGGTCTGAGTGTAAAATTTATTGTGTGCTTCTATTTCTCAGTGTAAGTTAACCCCTTCACTGCCAGGAAAAGCTGAACGCGATCCAACTGCAAGAGGCATAGATCCTCATGAGCACCCGCGACTGCGGGGGCTCAGGAGGATCTATGCCTCTTTTTGAGACCAGTTTGTGTCCCTGTTCTTTGGACAGTTGTGGCTTTTGGTCGTTCAGTGAACACGGATTTTAAAGGCAAAATGTACGGTCATTGACAGACAAAGAGTTAATATGCTTTTAACAAAAAAAAACTCTTTGCAAGAAACTTCTCATGCAAACCATCTAGCTTTCAAGGAGTAAGGAAAATTAAAAATAGACACCCTTGTCTGGTTGATAAATTGCATGCATGCAGCTTCAAGAAAAGTTTTATCGCCGAAGAATTTTCCGTAACATTGAGATGCTATTTAGATTACGTCAAAAAATGTCAGTTTTAACGCTCGCTGACGGAAAATCCATGGAAATGAGATATATACGCCAAACTCACCCACCGGCATCGTCTGTCAAAATTTATCTCTGTTCCTCGTTCATAGCTGTCTATTTGCTAGAGGCATAGATTCTCATGAGCCCCTGCATTTGCAGGGGCTCATGAAAATATATGTCTCTTGATGACCAAAGGTTCGCTTTGTGTGTTCCTCGGCATGGGGGTGGTGTCTAGTGTTCAGCGTCAGACTGATGGTTGTCAGAAAAACCTCAGCGATGATCCGTTTAGACAAAGACATTTCTGTGATGTAAAGAATAGAAAATATTCACTGACAGAATGCGCAAAATAAAGTGAACACTCGGTTGGATTTTTCGTTAGATTTGCCCATCCCCAATTACGACATATTTGAGAGAGAGAGAGAGAGAGAGAGAGAGAGAGAGAGAGAGAGAGAGAGAGAGAGAGAGAGAGAGAGAGAGAGAGAGAGAGAGAGAGAGAGAGAGAGAGAGAGACTGACCATTTACACAACACTGCACATTCTACAGCAACGCAATTCTAGGCGGAAATGTTTGCGTGCCTGTGATACATTTTCTTTCAGAAACAAATTCATGCATACCGGCCCAACAAACACACATCGTCTAAGTTGGAACTTGTTGTTTAAAATGATTTCCTGAAATTCATATTAAAACACATCTGATCGATCAAACGATCTCAATCATTTTACTAATGAATTCTACACACTACAGCACCAAGCTGTTCTGTCACCACCCTTGAACTATCACGGTCTATACAAATAGAAAATAACAACAGCAACAACTCTGTACTTACATTATAATTCAGCGATTTTCTTCAAAACCATACTAAACACACACGGGGGAAAAATCATCAGTAATGTAAAAACCTTATAATTGAACAGGTTGGTAACAGGCATAGATCTTCGTCAGCCCCCGCAGGCCTGCGGGGTCTCACGAAGATCTGTGTCTCTTTACCAAGCTGGAAGGCTTTCATCAATTATTTATTCCCAAACGTGGCACTCCCTATTCGGGCTATCCCTAAATGGACAGCTTGAAGTGACATTTAGGTCAACGAGGCCAGTCATATTTGATAGCTGCGTATATGATAACTATAAGTGATGCGAACTGAGGGTTAAAGGCCCATGTTGAACCCCTTTACCGCCGAGAAAGAAATGAGCCAGAACCAACCGCGATAGGCGTAGATACTCATGGCTCTTGTTCAATGACGTCCTCGTCATACACGTCACACAAAAATGTCGACAAACACAAAGAAGGTTTGCGCGCGTCTGGATGCACAGTACGTTTACACCCCGCCCCCTCCCACCCCCCACCCCCACCCCTACCCCACCGATAATCAAAAGACAGTTGTGTTCATCTGAACAGCTCTACAGTAACAGTGACTCACACTAACAGTGATTACAGGTAACCCCACAGTACAGGGCCCACTGCGGCCGTCGTGAACGCGAGGACCTTTGGGTGCCTGATAGGCAGAGGCAGGGGATCTAACTGTTTGTCTGTCCAGCGCTGAGTAATTCCCCTTGGTATGTGTACACTTCTGCCAGCGCTAGCCTCACCTATCTGGTTTGTTAACGAGGACCTTTGCGTCCTGGGAAGGTCGGTTTGAGATATGAAAACTCGGAATAAACAAAAACATGTGCACAAAACAACGATCAGAAATAAAAATATGGCCACAATGATCTTCAGCCATTCTGGTACCGACGTGACTCAGGTTCATGATAGACCAGATCAAGGGGAAAAGAAGGAAATGCTTCTTTAACAGGAGAGCCGAAAATGATGATGAACGTAAGGTTAATATGCGGAAATTGCTGACGCGCACGCCACACATTGTTCCGCTATCACGAGTGGCAGAAATGGCCCCCCAGATATTGCAGATAAGACATATGCAGTTTATGTCAGTGGAAAATCTAATTTGTTTTCATTTCAGTTCGTGGAAAATATACTGACGAGCAAAAGAAAAGCGACATTTTTGGAACCATCAGAAACATTTTAGCGCTTTCAAAGGTTCTAAAAAAGTCGCATTTCATTTGCTCGTCAGCATAGATTGCAATATATGTATTTAATACACAAAGTCTATCTTTCTTCATTTTTTTTTTGTTTTGTTTTCCATTACGTTAGTTAGTTATTGGGGTTTAACGCCGAGCAGACGACTAAAGCCATCTCACGACGGGAAGGGTAACAGTCTGGTCAGCCAGACTAAGAGAGATGTCTTAAAACATGATGTAAATACAGTTTTAAAGTATTCTTGGCTAAAACGTCGCACACATCAATCGTACATGTCTACAGACTTTGAAAGTTCGTTAAAACAGTCAGATTTATATAGCATACAGAGACTCAAATTTTGTAAAAAAAAAAAAATAAAATAAAAAAAAATGGCTTCCTTTAGAAAGCTGAAGATTTTGCCCGTGAGAACGACTGGAAACAAAACCTTCAAAGAGTCTACTGTTTGGTGTTTCCGCCTTATGGGTGGGTGGGAATGTGTAAGTGCCGCTCATGGCATAAAGGATGTTTATGTGTGAGATGTGTAAGAGCTATGTGTAAAGAGTTTGTAGTGTATCCTTTGTTCATTTAGAATTTGTCTTTGCCCTGTTTGTACTACTTGTTATAAATGTACCACAAGTGAATTTCTCTCTTCGAGATAAGGATCAGGATCAGGATCAGGAATTTATTTAACTCATTCTACCCCAAGACCGAAATCCCCAAATTTTGAAGTCGTCCTCTGAAGACTGCGTTGCAGTGCAGGACACAGATCGACCATGATAGTTCAAGGGTGATGCCAGAATAGCTTGGCGCCCATAGTTCAAGGGTGATGCCAGAATAGCTTGGCGCCCATAGGCGCCAAGCTATTCTGGCATCACCCTTGAACTATCATGGTCGATCTTTATCTTGCTGTGGTTTGTCTGGGGTAGAATGGGTTAATGTCTTTTCACACATTAGTGATATTAGACAAACAACAACAACAACAAAAAATAAATTAAAAAAATATAAGAGTATACAAATATAAGAGTATATATTTTTTTTAAATGAGAGTACTTTATTATCTCTTCGAGATAATAAAGTACTCTTATTCTTATTCTTATATCGATTAGGTCAGCACATGATGTCAAGAAATGCTTGACCAAAAACGGCTCGTCGCAGGCGAAACACTAGGGGCGTTCCTCCCCTTTCAAATTCAATAAGAAGGAGTGTGTGACAAGTATGGCCAATGTGACGACGAGCAAGGGCAGTCTGCTCACGACCCGCAACTGTAAGAAATTTTAGGACTGAAAGGAATACCTGCCTCTTTCACTGTGTCGGGATACTCAGAACTTTCTGTGCAAAAAGAAAAGAATATAGATCAAACTCGGACTTAAATTCTGTTATTGGTCATGGCCTACGGGAAATTTGTCTTCATATGAATATCCAGTACAAAAAAACAGCACATGTAAGTAAACAAAACCCAACTTTCTCGGTATAGATATGAAGCATTTCGACATTGGTTATTTAAAGTTTCAAGATACCTCAGTTCATTAACCCGTTCAGTGCCGAGAAAATGTGAACACCACCCGACTGCAAGAGGCATAGATCCTCATGAGCCCCCGCAGTCGCGGGGGCTCATGAGGATCTATTCCTCTTGCTGACACCACTTTGAATAATAATAATAATAATAATAATAATAATAATAATAATAATAATACATGGTATATATATGGCGCATTTCTCATATTTATAATATAACTCAATGCGCAGGCAAAAACCACACACACACACACACACACACACACACACACACACACACACACACACACACACACACACACACACACACACACACACACACACACACACACACACACACACACACACACACACACACACACACATAATCTGCAGGGGGGGGGGGGGGGGTATGTACAGAAATACCGTAGAGATTACACGAAAGTCTGCGAGAAAAAGCAATCCATGTTCCTGGGACATCTAGTTGTATTGTGTTGTTTTATTAACTAGGATTGCGGAGGCACTGCTAGCACTGAACGGGTTCATCCCTAAAATAGCAATCATTTCCTGCACGAGTCGTGGCATACAGCCTCGTTACATAGGAGATGTAGTTTATACTACAGATCCAAAAACCATAATAACGCAAGCACCTTTAAACAACCCCGTTAACCCCTTTGCGCATGCAAGCCTCCTGTACTGTTTACGGTACCGGTGGCTCCATACACGAGAGGGCTAATCTCTTTTTCCCTTAACCCCTCGGCTGCTAATCGGACGATACCTCTCGGCGGAAAAATGACGCATCACTATGGTCGTTCTTTTTGGCGCCGAGCGGTATTGTCAGTAGAAATCAATAGATTAACCTTTTCACTGCCATTGTACGCAGACTGTCCTTTAAATCCCTCCTTGACTTCAACGCTCAAGATCTCCAGCCAGCCAAGGAACCTGGTCGCAAAGCGGTTTTCAGCAAGAGGTATATATCCTCATGAGCCCCCGCGACTGCGGGGGCTCATGAGGATCTATACCTCTTGCATTTGGGGGTGTGTTCAGTCTCCATCGCGCAGTGAACGGGGTGGGGGTGGGGGTGGGGTGGGGTGGGGGGTGGAGGGTGGTGAGGGGGGGGGATGTCAGTGGAGGTTAATAATAAATTCACCTATCACGATACGTCAATGGGCTTGTCTCGGAGTAATCTGTCATTTGCAGTTCAGCAGCCGGCATCTGCGAGCGTATAACTGTCAAGACAAACGGCTCGGAAGATTTTTATGACAGATAAAGTTTTGATTTACA
>BTPG01000004.1:220663675-220673675 GCA_036245525.1 Semisulcospira habei | reverse complement strand
AATCAGGTCGGAGGGCAGACTCATTCCGGTGCGCATCGGCACGTGCAATATTGCCGACGTACTTGTTTGACTGAGCACATACACAACACACTTCCCAACGCGCACAAGTCCATCAGGCCGACACATACACACATACAAAGCAAGCAAGGCAAAATCAAACAATGCATCGCTTTTCTAAAAATGAAATAAACAGCCCTAACTATAAACTATGAACTAAAAATCAAGAACTGATGAATGTACACACTGACCTTCTTGATTAGATGCTTACATGCTCAGTTCGTACAAAGGCCAGTACGACACGAAACAAACCATTTAGGTCAAAAACATCGGCAGTTCACGAACAGTATTCATTGATGTAATCCAGTACTCAAGCACTTACTCCACACTGGAAACACAAACAGTTACTAGTATGACTTGAGCGGCCATTGTTGTCAACAAGACTCAGTCAAAGAAGCAGTCGGTAATTCTACGGAAATAAATAAAACCGCGACATACATAAGATCCTACTTTATTTATTACATAGTGTTCATAACAGGTTTCTGAAGGTGGTGGTACCAAAGTCAATAATAAAGTTGGGGGAATTTGCTAAAATTTACGGTCAGTGAAATTGTATTCAAGGCATACTTAACTTAATAAAAGAAAAACATATTCAAACATATTCCAAAAGAATACACAGTTTAGTCGCTATGTATCTTGTGAGTGAAAAGAAGCTTCTCCACGCTAACAAGATACTGAACGACTGAATTGTATACTTGTTTGTTTGTCCATTTTACCAATATTAACTCATTGTGCCTGAGGTACGAAATATCCAAATTTTGGAGTTATCCTTTGAGGACTGTATTAAAATTCAGGAGACAGATCGACCATGATAGTTCAAGAGTGGTGGCAGAATAGCTTGGCGCCTATAATAATAATAATAATAATAATAATAATAATAATAATAATAATAATAATAATATAATAATAATAATACCGGTTATTATAAATGCGCTTTACCCAATTCTGCGAATCGGCTCAAAGCGCCGCGAACTGAACCCAACACGCACGCTCACGTGACACACACACACACTGAAGACGAACACAGTACAAGACAGACACAGGACAATCACATGAGTGGTGCAAAGGGTCAGCTCAGCTGCTGAGGATTCGGAAATTTTGATCGCTTGTATTTTGAAATTTATAAAGTGGCCTAAAACCGGTACCAAAGTGGAGGGGGTGGAAGAGCCGGAGAACCCGGAAAAAGAACCCCCGACGGTCCTCCCGAATTAACGGTGACACTTACTAGAGGAGAAAAGTCCGAAGCCAGAACCCGCGGTATCGAACCTCGCACCTTTAGCATTGGCGGCAGGCGCCTTAACCACTGTGCCACGGACCGCCCTGTAGAATGTAGAATGAGTTAATAAATTATGATGTAACTGACAATCCTGGGGCGGTCCGTGGCGCAGTGGTTAAGGCGCCTGCCACCAATGCCAAAGGTGCGCGGTTCGATACCGGGTTCCGGCGTTGGACTTTTCTCCTCTGGTAAGTGTCACCGTTAATTCGGCGGACCGTCGGGGGTTCTTTCTCCGGTACTCGGTTCTCCACCCCCCCCCCCCCCACTTGGTACCGGTCTCAGGCCACTTTACAATTTCAAATACAAGCGATCAAAAATCTCTGTACTTCAGTAGCTGACTGGCCCTTCGTTTGTCTTGTACTGTGTTTGTCTTAGATGGCGTAAATCCGTGTCTGTTTCGTGAGTGTGTGTGTTGGGTTCAGGCGCGGCGCTTTGAGTCGATTTCCCCAAAAATGAGAAAAAGCGCCTATATAATAACGGTATTATTATTACTATTATTAATCCCAAGTGTGTTCCTCTCTCCGTTGGGTTCTTCTCTGCATTTTACACGCTTGTAAAAGTCATGTAGATGTCATCCTTCAGTTGCTACTCAGTTTCTTTACACTGACAAGATGAAGTCAGCTATTGATGCGGGCCGCTTTGAACGAGTCGAGGCCGCGATTGGATCAACCCTTGTATCATTTGATCAAGAGGCCAACACAAGAATGACAAGTTCAATTAAACTCTACCGGAAAATTCGATCTTAGCGCTGGCAGGATGTCCATGTCTGAACCCAATCACGTGACCTTCGGAAGGATGTATACTGATTTGTCTCATTTGTTCATGGACCCCCTGTTACTTGCTCAGTTTGAGAAACAATTCTGAGTACGATAGGTGCTGGTCACGCATAAATGTGCGGCATGAGCCGCTATCATCTGCAGAGCCCAATGAGGAGCTGTGTTTGTTTGCAGTTTGGCCGAGACTTTTTCTGGAAAGTATACATGTACTGATTTGTCCCACTGGTTGGTGGAACCCTCGTCCATTCCAAAAGCAGGTGTAAGTTCGATGGATGCTTGTATTGTCAAGCGAGGGACATACAGCGTCTTTATGAGGTCTTGCTAACTGCAAGGGCTGATGAAAATCTGTGATTCTTGCCGTTAGGAGATGTTAGAAACAGTACACTTCTCTGTCTCGGGCATTAAATAAAAACCTCCATTTTCGAGAAATATACAAGATGGACATACCTTCCAGCAAGAGGCATAAATCTTCATGAGCCCCAGCTGTGCAGAGGCTCATGAAGATCTATGCCTCTTTCAGATGAGATTTGTTCGCGTTAAATTGACTGCTTGGCAGGATGTAGGTTGATTTGTCTGGTGTCTGCGCTGAAGTGTTCGATTACTCCATCGAGCCCTCACGGTCTACAAGACGAGGATAAACCATAAGAGTTCAAGAGTGGTGCCAGAACATCCTGCTGCCACTGGAAAAGATGTCGGAAGAAAGACAAGTTGCAAAGGGAAAACTAAAAAGAGAAACTGTCAGTTTGTCTGTCTGTCTGTCTGTACGTGTGTCTGTGTCTGTGCCTCTTTCTATCAGTCTGTATTCCTGCCTGCCTGTCTGTCTGTCTCTGTCTGTCTGTCTGTCTGTCTGCCTGCCTGACTGTCTGCTTGTCTCTGTCTGCCTGCGTGCGTGCCCGCCTGTCAGTCTCTTTCTCTGTCTCTCTGTCTGCATGCCTGTCCGTCTCTGTTTCTCTGTCACTTTCTGTCTGTGTATCTCTGTCTGTCTATCTGTTTATCTGTCTGTCTGTGTCTGTCTATGTCTGTCTGTTTGTCAGTCTGTCCGTCTGCCTGCCTGTCTGGCTGCCTGCCTCTGCCTGTCTCTGTCTGTCTCTGTATATCTCTGTCTTCCGGCCTGGCTGCCTGTCTCTATCTGTGGCTATGTCTGTCTGTCTGCCTGCCTGTCCGTCTTTGTTTCTCTGTCTCTTTCTGTCTGTCTGTCTGTGTATCTTTGTCTGTCTGTCTTCCCCGTCTCTGTCTTTCTCTCTTTATGTGTGCCTCTGTCTCTGCCTGTTTCATTCTGTCTCAGTCTGTATGTATGCCTGTGTGTGCCTGTATGTGTGTCTGTGTCTGTCTGTGTCTGTCTGTCTCTATCTGTCGCTTGGTCTGCCTGCCTGTCCATCTCTGTTTCTCTGTCTCTTTCTGTCTGTCTGTTTTGTCTGTCTCTCTCTCTCTGGAAAACTGTACCTGAAATATCAAGCAATCTTCAGCTTAGTCTTCAGGAGGTCTCACTGTCGTGCAAAAATAATCAAATGCTTGTTAATCCATCTAAAACAAAAAGCATGCTAATCTATCTATCTATATCTATCTATATCCCGTAGTCTTGCCGACCGTTGGGGCACCACTGATGACTTGAAAACCAGCTCCCTCCATTCCTCTCTGTTCTCTGCCAATCTCAGCGTATCGCCCAGCTTCAGTCCTGTCCACTCTGAGATATTGTCCTCCCATCTTTTCCTCTGTCTTCCTCTCCTTCGTCCTCCTTGCACAGTGCCTTGCAGGATTGTTTTGGCAAGCCCTGCTGAACGCGTGACATGCCCATACCACTTCAGTTTGCGTTTTCTCACAATGGCTAATAAGTCTTCATAGGGCCCGATTGCTTGCCTGATTCTGCTTCCCACTTCCTCGTTTGTGATGTGATCTCTGTATGAAATGCCAAGCAGCCTTCGAAAACATCTCATTTCAGTGGCTTGTATCCTCCTTTCAAGGTCTGCTGTGAGGGTCCATGACTCGCAGGCATACAAGAACACTGAGATGACTAAGGAGCGCACCAGTCTAATCTTGGAGCAGAGTGTGATGTTTCTGTCCTTCCATATGGTCTTCAATCTTGTCAGTGCTGTTGTTGTCTGCGCAATCCTGGACAGTATTTCTGGTTTTGATCCCTCATGCTAATCACAACACGCCAAAAGCATCAGCTCCGCCCCATTCACTTAGCCTCTCTTTTGATTCAGTTCCCGTTGAGCAGGTCAAGGAATATCGTCTCCTTGGGGTAATTGTTGACGAACAACTGTGCTGGTTGCCCCATCTAACACAAGTAGAGAAAAAAATATCAGAGAAGCTATTTTTACTGTCAAGATTAAAATCCATCATTGATATTAAGACACGTAAGCTATTTTTTTTTTCAACTTCTACATAAAACCTCACATTGACTACGCATCTACTATTTAGGACGGCTGTAGTGAGGCTAACCTTAAGAGGATTAACTCTCTATACAAGCGCGCAGTTAAACTGATCCTCCCAATACCCTCTCTAAGCTTCAGGCAATAGGGCTCCTTCCTTTACATCAACACCTTACGTTAAATAAGTGCGTACTTATGCACTGAACGAGAAAGCCCCCCTCTACCTGGCTAAGCTTTTCACTGAGAGCGAGAGGGATTACAGCACTTTGAGGAACAGTCTCGTCATTGAACGGCCCTGAACTGACTTCTTTAAATCCAGCCTTCGTACGCGGGTGCCTATTTATGGAACTCACTTCCCCCACGTATACAGCAAACGAGACATCTTCCATTGTTTAGGACGAAAGCTTTTAAATACATCTCTGAGCAAACTTGAAAGAAACGTGGATAATGTGTCCAAAAGTGTCATGTCAATGATTTCCTTTTTTCACGCATTGTTGTGGTCCTCCGTTTTGTACTTGTTAGTTTTTATATATCTCTCTTCACTGTAGTGTTTTGCCTGTTCACTACATTCCTACACAAGAGTAGCTGTATCATAAGCGCGCAGTCGCTGTTCTATGAACACTCACTTTACATCGCTTCGTGTGTGTGTGTGTGTGTGTGTGTGTGTGTGTGTGTGTGTGTGTGTGTGTGTGTGTGTGTGTGTGTGTGCGTGTGTGCATGTGTGCGTGCGTGCGTGCGTGTGTGCGTGCGCAAATGTAACCTTCAGCCACTTGGAAACTTATATCGGAATGTAACACAAGTGACCTCTGGGTGTAGCCGCTTGTTTGTGCTGTTAACATGTTGTTTTAATGTTGCTTTTAATGTTGTAGTTTAGCAAGGACAAACATGAAAAGAGGCCTGTGCGCCTATTGTTTCCATCCTTGAGAAATAAAGTATCATTCATTCATTCATTCTCTCTCTCTCTCTCTCTCTCTCTCTCTCTCTCTCTCTCTCTCTCTCTCTCTCTCTTGTTTCTTACTCTTTGCTGTTAATATTTCTTTTCTAACAGCCGGGACAGTTCGTAAGAGAGGCGTTTCGCCTAAAACTTTATCCTGTCAATAAAACGTTTCATCATCATCATCATCTCTCTCTCTCTCTCTCTCTCTCTCTCTCTCTCTCTCTCTCTCTCTCTCTCTCTCTCTCTCTCTCTCTCTCTCTCTCTCTCTCTCTCTCTCTCTCTCTCTCTCTCTCTCTCTCTCTCTCTCTCTCTCTCCCTCTGTGCTGCGAACTTGACGGACATGTGTGTTTGTTCAGTTCGCTGTGTCTGCAGATCGAAAGAACAAGGCGGCAGACTAGACGCCTTGTGGATACAATATTGTATCGGAGTCCCTTGGAAGGATGGAATTTTTTTGTTGCATTGAATTTAAAACTATTTGTAGAAACCACACTTGTACCTCTCGCCGGGCTGGCAATGAAGGATACAACGTACTTATGCAACCTCTTAACCCTATCACTGTCAGTGTTTCAATGTGTCATTAAACGGCGCTAAAGCCGAGCTCCAGCCATCCAGGGAACATCCAAGGAAAATACGCAGCAAGAGACATCGATCCTCGTGAGCCCCCGCGAATGCGGGGGCTCACGAGGATCCATGTCTCTTGCAGCTGGACCATGTTCAGATTTTCTCGTCGGCAGCGAAAGGCGGGTTAAATTCGGGGAGCCGCAAAGGGCTAGACAGTGCAAAATGATTATCGCCGAGAAGTAGTTCACCACTTCCTCGATAATCAGCAACTGTAAATGAAGACAATTACCGCCAATCAGTCACCACATCAGTCCATACCTATCTTCCACACACACCGGCAATAAATAAAGATTTACCCTTCCTCTGTACACCGCTGGTGGTCGACTGAACACACCTCTGACATACTCAGCCTAAGGAGCACTGACTTAAATGTGCTCGACAAGAGGCGTGGACCCTCTCTGAGCCCGTCGCAAAAAAAGATCTATGGTTCTCGCAATTTGCGTTCTGCAGCCAAAAATATATACAACGAACCGCAGCAATTATTCCGATTCACCGCGGGGATGCTTTCCTCTTCTTCCGGGGCACTCAGGAAGCGAAGGGCTAGGCCGCGTTTGATTGGACAAAAGCGGCACTGGGGGTAATTCAAGGTGTCAATTAGAACTGAACGATCCACCGGCGGTAGAGAAAGTGAGAACTAAGGGATGAATTAGTGAGAAAAATAACAGTACATCTAGATAGATTTCCCCCACCCTGTACTTCGTATCTGCAATAGGCATAAATTCGCATGAGTCCCTGCGTAGCAGGGACTCATGAGAATTTATGCCTCTTGCAAATCAGTATAGGGAAAGGTTTCATATGCCATCGGCGGCTGTACTATCCGTAGATACTACCGAACATCATTTTAATGCATATTGAAACTCTTTTGAACCCAGTGTTGTTTATCGTACACTAAAAATTTGTAGTGTGTTTAAAGCGAAGTAATTGGCGGGGGAAAAGTGGAATTTCGCGACTTTTGAAAAAAAAAAACCAATTCTATACACGCCTTTTGTTATACCGGACCTAGTAAAAAGCTAAGCGTACAGCACTGTGCTAAGTTTACCAAATCCAGACCAAAACGATGACTGACAGGCGTGTAAAGTTCAAAGAAAATCTCAATAAATATTACATTGTATTCTCGTTCGTATGTCAACTTTTATAAATAAAAAAGAAGAAAAGATTAAAAATTGAAAATTTGATAAATTTTGTACTGTATCTTTATCCGTCTGTCAATTTTGCCAAAATTTGATAAATTTCGAAAATTTGATAAATTGTGTTATAATTGTCCTGTTCAAGAAGTGTCAATTTTTTGTTGTTGGGATTTATTGTGTGTACTAATTTTACATCTCTGCTCCTCACAGCGAGTTGGTCTGCGGGGTTCCCAGTACGAACTTGGAGGGGTGTCAGTGAATGACACTCGCTTCCAGACTCATCTTCCTGCTTTTCTCATCGTAGATTTCACCTTCTCACTGATTTCAGCCGCAGAGACCTGGGGTCATTTGCATGTGTGAGCATAGTCCTGCGCCAGCCACTAAGCAAGGTGCTCCGCTATAGCGGAGCACTTTGCCTAATGGCTGGCGCAGGACGAAGCTCACTCATGCAACTGGCTCCTGATTTCCGGCGATAGTGGGAGCCACTTGTCGCTTTCGCATTTCAGGCTAAGAACGAAGCCCTTTGAGCTCCTCAGCGTGAGACGCAAGGATGTGCATGACTCGTGCCTGCCTGCTGCTCATTTCGGGGATTAAGATTAACCCTTTCGAGACGTGTCGCATACGAATAAGCGGCATCATGCCGCGTATCCGTAAGCTGCACGTCTCGAATGAGTTAGAGTTTGTTCGGATTGAAAAGTTTAAGGCGCCTTGAGGGCATAGTCAGTGTAGATCCATTTCAGAGCAACTATCATCGTCCATTATCAGCATCATTATCATTAATCATTATCAGCAGCAGCAGCAGCAACAGCAACTGCGACTGAATCCCCACCATGAATTTACTATGAAAGAGACATGATTTTACACAATACTCATCATCAATGTTTTTTTTAAAAAAAAACAATTAAGTCATTTTGTGTATTATTGTTTTTATTGTCTACCGAACTGAAAATACAGTAGACTTTAGGGTGGGCTGGTCGGAGCGCGTTTCGTAGAATGTCTAAGGATATAACAGGCGGGCGGGGGGCATGGTCTGGCACTTGAAAGAAGTAAGAAGATGAAAATGACGTCACGTCTAGCCACTCTAACCTTGCCGGGTGAAAGTCGTTTTTTTGCGCGAAGCGCCGTATGTATGTATGTATGTATGTATGTATGTATGTATGTATGTATGTATGTATGTATGTATGTATGTATGTATGTATGTATGTGTGTATGTATCAATGTATGTGTTTGCGTATGCATGTAAACACGAGAATCTCCGACATTACTGTACGCACAAGCTTGAAACTTGGCAAACTATGAGAGCCTCCGAGCAAATTGTAATTGAATGTCTCATTGAAGACATAAAAGACCGTTTATTTAAAGTCGGTTGGCCCAGATTAGAGTCCGCAATTTTGATTATAAAATTATGTACTTGAAATTTTGGATATGGCTAGTTTGTAGAAAAACATTGGATGAGTTCGTTAGCCAACTTTGTACCTATTCAACTTCTTCCAAAATAAAAGTTCAATGAGGAAAAAAATGTCAAAAGTAAGACTCCTTGATTTCATCAGAAGAATCAAACGCGTCATTATTTTATACAATGTTCCTAATTGAGGCAAATCACCAGCACGTCAGTGTTTTACATGTGTATGAGTTGTGCTTCGATGTTCTCCTTTATTTATTTTTGTATGATATTTGAGAACGTATTGTGGAAAAGGTGGAATATGCATGCAAGCTCATACAGAATAGGCTTTGTGGGCATGGCCGGGCCATTCCATCCTATTCTTCAAAATGGCTGTGGCTACGCCAGCTCACAGAACGTATAACCGGTAGGAAGCGCCGTGTGTCTGCCGTCTGTGTTTGTGCGTGCTATTCTGCCGTTTGTGTTTGTGCGTGCCATTCTGCCGTTTGTGTTTGTGCGTGCCATTCTTTGTGCGTGCTATTCTGCCGTTTGTGTTTGTGCGTGCCATTCTGCCGTTTGTGTTTGTGCGTGCCATTCTGCCGTTTGTGTTTGTGCGTGCCATTCTGCCGTTTGTGTTTGTGCGTGCCATTGCCGTGCGGATCTGACGGGGTGGGGGGAGGGGGGTAGGGGGTGGGCGGGGGAAGGGGTTAGGGGGGTTGGGGGGGGGGGAGGGAATTAAAGGGAGATACTGAATGAGTTCGTAATCCAGCGTTGTACCTCTTCAACTTTTTCAATAATAATTAATAATAATAATACTGAGTCAGCACTGGAAGAGGCTGTGTGGAACTAAACAGTCAGCTCTGGAAGAGCGTGCCTTTCGGATGAGCGACGTGAAACATTAAATTCGTCACTGTGTACACTGTGTCGTGAGACCAGCGATGCCATAACGTGAAGCTTATAGTGACGTCATTTTGTTGCTCGTGCTATTCTTCTTCTTCAGAATTCCTGTCGCTACTCCAGTCCACAGAGCGTACTAATGGCGGGAAGCACTGTGTGTCCGTCTTTATTTGTGTGCGCCGGCGTATGTGTTGATCAGAGGTTGGCTTGGAGAGGAGGGAAATGGATCAGAAGGATAAGCTTAAAAATATGAACAACTCTGAATGTTCCTGAAAGAAAAACGCACATGAGCTCCAAACAATACGGTAGACTTTGGGATGGAGTGAAAGCCTCATCTTGTTGAAATTGTTACTGTTATTTATATTGTCAGCACACTTACAGTTATCATTATTATTATTATTATTATTATTATTATTATTATTATTATTATTATTATTATTATTATTATTATTGTCATCATCATCATCAACATAATCATCATCATCATCATCATTATTAACCTTTTTTTTTCTTTTTCGAGGAGCTGGATGGCTCATCTGCAAGAGACACAACCCCT
>BTPG01000004.1:220646175-220658675 GCA_036245525.1 Semisulcospira habei | reverse complement strand
TTTATTGACATTTTTTCGCGTTTCTGTTCCCTCTGAGTATATATTGCCGCGTATACGAAAGCGGACGTTTCGATTTCGGGGCTGGAGGTCTTAACTCATTCGAGACGTGCCGCGCCCGGATACGCGGCGTAAAGCCACGTATCCGGACATGGCACTTCTCGAATGAGCTAAATAGTTAACTTTTTCCCTGCCAAAGTACGATCGACATTTTGTGTCTGAAATCTGTGTTCACTGAACGACCAAAAACCACAACCCGTCCAAAGAGCATGGACACAATGTGGTCTCAGCAAGGGGCATAGATCCTCATGAGCCCCCGCGGTCGCGGGGGCTCATGAAGATCTATACCTCTTGCAGTTAGATCGCGTTCACTTTCCTTGTCAGTGAAGGGGTCAATAAATAAAACAGAAGCAAGAGCAGCAGACGCAAAAACAAAACAAAACGAAGTCCAACCTTCCCTATCCAGCCCTCCGCATTTGGGACACTATCATAAAGGAAAAAGAAAATATGAACAGGTTTCATTGTTTTGAGAGCAAATACTAAAAGATGGTGTTTCTGGCAAGCCAAGACCATCGACTACAATTATTGACAAATCAAAGCTAATTAGGCAACATCAGTTCAGCAAGTTGTCGCCACGCCCGAATCATGAAATCATTTTACTGAAACGTGCAAGCAGATTTAATTACAGACTAAACTGAATGACTGATTTCTGTGCTGGTCTGTGATTTTGGTCCCTATGGGTCTAGATCGGAAGTGCACAATCTCAGACTTAAAATGTACTAGTCCGCAGATTTGTTGGAGACCATCTTCTCCGCTCATTCCACCATTTCACCCGTCAACCGGCACTACGTTACATCCCCATCTGCCCCCAAGAACCCACAACCACCGTAACACCCCCCCCCCACCCCACCCCCCGTCCCACACCCCTTACCCCACCCCCACCCGAGCCCCCACCCCCACCTCCAACCACTCCCTTTACCCCCTCACCCCCTCTCCAAGCCTCACCTCTCTCTCTCTCTCTCTCTGTAAAAAAGAAGAAAAAGGTTATAAAGCCAAACTCAAACAAATCATGCAGAAATATTACGATTTTTAACTCCCTCATGCAGAAAATCTCTTGTTTCAAAACGTGACTCAGGAATTCCCTAAGGGCATGGTTTTTGTTTCCCTCTTTTCCCCGCTTTTCGTGAAATCGTAGCCTGAGCGCTGTTGTCTGTCAGTGTTCGCAGATTTTGTCTCTGAAATCTCCATTAACCCATTGGCTGTCGGTAGCGCGTTTTGTCGCGATGATTCCCAAAGGAGACTGACCAACCCTAACCCTTCCTAAATAATCATTGCTACAAGAACCCTTACCGACAGCAAAAGGGTTAAGTCACCGCCAAAGAACATTAACCGTCCAAGAACGTGGACCATACGACAGGAATCGTAGCGACAAAATCTGCTACTGACAGCCGAAGGGTTAGCCTCTCCAAATAACTAGCCATGCAGAGGAAAAGAAAAAAATGAAACTTTTCCTTGGGGAAGACAATGTATTCTGATTGGAGAAAGGGGGTAGATTATTTTATCATTGTGTGTGTGTGTGTGTGTATGCGTGCGTGCGTATGTGTATGTGTGTCTGCATGTGTATGTGTGTGTGTGTGTGTGTGTGCGTGCGTATGTGTGCTTGAGTGTGTGTGTGTGTGTGTGTGTGTGTGTGTGTGCGGGCGTGCGTGCAAACGTACATGAATGTGTGCGTGCGTGTGTGTGCGTGCTCCAGTGTGTGTGTGTGTGTGTGTGTATGTGTGTGATGGTGTGTGTGATGGTGTGTGATGGTGTGTATGTGTGTGTGTGTGTGTGTGTGTGTGTGTGTGTGTGTGTGTGTGTGTCTAAGGGCTGGGGGCTGGGTGTGTGTGTGAGTGTGGGGGGGGGGGGGTAGAGAGAGATTCCTAGGAGGGATGGAATCGCATTTCTGGCTGGCTTGCCGATCGCTAATTTGGGAAAATAAGAGAGATTTGTCCTCACCCACTTCCATCAACATCTGTCTACGCCTCTCACAGCTGAACTCCCTACACCCTCCTCCTCTGTTGGTGAGACAAATAATTTCGCTTGAACACAAGACTGGGGTCCTAACATGGTCTTAAAAAAATTCAGAAACGGTTACAATCTCTGACTAGTTGTTGTAATTAAACGTGATAAAAACGAGGCTCTCCGTAGAGGTATCCCTAAAAATTAATTCGAATTACGTCAAACATTGCACGGACTTCCAACATTCGGGTGGAGTTATCCTTCCCGCTCTTTCTACAAGAGTCGAATATGATCACGAGCCCCTACAGCCCAAACCCAGTACGCAAAAGGCTATCGGGCAGACGTCGACTTCGGCCCGATAGCCTTTTGAAGGAGTCTGTTGGAGTGGGTTGTATGGGCTTTCAAAAAAACAACTTTGGGTCATATGCACCTAGATTCTTATTTATTTATTTATTTATTTATTTATTTATTTGAATAGCCAGCTCACTAGCTAAGCTGACCCTTTACACCACCTGAATGTCCTGTGTATGTCTTGTACTGTGTTTGTCTTCAGGGTGAATGCGTGTGTCACGTGAGCGTGCGTGTTGGGTTCAGTTCGCGGCGCTTTGAGCCGATTCACAGAATTGGGTAAAGCGCCTATATAATAACCGGTATTATTATTATTATTATTATTATTATTATTATTATTATTCATTCGTTTATTTGGGGGGGGGGGATTGAGGGGGGGGGCGGGTGGTTGAGGGGGGGGGGGGTTGCTGGAGGGGTGGGGGTAGATGGGGGGGGGGGGGGCTGGGGTGACCGAGGCAAGACCTGTACACATGCGCGTAGGTTTCGAGTTCCGCATTGTCGGTGATCCAGACTGACTGATTCCACGCGACATGAAATGTACATTATTTCAGCTACACTTTCTCTATCAGTCTTTGCACTGACAGATTTGTCTGCCCTTTAACATTGAAAATCAAGGGGAGACAACAGACGACGTGAAAAGTGCATTATTTCAGCCACTATCACAGCCGCCATGACAAAAATGAAGAATGGGTCCTCACAGAGGCGGGACAGTACCGATTTCTCAAGGGAGCAAACCGACCTCCAAGTGGTCTGACTTCGGAGTAATCGGTGCTGATTGACCGTGTAACAATGCCTGGGTGCGTTCGATTCACGCCCGCTGTGCGTTATCACAATCATTCATGTTAGTTAGCGTGGATGTATGAAATTGTTTGTCCCAAAATGTGTATATCTGACGTAAATGTACTCGCCGCTGCAAAAATCTAGCATATCGTAATAAGAAATGCGTTCGGTTCATTTTGTGAAAAGTAGTAAATATCACTGTAATTCACGTTGCCTGACTTAGTGTAAAATCACATGGCCCTGAATGTGAATATCGGACACACTTCCTCAGCCACTAAATCGTAACCCCTTGTGCATTCAGCCGCCCTTACTGTTCACAGTGACGGTGACTGCATACACAAAGGGGTTAAATTAGTCCAAAGCAAACAGACTGATAACGACCGTGGAGTACCCAGAGCAAATTAAGAGTTCTCTTCCTTGACACCAGAGAAATGGAGATTTGCTTCCCTCTCGACACCTTAAAGTATGATGGTGGAGAAAAGAAGCGAAACATGATTCCTGGTACCCACAGTCACAGGCCGATGCCCCAGTGTCCTCCGCAGACCTAGGAGAAACACGCATAAAATTATATGTGTGTGTTTGTCTGCGGCCTCAAACAAATCTAAAAAAACAGAGAAGAACCCAAAGGAGACAGAAACACGCTCTGAAAAGACAGTTACAATACAATTGTGTTGTAGCTGTATTTCTAAGCGTGAATATTTTTCTCCGTTGGGTTTTTCTCTGCATTTTACACGCTTGACAGTCATCTTTTTGGTCTGGATTGCGTAATGATCTAAAAGCAGTTTGTCTATTTTCAGTTATCATGTTATACGATGAAATCTTTGCTCGGTAATGATGTATTTGTCTGGCTGGTGATGATGGAGTTTGGCCCCTTGCTTGGCTGTCCATGGGGGCTTTCTGTCATGGTGACTACAGCAGGAACTCACCTCCACAGAGGGCGCTACCGGAGGCAAGGTGACCTAGGTCTGTAAGATCCAAAATTCGAAGACTACCACACAATTATGGGACTTCCTGTAAAATACTGACGAGCAAATGAAATGCGACATTTTTAGAATCATCGGAAACACTTCAGTTAGTGTTTCCCATGATTAAAACATTGTCGCATTTCTTTTGCTCGTCAGTATAGCATGTTTCCCATAACGTAAGACAATGTGTCCTAAACTACTTGCCCGCTTTGCATTCGGCACGAAGTACATTCTTTCTCGTGACACCGACATTGAAAACAACAACAACAACAACAACAACAACAACAACAACAGCATTAGCAACAACAATAACAACAACAACAACTATCAGGGAAATACCCAGCATCAACAAACCCCACACCCGCACCCAACCCCAACCGGCCCCAAACCCAACTACCTAAACCACGGAACGAATGATAAAATAAGAAAAAAACAAAAGAAGAAGAAAGAAAGAAGAAGAAGAAAAAAAAAGAACTGTTTCACAGGAAATCTCTGGGACTTTTTGAACTCTATAATCTGAACTGCTGAGTTTCACTCTGTCTCACTGTTAACACGTCTGACACAACATTATCATCGTCGCCATAACAAGCACACTCTTTTTATCTCCAGAAAAAAAAAATCTGCCGACGGATTTGAAGGGTGTGTGTTTAACCGTTCAACCCCTTCACTGCCGAGAAAAAGTGAACACGATCCAGCTACAAGAGGCATACATTCTCATGAGCCCTCCGCAGTTGCGTGGGGGGGGGGAGGACTCATGAGGATCTAAGCCTTTTGCTGAAACCACTTAATATCCATGCTCATTCGGAGGGACTGGACTCTTTGGTGTTGAACTGACGATTATTTCAGAAACAGCATCTGCGTCCGCTGGAAGTGGGCTAATTTTTCAAGATGCATTGATTCTCATGAGCCCCCGCAGTTGCGGGGGCTCATGAGGATCTATGCATCTTGAAAATAAATTTGAATGCGTGTGTTTTTGCAATACTTCATCTCATAAGCCTTCGGCGATTTTTTTCTCTCCCGCCAAGGAGCACTGACATTAAGTTCAGTGACCATCAAGAGACTAAAATCATGACCAGAAGGATGAGGATCTATGCCTCCTGGAGACTTGCCTCGCTCGCTGTAGAAGCTGTGTGGTGTAATCTTGTTTAGGACGGCAGCGCGAAATGGTAAACTGTTGAAAAGTTGCGATATTTAAAGCGGTAAAGATAAGGAAAAAAGTGCAGTTGGAAAAAAAAAGTTCAGTTGTCTGGAGACGGGAAGAGGGTGTCTGTTTAATAGGCGCTTGAATTTGTTCCCTAGAGTGTTACCATGTGTGTGCAATTTATTTAAAGATGTGAATAGAGGAAGGGACGAAAGGGAAGGGATGGGTGGGTGGATGGTGGGGTGGGGTGGGTTAAAGGGGAGGGGGGATGAAAGATATACCTGCTGATACGCGTAATTGGTGGGGGTGGAGGATACAATTTCAACATCGTGTGATGTAAGTTGGGTGGAAAGGTTGCATCGCACTAAAACAAAACACAACCAAAAAAAGAAAAACACCAACCAAACAACACCTCACACCTGCAAGAGGCATAGATTGACATGAGTCCCTGCAGCCGCAGGGACTCATGTGAATTTATGCCTCTTGTTGATCTAATATCAGCGATATCGGCCGCAACGGTTCCTCACATTGAGGATGCTATTTAGACCAACCGCCATACGCCTGTTTGTGTACTAAATCCTCACTTGGCAGTGTCGTGATAAAAAGCGAAAATCACCAAACAGACGCAGAAACGAGTCAGACAAGTACCCTCACTTATTTTTTTTTACATACATCACGTGTGCAGGTTCGTAGCACACCGCCCACACACCCCAATGCAGACCATTAACCCCCTCACACATGAGGATCTGTGCCTCTTGCCGACACCACTTTCACTCGAATCCACGTTCCTTGGACATCAATGGTTTTTCAGTCTTAAGTTTGAATTGAGGAAGATTGCAGAAACACAGTCTGCATCAGCTAGCACTTGAACAGGGTTAAATTATTGCCTGCTGTGACGTCCACCCTAGAATAATGTTAATGTCACAAATTCTGCCCTGTAACAAAGGCAACAGACAATCAGCCAATTTGTGAGTGTGTCAATAGCGAAATTTCAACGGATCTACTCAGTGCGCAAAAGGCCGTCGAGCCGATGTCGTCCGCCTTTGGTCCGCGCACGACCGTGCGCGGACCAAAGGCGGCCGACGCCGGCCCGAAGGCCTTTTTACGCGCTGGATTACTTGTCTTTTACCGCTGATCCTCAGGGGTAGGGAACTGAATGAGACAGCCATTGCATATGCGGGGAGACCACGAGGATCTCTGCCTCTTGCAGTTGGATCGCGTTCACTTTTCCCCGACAGGGAAGGGGTTAATCTGCAGTGCAGTCAGCAGTGTGTACTAACGAAGAACCAGTAGCCTGTCAGCTGTGTGTACTAAAGAAGAACCAGTAGCCTGTCAGCTGTGTGTACTAAAGAAGAACCAGTAGCCTGTCAGCAGTGTGTACTAACGAAGACCAGTAGCCTGTCAGCAGTGTGTACTAATGAAGAACCAGTAGCCTGTCAGCAGTGTGTACTAACGAAGAACCAGTAGCCTGTCAGCAGTGTGTACTAATGAAGAACCAGTAGCCTGTCAGCAGTGTGTACTAAAGAAGAACCAGTAGCCTGTCAGCAGTGTGTACTATAATGAAGAACCAGTAGCCTGTCAGCAGCGTGTACTGATGTCACAGAGTGACTATTATTTATAGTTACAGGATGGTCAGTGTTAATAATGCTGGTTGGAGTTAATATGTTAGGTCAAAGGCCAGGCACGATATATTGACCGAGACGGAATTATAATCGTGACCAAGGCTTGACCCAGGGAGATAAGGCCTAGTGTGGCCTAGTTAAGTAAGATATTAGTATATCAGTGTCCAGGTGTCCAAAGAAGGTTCTTGAGTTAAACACGTGTATAGATGGACACGTTGCAGGAATGACGTAGAACACTTGTATGTTTCTCGCCATGGTGGTCATTCTCTAAAAATAGTAAATTACGTAAGGAATCCATACGGTGATTGGCTATGATAACCATGGCCGTAGTTTTTAGACAGTATTTAACCCATGAGGTTTATGCTCTAAAAAGGAAGAGGGAGAAAGAAAGGAAGAGAAGTTAGAACTGTTCTCCCTCCCGGCACCAGCTTTGGTGCTGGGATGGGCCGTGTGACCACCATGGGTCGTCGTATCATCCTGTATGCACGTCAGAGGTGAGCAAACCATTTATTATTAATCAATGTAACATTATATATACGTAGTAAATCCGTTGATTATGTCTGTTACGCCGCTTGCATGCGAGAGTGGTATGATTGATGTCATGTTTCTCGTGTGTACTTGCTCAGTGGATTTTGTGATTGTGTCCTCGACCGGTGTACCTCTTTGAAGCCAAGCGAGTAAAACTCCCCTTATATCTGTCTATATCTGTTCATGAGTCACAGGCATAGATAGTAGGATAAAACGATCCACAAGGAACGGTCGGGTGATACTAATGAAGAACCAGTAGCTTGTCAGCAGTGTGTACTAATGAAGAACCAGTAGCCAGTCAGCAGTGTGTACTAGTGGAGAACCAGTAGCCTGTCAGCAGTGTGTACTAATGAAGAACCAGTAGCCTGTCAGCAGTGTGTACTAATGAAGAACCAGTAGCCTGTCAGCAGTGTGTACTAATGATGAACCAGTAGCCTGTCAGCAGTGTGTACTAATGAAGAACCAGTAGCCAGTCAGCAGTGTGTACTAATGGAGAACCAGTAGCCTGTCAGCAGTGTGTACTAATGGAGAACCAGTAGCCTGTCAGCAGTGTGTACTAATGGAGAACCAGTAGCCTGTCAGCAGTGTGTATTAATGAAGAACCAGTAGCCTGTCAGCAGTGTGTACTAATGAAGAACCAGTAGCCTGTCAGCAGTGTGTACTAATGAAGAACCAGTAGCCTGTCAGCAGTGTGTACTAATGAAGAACCAGTAGCCTGTCAGCAGTGTGTACTAATGGAGACCCAGTAGCCTGTCAGCAGTGTGTACTAATGGAGACCCAGTAGCCTGTCAGCAGTGTGTACTAATGAAGAACCAGTAGCCTGTCAGCAGTGTGTACTAATGAAGAACCAGTAGCCTGTCAGCAGTGTGTACTAATGAAGAACCAGTAGCCTGTCAGCAGTGTGTACTAATGGAGAACCAGTAGCCTGTCAGCATTGTGTACTAATGAAGAACCAGTAGCCTGTCAGCAGTGTGTACTAATGAAGAACCAGTAGCCTGTCAGCAGTGTGTACTAATGAAGAACCAGTAGCCTGTCAGCAGCGTGTACTAATGAAGAACCAGTAGCCTGTCAGCAGTGTGTACTAATGAAGAACCAGTAGCCTGTCAGCAGTGTGTACTAATGAAGAACCAGTAGCCTGTCAGCAGTGTGTACTAATAAAGAACCAGTAGCCTGTCAGCAGTGTGTACTAATAAAGAACCAGTAGCCTGTACCGATAGATGAAGAGTCCGAAATAGCTCAGGCGGTTAAACGTCGGAGCAGGAGAGCGAAGGGAATCGCCGGGTCGTGGGTTCGAATCCCGTCCCGGCCCCGGTAGCTGGACTCACAATCCAGGGGGAAAAATCGGATTTGTTCCATAGCATGTCCGTTGAAAGGTCCTGGTAAATCAAAGTGGCACAGTTGGAGTGCGCCTGAGTTGATCAGTGTTCAGGTCGTACTCCATAGGCAATAGATTTCCCTGTCCCCCATAACCCGCCCGTCAGGGCCGTCCATGATCACCTCGGTGCTGTGGACGTTAAACCCGAACTAACCAACCAACCGATAGATGAAAGAAATTCGAAACCACAACCATCAATGAGGAGCTCTTTGAGTGCGACAACGGTTGGACACGAACCGGCTAAAACCCTTATGATCCCCTCAGTCGGAGGATGCAAATGGGCCCGATCAAAAACACAAGAGACATAGATTCTCACGAGCCCCTGCAACTTAAGGGACTTTTGAGACTATATGCCTCTTGCAGGTGGCATGGGCTCGCTGATGGACTGACACTGGGGACAGTGTAGAGCGTCCCGAAGTGGGGTGTTTGTCTCAGTCTCAGGCATTGTCTTTGTCAGCCTGTACTGCTGCTAACCCCTCGCGGCTGACCAGGAAGCGCGCGTCAAACGAATTGTGGCCAACATAGATGTAAATGGGACCAAATATGAGCATAAAGGGCATAGGGCTGACCGCAAGAGATAAATCATCATGAGCCCCCGCGACTGCGGGGGCTCATGAGGATTTGTGTCTCTAGCAACTGGGTAGGGTTCGCCTTGCCCCGGCAGTGAATTCAAAGGCGACACGTGCCGATGAGGCGAGAGAGAGAGAGAGAGAGAGAGAGAGAGAGAGAGAGAGAGAGAGTAATCTTGCAGCGACCAGCCGTGACATGCAAATTCTGGGCAAAATTGCATAGCTGGTTTAATTAGAGATGTGACCAAGAGAGACGCAAATTCCTGAATTAATGTTAACAAAGACATCAAAATGCAATGATGTCAGGTCGGAGGTCAAATCCGGCACAAATTGCGACCGCGGTCCCCATGACAGTTGTGATTTAAATCATCACTCAGTCTCACCACCACCATCATCATCACGACGTCACAACCGTATCCCATTGTTTCACAAGAGCGCTCTTTTCCCCAGGCGAAAACGTTAATGGGCCCCACTGCAGGCAAAAACTGAAGAGTAAACCTTTGTGTGAAAAAGTGATCGCAATTTAACTGCAAGAGGCATTGATCCTCATGAGCCCCCGCGACTGCGGGGGCTCATGAGGATCTATGCCTCTTGCGGAGACCACATTGTGTCCACGATCTTTGGAAAGTCGTGGCTTTTGGCCGTTAAGTGAACACAAATTTCAGAACATAAAATGTACGTGAGTTAGCAGGGACGGGTTTTAAAAGATCGCTGTATCTCTTTAATAAATGTTCTTAATGCTGGATAAAAGGGTTAATTTAAATTATGTCGTTTTAATGGCGTAAAATGAAAGACTATACTGCTCTTTTTCAAGTTAGTACGCAGAAGAGCTCCGCCCGTTACGTTGAAAAGCCAGTGGAAAACGTCTGGTGCGTGAACCTACTCACATTGATTGTGAAAAGCCAATGGAAAACGTCTGGTGCGTGAACCTACTCACATGGTTTGTGAAAAGCCAGTGGAAAACGTGTGGTGCGTGAACCTACTCACGTTGATTGTGAAAAGCCAATGGAAAACGTCTGGTGCGTGAACCTACTCACATGGTTTGTGAAAAGCCAGTGGAAAACGTGTGGTGCGTGAACCTACTCACATTGATTGTGAAAAGCCAATGGAAAACGTCTGGTGCGTGAACCTACTCACATGGTTTGTGAAAAGCCAGTGGAAAACGTGTGGTGCGTGAACCTACTCACGTTGATTGTGAAAAGCCAATGGAAAACGTCTGGTGCGTGAACCTACTCACATGGTTTGTGAAAAGCCAGTGGAAAACGTGTGGTGCGTGAACCTACTCACATTGATTATGAAAAGCCAGTGGAAAACGTCTGGTGCGTGAACCTACTCACGTTGATTGTGAAAAGCCAGTGGAAACGTGCGGTGCGTGAACCTACTCACATTGATTGTGAAAAGCCAGTGGAAAACGTGTGGTGCGTGAACCTACTCACATTGATTGTGAAAAGCCAGTGGAAAACGTGTGGTGCGTGAACCTACTCACATTGATTATGAAAAGCCAGTGGAAAACGTCTGGTGCGTGAACCTCCTCACGTTGATTGTGAAAAGCCAGTGGAAACGTGTGGTGCGTGAACCTAATCACATTGATTGTGAAAAGCCAGTGGAAAACGTGTGGTGCGTGAACCTACTCACATTGATTGTTAAAAGCCAGTGGAAAACGTGTGGTGCGTGAACCTACTCACATTGATTGTGAAAAGCCAGTGGAAACGTGTGGTGCGTGAACCTACTCACGTTGATTGTGAAAAGCCAGTGGAAACGTGTGGTGCGTGAACCTACTCACATTGATTGTGAAAAGCCAGTGGAAAACGTGTGGTGCGTGAACCTACTCACATTGATTGTTAAAAGCCTGTGAAAAACGTGTGGTGCGTGAACCTACTCACGTTGATTGTGAAAAGCCAGTGGAAAACGTGTGGTGCGTGAACCTACTCACATTGATTGTTAAAAGCCAGTGGAAAACGTGTGGTGCGTGAACCTACTCACATGGATCGTGAAAAGTATGGTAGAAAAGTCTGAGCTGAGGCAAGACAACATTGAGAATACGTTGAATCAGCCAATTTTAGCAAGTAACGCCCGACATGGAGCAGATGACATTAAATAACAAATAGCATAATTATAGCATTACTACCTTGTTAGATAAGTGTGCGTTGGTCTGTGATTCGGGACCTAACGACTGAAAGCAAAAATAACGGAGCAGCAGAATATACCTGAATAAATGAATAAATAAATAAATACATAAATAAATAAATAAAATAAATCTCTTTATTAATTTATTGATTTATTATTTGAATGAAAAGATTAATGCCTGAATGAATGAACCAAGGACCGAACGAACGAACAAACGAATCAATCAATCAATCAATCAATCAATCAATCAATCAATCAGTGACACTAAACATTTGTGTGAAAATAGTCTTTTCTCTACATACATTCAGCTTCGTTTATAACAAGATCGTATATAACAACTTTTGCATGGTGAAGATCCCCGCCACACTTCCCTGCCAGTTGCAGGAGGTGGATCAACCATAATACTTCAATGTAGTGCCAGATTAGCTTGCCGCCTATTGGCGCCAAGCTAATCTGGCTTTACCCTTGAAAAAAATTCTTACCCTTAAAGCCTTGAGATGCTACGAAGTCGACAGCGCCGCGGGGAATGAACAAATATTTTGTATATCCTAAGTTGTGACTGTGATACAAAAACCCGTGTAGTGAAAAATGGCGAACTTCTTGTAGCCCTCTTTGTGACGCAAATTAATGTGAGTTTTGTTCTAGAAAAGATCTCAAAACGTTCTAAAGTAAAAAGGTACTTAGTGTTGTTCAAAACAACAAGAACACTCAGTACTTGAGACGGCAAACGTCATGAAATATTTTAAACTACGTCATAAGTCTATTATGTATAAATATATGTTCCTTGAACGTCAGTCATGTCTGGAGTGATACAGGTCGGAAGATGTCTTCTTGATTTCTTTTACGAAAACAGTGGAGGAATGAAAACAAATACGTTATTGGTAGCAGGGGCTTGCTGCACGGACCCTTGTAGGCCTTCGGGAGGTAAAAAGGAACCATTTTACCCATCAGGTTTTCGGCCTTCGGGGTACAATGGTTCTTTCGACCTCCCTCAGGCCTACAAGGGTCCGTGTAGCAAACCCCATGCGAACAATAACTTATAGTGCC
>BTPG01000004.1:220606175-220636175 GCA_036245525.1 Semisulcospira habei | reverse complement strand
GCAGGCACTTGTTCTGGAAGACATCCAGCTTGCGTTCCGTAGCGGTAGTGGATTTCCAGCATTCTGACCCATATAGAAGGACACTCAGCACGTTGCTCTTAAAAATACGGAGCTTGGTGTGGATGCTCAGGCTTGTGGTCCTCCAGATGGGTTTCAGCATTGCGAAGGCTTGGTTGGCTTTGCTGATTCTTGTGGTGATCTCCCTTGTGCAGTCTCCATCTGTGGTAACCTTGCTGCCCAGGTACGTGAACTCGTCCACCTCTTGCAGAGGTTGGTCATTGATGGTGATTGGGTCGCCCACTATGGTGTTCTTCCTCATGACTTGAGTCTTCCTAATGTTGACCCCGAGACCTATGGAGCTTGCTGACTGTGTCAACTGTTGTGTCTTCTGTTGCATGTCCTGGTTTCTGCTTGCCAGCAGCCCGATATCATCGGCGTAGTCGAGGTCATCCAGCATTGAGGTCAGCGTCCACTGAATTCCCTGCCTCCTTCCCTCTGTGGTGCGGCGCATGATCCAATCAATTGCCATTGAGAATAGGATTGGCGAAAGAATACATCCTTGTTTCACTCTGGTTTCCACCTTAAACGGTTCGGTGAGCTGGTTGTTGTGGACGACTCTGCACTCAAAATTCTTGTACAGGGACCTGATGACGTTGACAAGTTTCTGGGGGATTCCATAGTATCGCAGGATTTTCCAAAGGGAGTCTCGATGCAGACTGTCGAAGGCCTTCTCAAAGTCTACAAAGACCACATAGAGGGATCCATTCCATTCGTTCGACTGCTCAAGGATCTGTCTCAGTACGAAAATATGGTCAATGCAGGACTTGCCTTTCCTAAAACCTGCCTGCTCCCGGCGAAGGATGCCATTCACTGCTGTCGTAATGCGTTCAAGGAGAATGCGGCTGAAGATCTTGCTGGTGAGGGATAGTAAGGTGATGCCTCGCCAGTTGTTACAGTTCCCCAGGTCTCCTTTCTTCGGAAGTTTGACGATGGTGCCGGTCTTCCAATCGCTCGGCGCTTCCTCAGTGTCCCAGATCTTTTGAAAAATCTGACAAAGAAGCTGCGGCGTTACCGTATCTTCTACTTTCAGCATCTCGGGGCACACTCCGTCATCGCCAGGTGCCTTCCCGTTCTTCAGCTTTTGAATGGCCTGCTTGACTTCCGCAATAGTAATGTTGCCGAGGTTAATGTCCAGGTCCTCCCCCGCTTCAGGAATGTCAGTGAGGGTTGGTGGGTCTGAGCGGTTCAGGATGGACTCGAAGTGTTGCTTCCATCTCTTCAGCTTCTCTTCCTCTACTGTGACATGAGTTCCATCTTCAGCTCTCACTGGAAGGTCGTGGTGTTGCCCGTAATCGCCCTTCAGCTTCTTGGTGTTCTGGTACACTGTCTTCATGTCTCTCTGTTTTGCAGCTGCCTCCGCTTCTTCTGCCAGCCTTTCTGTGTACATTCTCTTGTCTCTTCTCGCTGATGTCTTCACCGCTTGATCTTTCTCTCTGTATTCTCTTGATATTCTTTCCTTCAGTCTTGGTGATTTGGTATCCAAAAGTTTCTTCTTGATCTGTCTTCTCTCTTCTATGCGAGCCCACGTGTCTTCTGAGATCCACTCTGTCTTCCTGCTCTTTCTGTATCCTAAAACTTCCCCTCCTGTTTCCTTCATGGCTCTGTTGAAATCTTCAATAGTCAGCGCTGTCTCATCTTCCAAAACACTAAATCTATTCCTGAGGGCCAACCTAAACTCTTCTTTCACTTTTGGGTCTTTCAACTTGGCCACGTCGTAGCGCTGATTTCTGGTGTCTCCTATCTTTACTTTCCTAAGCTTCAATGTCACCTTCCCCACCAGAAGACTATGGTCGCTGCCAATGTCAGCATGTCGCATCACTCGCACATCCTGCAGAGAGTGCCTCCAGCGACCATTAATGATGATGTGGTCGATCTGGTTCTGGGTCTTGCCGTCTGGTGATTTCCATGTGAGTTTGTGGATCTCCCTATGCGCAAACAGGGTCCCTCCTATGACTAAGTCATTCTCCTCGCAGAAATTGACCAGCCTCTCCCCGTTGTCGTTGATCACACCCGCTCCATGTCGTCCCATGGTCCTCTTTCTGTCTTCATTGTCGCAGCCGACCTTAGCGTTGAAGTCACCGATCAGCATCAGCACGTCATGTCGAGGGATGTCTTCCAAAACAGCTTGGAGGGCGTCGTAGAATGCATCCTTATCCTCTTCTTCCGCGTCGTCTATCGGTGCGTAGCCCACAACAATAGACAGCTTTGCGTATTTGGAATTCATCCTGACGTACAGCAGGCGCTCGTTCACGGGTTTCCACTGTAGAACGGTGTTGGCCTTGCTCTTATTGATGATGACAGCAACTCCTTCTCGGTGTTCGTTGTCTGTTCTTCCAGACCAGATGATGACTTCTCCGGAGCTCAACCTCTGTCTGCCAGCACCAGTCCATCTTGCTTCTGTTACTCCCATGAGGGTTAGTTTGTGGCGGTTCAGTTCACTTACTGCTTGCGCCAGCTTTCCAGTCTGGTAGAGCGTTCGCACGTTCCAGCATCCAATTCTGATCCATCGTTTTGGCGTCAGGAGTTCCGCTATCGGGGTGGAGACGTCCTTGCGGCTTTGGTCCCCATCCGTCATAAGTCCAGTTTCCTGGTCTGCTTCGCTCCCAGCGCCGGTTGTCGCTTTTTCCCTTGTTGTCGTTTCCGTAGCAAGTTTCTTTTTTACAGGGTGGAGTCGCTAGCCCCACGCCTAACCCTCCTCCTTTATCCTGACTTGGGACAGGCAGTTAAGCCCCCAAAGGGGCCTCCCTGGTGGAGTTCCCGTGCAGTAAACCCCTCCGAAAAATAACGTATTTGTTTTCATTCCTCCACTATTTTCGTAAAAAAAAAAAAAATCAAGAAGACATCTTGCGACCTGGATCACGCCAGACATGACTGACGCCAAAGGAATATACATTTATACGTAATAGACTGATGACGTAATTTAAAATATATCATGACGTTGCCGTCTCCAGTACTTGTTGTTTCGAACAACACTACGTAACTTTGTACTTTACAACGTTTGGCGATCTTTTATAGAACAAGACTGGCATCCAAGATGCATCATCGAGAGGGCTACAAAACGTCCGCCATTTTTCGCTACAGGGTTTTTTTATATCACGGTCACATGGTACGGTTTGCGCTAAAGTGACTGGTCGTGTGACGTAATGAGGAAAACAATATAAGTTATTGGTCGGAGGGGTTCGCTACACGGACTTTTGTAGGCCTGAGGGAGGTCAAAGGAATCATTGTACCCCGAAGGCCGAAGGCCTGAGGGGTACAATGATTCCTTTGACCTCCCGAAGGCCTACAAAGGTCCGTGTAGCGAACCCCTCCGACCAATAACGTATTTGTTTTCCTTCCTCCGTTTATTGTTTAGAAAAAGTCCGGTTTATGAAGACGGCCGCTTCTGTGGCAGATAGGTGACACCATTGAATATACATGTTCTGCCGGGGATTCCCAGACTGTGACGTAGCAAGATTCCGTGTCAGAAGCGCAAGTCTTGTTTTCGCGAGTAAAAAGCTAATCTTGGCTTGTGTACAGAATGATTCAAGCTGCAATGTCTACAAAGGTCGTTAAAGTATTACAGTGACAGTGCTTCTTGACTGCTGTGTGATTCAGAAAAATTAAGAACTTTTTGATGAAGCGATCGGCATTTGACCACTGATGTGACAGCTTGTGCAAGTTAGCATGGTGCCTCGTGCTTTTAGATTCAAGATGTCAGAAGGGGATGTGTGCAGCAGATTGTCGTTGTTATATCCTAAAGTGTCATGTGTGTTGGGATATCTGGAAAAAGGAATACCAAAACAAAACGCTCGTTGTTAACAGCAGGACTAGTGCTGAGACTGATGGATTTTAAGGTAAGATTTTATTTTACAGCGTAGACATGATGTCAGATAGTCTTCGAAAATTCGGGAGATGATTTTCTTCAGATAGTCCCGCATTGAGTGACGTGAAAATTTGGCAATAGCGTGCTTTGTGTATAGTGTTGCTGGGTGTGTATTTTCGTTTTAGTTCTTGAATTTGTTGCTCTGTGCTTTGGTGAAATTGTGGCATTTTGCCTGTTGGTGTTTGAGCAGACGACAGTGCCTGGCTTGCCGGTTTGCACGGATTGTGTCTCTGATTGGTTAAAAAAACAACTCGGAAGCTATTTTTGTTCCGTGGTTTCCCGAACTTTGAAAATGTCTCGGTGGAAGGCTTTTACTGTTTGCGCTATGTAATTAGTGGTGAAATGTTGTTTAGTTGGCTCCTCATGTCGTAAAAAATAAGGCAGATGATGTGTATTACGTCAAATAGGACTACTTTAGTGCGTTTTTTTCTGCTATTTTGTCGAACCGAGTTGCTATCAAGACTCGAAAACGAGGTCGTAACGCGTCATCGAGAGGGCTATAAAACGTCCGCCATTTTTCGCTACAGTGGTTTTTATATCACGGTCACATGGTACAGTTTGCGCTAAATTTACTGGTCGTGTGACGTAGGGAGGAAAACAAAGACACATAGACCCACAGGGGGGAGTACGCTAATAGTACACTTCATGTATGCAAATGAGATGCTAAATAGGAGTACTCTCGCAAACGTACGAGTTGCTATTTAATTGAGTTAACCCATTAAGGACTTCCCGACGCACTATGGCAGGAGATGGATGGACAATGATAACTCAAGGGTAGTGCTACATTAGCTTGGCACCTGATGAATTATTATGTCGATCCATCTCCTGCAACTTACTTTTACGCACACACATGCATACACACACGCACGCATACACACGCACACACACGCCTTTACACACACACATACACATACACGTACGCACGCACGCACGCACACACACGCCTTTACACACACACATACACATACACGCACGCACGCACGCACGCAAGCACACAGACACACACACACACACAAACACTGACAGGCACACACGCACATACACACATACACACACGCATGCACGCACACACACACGCACGCACGTAACGCACGCACACACACACACACACACACACACACACACACGCACACAAACTCGCGTACGCACGCGCGCACTCACTCACGCACGCGCACACACACACACACACACACACACACACACACACACACACACACACACACACACACACACACACACACACACACACACACACACTAACTGGCCAGCAACCCGACAGCCAACCCCAGACGTGCACGTCTCAAATTGTTTCAATTAGCTGGAGCAGCCATCTCGCGCTATTCCAGACAGCGTAGACACTCATTGATCTGTTACCTTAATCCAGAGCGCGTGCTCGTGTGCTATTTCACGCTCATTTGCATGTTCGTGTCAAAATTGGGAGGGCACGGGATTAAATGAGACTTTTGTGTTTTCAGCGGTTCACAGCTGCACAAGGGTCGGCATTTTAGTCGTTTCCCACCGGCCTCTTTCGAATCATATGTTCACGGGCAGTGTTTCTTAACTAATTCGAGACAAACGTCATCCGGATACGCGGCTGAAGCCGCATATCCGGATACTGTTCGTCTCCAACTAGTTATTTTTGTTCTTTACTCATTGCCAAAGAGCCACTGTCGTCTAAGGAACATGGCTACAAGGTCGTGTCATCGTGAGGCATAGACCCAAATGAGTCCCCACAACTGCAGGTATCATGAGAATATTAAATGGCCCCTTGCATGTGGGTGTTGCTCGTTCTGTTCCAGCAGTGAAAGTGGGTTATAATTATGTGACCTAGATATATGCACTACTGTCGATGCCCAATCTAGTCTGCGTAAATTGCTTCACGTAGTCTTTGTGACGAGCCGCAGAAAGCATAGAGCAATGACATATTCTATCTGATGTTTAGCTCATTCTACCCCAACACCGAAATCCTTAAATTTTGCCGTTGTCCTCTGAGGACTTCATTGCAGTGCAGGACACAGATCGACGGCCATGATAGTCAGTTCAAGGGTGATGCCAGAATAGCTTGGCGCCCATAGGCGCCAAGCTATTCTGGCATCACCCTTGAACTACCATGGTCGATCCTTATCTTCCTGTGGTGTGTCTGGGGTAGAATGAGCTAATATTGATTTTGTCTGACACTGGAAACAAATGTAACCCTTTCACGGATACGGACAATACCGCTCGGCGGAAATTAAAGACTACGCTGAGCAGTGTCGTCATCGTTGAGTAGCAGTCGAGGGGTTAAATGTAATTTTAAAAAAAAAGTGCTTCAGCTGACTTCTTCTCTGATCAAAGAATCAGGAAAACATGTTTGCCTGCATCAGTTCAGTTGTTTACCCCTTTGGTGTCACCCGGTGCGCAAAGGCCATCGGGCATTGATCACGAATTTCGTGTCCGAAACCAGTACATAATTATACTGACCGACATTCGCGTTAAGAACTAAACTGATTGGGACCAACGACAGGTGTAGGCGTAAACTTGAGAAGAACGTTGGACTATAAATCCTCATGAGCCCCCTGCGACAGCAGCTGGGTAGCGTTCGCCTTGCCCTGACCTCAGTGAAAGGGTTAAGAAAACAAGTTGTAATGGTTGTGCTATAGCTGCTCAGTGATTTAGAATCTAACCGCGCAGAGCCGCTGCAAACTCCAAACACACAGCCCACCACACTTGGTTATTGAGCTTGGTACCACAGGCGTGCGTAATATGACCATCTCCCATCACACATTTTCATCTCTCGTCATTCGGAACTTTGTGTCGCCCTTCACGTTCGATTTCCCGCGCACGCGCACGCGCAGGTGCAGCGGATTTATGGGTCACGACCTCCAGGTTGAGGTCACGGCGAGAAATGGCTTTCAATGTCCTTGCTGTCTTTCTGCCCTCAATTATGATTCACCCACTTGGGCTGATGAATATCAGAATGAAACCCCGACCTTGTCCGCCCTTGGAGGGTGTGTCGAGGAGGTCAGTCTCTGCGGCGACTCAAGAGGTCTAGATTCTCATGAGCCCCTGCTACTGCAGGGGCTTATGAGAATCTAGGCCTCTTGCAGATAATATTATTAGAGTCTGGCTGAGGGATTGTCAAATCATGCAGGGCCCAATAACACAGATGGCTTTACGTTGCCTTGCAATCTGAATAACTTGAGGACAGGGTCTGTGAGATACGAGTCTTTCTTTCGACTGTTCTTCGGCATCCTGGCGACTAGTTTCAAAAGTGCGTGCGAAATACTTGGATTTTGTGAAACTTGATTTTTTAAATATTTTTTTTTTACAAGTTCTGTTTGACGCATTTGTTTTGTTTCCGAAATCTTTGTTTGTTCCAACGCGGGACCAAAAGCTATAATCATCCAAGGAACATGGATTTAAAGTGGTGTCTGCAAGAGGCATAGATCCTCATGAGCCCCGCAACTGCGGGGGCTCATGAGGATCTATGTCTCTTAGCATATAGATCGTGTTGACCTTTTCTCAGCTAAGGGGATAATTTATTAAACTTTGATATATTTTTTTTAAGTTCAGAATTAAGGCCTAATTCTGGTATATTTGTGAAACTTGAGTTTTTCAGTTTTCCCTGCAAGGTATGTTACTGTATTGGTTACTGTCAAACCTTCAGACAACAGTCACCTCAAACAGTCACCTCAGTAAGTGATAGAACAGCTGTGGCCGTTCAGTGTAGATATGCGACCGTAATAGAAAGGTCCTTAATACAAAAATGAAAGAGATAATTATGTACTTCAGAGGTCAGACATGCGACCGCTCTGAAAGGTGGCCACTAGAGCAAGTGGGGTGCCTTTTAACTCTTTCGAGACTTGCCGCGTCCGGATTCGCGGCACAAAGCCGCGAATCCGGATGCGGCATGTCTCGAAAGAGTTAATTAATTCAATAGTGTTGCCTGGGGCAAAAAAGGGGGGGGGGGGGCTGGGTAGAGAGCGGGGGGTTGGGGGGTGGGGAGGAGTAGAAATAGAGAGTGAAGTCGAGGAAGAGAGTGGGGTGCCCTTTAACTCTTTCAAGGTGCCCCGCATCAATAGCTGCGGAAGCGTCGTATAGCGTTGCATCAGGCAACGCAATACGACACTCCCGCATCTATTGATGTGGGGCGCCTTCACAACTCAATACGACACTTCCGCAGCTATTGATGTGGGGCGCCTTCACAACGCTATACGACACTTCCGCAGCTATTGATGAGCGGCGCCTTCACAACTCAATACGACACTCCCGCAGCTATTGATGTGGGGCGCTCTCACAACTCAATACGACACTTCCGCAGCTATTGATGTGGGGCGCCTTCACAACGCTATACGACACTCCCGCAGCTATTGATGTGGGGCGCTCTCACAACTCAATACGACACTCCCGCAGCTATTGATGTGGGGCGCCTTCACAACTCAATACGACACTCCCGCAGCTATTGATGTGGGGCGCCTTCACAACGCTATACGACACTTCCGCAGCTATTGATGTGCGGCGCCTTCACAACTCAATACGACACTCCCGCAGCTATTGATGTGGGGCGCTCTCACAACTCAATACGACACTTGCACAGCTATTGATGTGGGGCGCCTTCACAACGCTATACGACACTTCCGCAGCTATTGATGTGCGGCGCCTTCACAACTCAATACGACACTCCCGCAGCTATTGATGTGGGGCGCTCTCACAACTCAATACGACACTTCCGCAACTATTGATGTGGGGCGCCTTCACAACGCTATACGACACTCCCGCAGCTATTGATGTGGGGCGCTCTCACAACTCAATACGACACTCCCGCAGCTATTGATGTGGGGCGCCTTCACAACTCAATACGACACTCCCGCAGCTATTGATGTGGGGCGCCTTCACAACGCTATACGACACTTCCGCAGCTATTGATGTGCGGCGCCTTCACAACTCAATACGACACTCCCGCAGCTATTGATGTGGGGCGCTCTCACAACTCAATACGACACTTCCACAGCTATTGATGTGGGGCGCCTTCACAACGCTATACGACACTTCCGCAGCTATTGATGTGCGGCGCCTTCACAACGGTCACGACCCCCGCTTCCGGGGCGCGAACAATGAGCTCTACAACTCGATATACACCCGACCCACACTAACACAAGCCTAACACAAACACCAGAGGGACAATAACGACGACATTTATTACATATAACCCTAACAATAATCAAACTCAATCCTAACCACGCATTCACACATCACATTCACACTCACACACGTCCAAACTCCCCACCCCGAATATCCGTTATACACAATACAAAATAACAACAAGATATATAATAAACTAAATATCGCTAATACAAAAGGTTGAGAAAACTAATATATGCTTAACAAATATCCTTAATAAAATACAAACGAACAATACATAATAAAACTACTGTCCTTAATAATACGAACGAAACTGAGACTGAAAAGCTTAAATCCTAAGCTACCGGACCCCGACGGAAGCACAAGCGTCAAGCGCTAACGCCAGTTGGCCTTTGCTTCCGCGAAGAGTCCACGACAGCACATGGCTCCTTAAATAACACAGTATTTCAAATAGCACAATATCAAATATACGATGAACCAAATATGCTTACTAAAACACAAATGAAGATCAAGAAAATGAATATAGTTCGTAAGCTACTGAATCTCCCCAGCGGGAGCACGAACGACAAGTTCGACTTAAATTAATGCCTTCGCAATCTAGACATTCACAGCACAAGGCTCCTTTAACTAACACGTTTCCGAATAAACAATATCACGTATATAAATGGAACAAATATCTTTAAATTAACATGACTGAAAGTTGGACAAACTCAATATATTTCACGTCACCGGACCTTCTCGCCGAAAGCACAACCGTTAAGCTCAGCTCCGCTCAACGCTATTGCTTCCGCGATAAGGCCCTTCGTAACACAAGCTGCTTTTAACTAATACAATTTCTCAAAAACTTTCCGTCACTGTGACAAAGCTCCTCTCACAATATAGTCACTACGAGGAGATGAAATAAATCTCACAACGTTCTTTACGAGATCATAAACAAGCAAAGCTTCACTTAAATAGCTTAGAAATAACTAAATGGGACGACCCGACCTGACTAAACACGGGCGTGCCGCAACACTCGCAACAACACCCAGGTCCGGCGTCGTAGCCCAACAAGACGGAGTGACAGTTTTCCTCCACTCTCAGTACCACATCACGGTGGCAGACTTAGCCAGTTAGTTCTTTAAGCTTTAGGCCGTTGGATTTGGACCATTTGATTAGGATGCAATAAAACACAGGTGCCAAAATACATATAAATAACTAACAAAAGAAACAAAATAATTACATCACCCTTCCCGCAAGTTTAATGCCGTCTTTTATATTTCCTTCACCTCTCTCCGGCAACAATAATTTCAACCTCAACAGAATACATATTTACACGTCACCACATGACTCGCTTCCCATCTTTACACTCTGATGCTAATTACTACAAAATATAACAGATGGCATTCACTTCTACATTCTATTCTTACAATTGCCCCCCAAACACACTAACCAAAATAATAATAACAGAACAAGCAAACACAAACAAACCCTCCGAGCAAATGGCCACTAAAGAATTGTTGCGTGTACTTAGTGCCATCCGTGAAGACGCCCCGGCTAAGACGAAGACATACAAGGACAAGACAAGCCAGGGGTAAAGTCGCCGCAGCTCTTCTTCTTTTCTCTCCTTCCTCGGACACCGGCTCCGGGACGACCGAAAACCGTATCGCTGGGCCGATACAAAACGAACGACACAGCTGCTTGCGGCCTTCAGCAAATGGCGAACCACGCCTGAAAGACCACCCTAGGAGACTGCTGGTAAAGCGACTGACTCGTTCGCAGTTGGAAAAGCGACTGTCCAACAATTTGGATAACGTTAGGTTAGCAAAAAAAAAAAAAAAAAAAAAAAAAAAAAAAAAAAAAAAAAAAAACCGCTCACTAAATCATGTGATTGAAACTCCACGTGAAACAATAACCACCCGATCGCGGAGACCGGGCGACCACGTGCGTCACGCCGTCCACCAAATTCCCGCACTGCAGCAAATACTCGTGTACAGGCCAAATACTAGACACCTATGCTAACGCTATCCGGTGACTAACTAAATCCTGTGGCACCCCTCTAAACTTACTCCCCTACAAAATTAGACGAAAAAAAACCGTGTCGTGACATCAACGCTATACGACACTTCCGCAGCTATTGATGTGGGGCGCCTTCACAACGCTATACGACACTTCCGCAGCTATTGATGTGGGGCGCCTTCACAACGCTATATGACACTTCCGCAGCTCTTGATGTGGGGCGCCTTCACAACGCTATATGACACTTCCGCAGCTATTGATGTGGGGCGCCTTCACAACGCTATATGACACTTCCGCAGCTATTGATGTGGGGCGCCTTCACAACGCTATACGACACTTCCGCAGCTTTTGATGTGGGGCGCCTTCACAACGCTATATGACACTTCCGCAGCTATTGATGTGGGGCGCCTTCACAACGCTATACGACACTTCCGCAGCTATTGATGTGGGGCGCCTTCACAACGCTATATGACACTTCCGCAGCTATTGATGTGGGGCGCCTTCACAACGCTATACGACACTTCCGCAGCTATTGATGTGGGGCGCCTTCACAACGCTATATGACACTTCCGCAGCTATTGATGTGGGGCGCCTTCACAACGCTATATGACACTTCCGCAGCTATTGATGTGGGGCGCCTTCACAACGCTATACGACACTTCCGCAGCTTTTGATGTGGGGCGCCTTCACAACGCTATATGACACTTCCGCAGCTATTGATGTGGGGCGTCTTCACAACGCTATACGACACTTCCGCAGCTATTGATGTGGGGCGCCTTCACAACGCTATATGACACTTCCGCAGCTATTGATGTGGGGCGCCTTCACAACGCTATACGACACTTCCGCAGCTATTGATGTGGGGCGCCTTCACAACGCTATACGACACTTCCGCAGCTATTGATGTGGGGCGCCTTCACAACGCTATACGACACTTCCGCAGCTATTGATGTGCGGCGCCTTCACAACGCTATACGACACTTCCGCAGCTATTGATGCGGGGCGCCTTGAAGGAATTAAACCGGTGACCGTTCGACGGCGGAAAGATTTTTACCCCTTGACTTCTATAGACGATACCGTTCGGCGGAAAAATGCACATGACTACGCGCCTCATTCGGCGAACGGTATAGTCAGCAGCAGTGAATGGGTTAAGGGGGGAAATGACGCGGGGAAAGTTGGCTGTGTGCAGGAGAACGGATCCGTCCTCTATTGCAAAACATTCACGTGTGGAAACTAATTGCTGTGGTAAACCGAAATTGTACTCTAAAGGGAAATGCAGGAGTCTGTCCTGCAAAGCTCAAAAAGATAGCAAGTCCATTTTTGTGAAAAGCGAGATTTTCGTTGTAATACAACGAAAATCTCGCTTTTCACAAAAACGGACTTACTGTCATGTGCCTGAAGTGGTCGTCAGTGTGCAACTGCATGGAAATAAAATGCATGCGTGGTTTGATATGCAAACCAGTTTCCAAGCTGTAACACACTCTAATGGATGTGACGCAGCTAAAGTGAAACGGTAAATGTTTGAAAGATCAGGAATAATGCATGAAACATGGAAAAGCAATTTGCAGATTTCAAAATCTAGGGTGTATGTGTGTTTGAGTTTGTGTGTGCGTGTGTGTGCGTGTGTGACTGTGTGTGTGAGTGTGTGTGTGTGTGTGTGTGTGTGTGTGTGTGTGTGTGTGTGTGGGTGCGTGCGCGCGTGCGTGCGCGCGAGGGTGTTATGTAAAAAAAACAATTCTGTTTCCCTACTCACATCATAAAGCTTTTGCCAACTGACAAGTCTGCCGGATAAAAAAACGACTTTGGTATCTCAAGGACGGTGATCTAAGAGGATCAATTAGCTTGGCGTCCGAACACGCAAAGTAGTTCATGATTATCTGATTATGCACAAAGCTTATCAGATTCACAACCCTTGGGCTATCCTGACCGATCTGATTCTGACGACGTTTTGTTAGTTAGTGCTCATCGCACGATTACACTTCTCATTTTATCATATTGCGTTTTGGGTCTACTTTTTTGTAGTTGTTGAGATGTGGCAATTGAAGCTAGCCCTTTTTCGCATCAATTTATTTTTACCCTTTGGCTGTCGGTAGCGCTTTTTGTCGCGATGATTCCTGCAGGAATAACAACATCCTGACGTCCTGCAGGAATAACAACATCCTGACGTCCTGCAGGAATAACAACATCCTGACGTCCTGCAGGAATCATCGCGGCAAAAAGCGCTACCGACAGCCAAAGGGTGAAAATAAATTGATGCGAAAATTTTCTTTCATGCCCATAGCAACCAAGCGCCTTCCCACATGCTACTATCAGGCTTATTTCTACCTAGATCAACTGAAAGACTTAATACCTCAAAACTTACCCCCTTTGTAGTCTGATCGGTTGATGTAAACGAGCTCGACATTTCCGAACGAAATGCTTATGACCCCCTGCAGTTGCAAGGTTCATGAATATCTATGCCACTGGCAGTCGGAAGATTCTGCGCTGGATTTTCGCTGTGCAGATAAGGTGAAAATCTTTCTACTAATTTCAAGTACCATCTTCGTTTCAGGAGGCAAACATGATGAACCAGGACTCCGCAAGCACGTTGCAGACGTTCTCACGCAGGTGCAGGGGTTCATGAGAATCTGCGCCTCTTGCAGCTGGGAACTCGTTGGCTGATTTAAATTTCTTCTGGGGCCCTAATCCACTTCAGCCAAAGGCCCAGGCCCTCCACAACCGTCGCTATAAACTTGAATTAAAAACAAATTCTCGTTCTCCCAGCTGCACAGCGCGGGATGCCAGTGTTATGAAGGTTTTAGCCCCTTCACTGCTGAGAAAAAAAGTAAAGATCGACCACCCAAAGGCGAGAGGCATTGATCCTCATGAGCCCCCGCATTCGCAGGGGCTCATGAGGATCGATGCCTCTCGCTTTGAGCATCCACGATCCTTGGGTGGTTGGGATTCCATGACGTGGAGTGTGCTATGGCTTCAGAAAAGCGACTTGCGGTCACTGGCGGTAAAGGGGTTAGGGTGCCGCCATTGCACTTTGCATCTCAGGGCAGGGCTATCGGGAAAATGAAACTCGGCATAAATCAGCAATCTGAAGAAAAAAATGTGATGCACTGACCCTGGGTAATTTGTCAGTCTTTCATGCGCCTGTGTGTTTGGATCGTTAAGGGTTGGGTGAGGTGAGGTGGGGATGTGGGGGGGGGGTGGGGGTGGGGGGGGGGGGTAGGGCGGGGGGAGAGGGTGATTTAGTAAAGAGCAGATCAGGTTGGGCGTGGGGTGGGGGAGAGAGTGGAAATATGTGGGGGGGGGGGGAGGGGGGATAGGGGGGGGGATACGGTGCGAGCTTGCTTGCGCATAATTATGTGGTCAAACGTTCTCGTGATTTTGTTGTTGTTGTTGTTGCTGTTCTCTCTTGTTAAAGGACTTTTTTTTTCAAAGTAAAAAAGGTTAATAGTTCATAATATCTCCTTTGTAAATGTTTTTGGGTATGTCTCACAGTTATGTTGAACGATGGGACTAATTTAACCCTTTGAGTGTCGGTAGCGGTTTTAGGAATCATCGGAAATTGTAGGAATCATCGCGACTAAAACCGCTACCTACACGCAAAGCCTTAACTCCTTCTACCCCAGACACACCACAAGAAGATAAGGATTGATCATGTTAGTTCAAGGGTGATGCCAGAATAGCTTGGCGCCTATGGGCGCCAAGCTATTCTGGCATCACCCTTGAACTATCATGGTCGATCTGTGTCCTGCACTGCAATGCAGTCTTCAGAGGACAACGGCAAAATTTGGGGCTTTCGGTGTTGGGGTAGAATGAGTTAACCATTATTTAATCGTGCAGTGTGAATGTCCCCAAAGGATAGACTTTTCTGCACTTCATATTCTCCTTTGCTGCAAAACAGATCCAGTTATTGACTTGCACACAAGCGCCATTAAAAACAGTATTCCATACGTGTGCCTAATCACATATATTGTGAAAAGACTGGTAGAACATTCCTAGTTGAGAAGCAAGGCAACATTGAGAGCAAGTTTAGCAATCAAAGCCCACGCTGAATAGAGCAGGTCGCTTTAAGCCTTCCGCCTTCCACGGCCCATCGTTCAATTCTTCCACGTTTGATGTCCAGAGTTGTTTATTCATTTGTCGCTTCAAACGTTGGACGTCTTTTCTTCTTCACAGCCTTTGTTTATCGTCATTACACGGCATCTACAAAACTACAAATTAACCTTTTGGCTGTCGGTAGCCATTGTGTTGCGATGATTCCTGCAGGAATCATCGCGACAAAATCCGCTACCGGACAGACAAAATGTTTTAGGTTGGCTATAATTCACTGCATTCGCCCACATCCGCTAATTCTTAACTTGCTCTAGAGCGGGCATGCCACTTCAGGTCTAATCGCTCAAAACTGATCCACCGTCGAGTCTCTTCTTCTTCCTGACAATGTAGAAATGGACTTGCAGGTTAGACAAGTTGGAAAATATATGAGTGATACTGCCGTCACTATTCCCTCGGCTGCCGAGAAAAAGTGATCACGAAACATCTGCAAGAGGCATAGATCCTCATGGGCCCCCGCATATGCGGGGGCCCATGAGGATCTACGCCTCTTGCTGACGCCACTTTGTATCTATGTTCCTTGGACGGCTGGGGATTTTTGACGTTGATTTTACAACGATTTCATAAACATAGTCTGCTTCAAATGGTTATTGACGACGAAACAAACATACAGCAGAGGATAACCCAAAGAAAAAATAAACACGCTAAGCTCGTTCAGCCCGGGACTCACCACAGCAAGATATGGCTCGACCATGATAGTTCAAGGGTGGTGGCAGGATAGCTTGGCGCCTATAGGCGCCAAGCTATTCTGCCACCACCCTTGAACTATCATCGTCGATCTGTTTCTTGAATTGTAATGCAGTCCTCAGAAGAGAACTGCAAAATGTGGGTATTTCGTACCTGGATCACAGTGAGTTAGAAAAGACAGTCTTATCTAAGCGTGCAACCTTCTTTGGGCCATTTTCTGCATTTTACACGCTTGGCAGTCACCATTTTGGTCTGGAGTACACACACGGCAGAAATGCAGGTATCCTACCCAACAGAATCCACCCCTGACAACGGCTCTTTTGTGACACCTGGGTACGCGTACCACTTTCGTAACTACAACAGAACCTGCTTTGAGCGACCCTCCTTAGGAGAAACTGCCTGTCATTAAAGACCATAGCTTTAGTCACCTGAATCATGGTCTTACATGACAAGTGACATGTTCTGGCCTTCAAAATTTCCCTTGAAAAGCACCTCTCTCTTAAAACTAGCCTTACAGACCATCATTACAGACCATCATTTAGGTGGCTGTAGCTGTGACTGTGGCTGTAGTCACCTAAATGATGGTCTTTAAGAGCATCTTTCTACTGACCACTTTTTTCTTCTTTCTTGCACACAAAAAAAGATGGTTTCAAATTCTCAGGGTTCAACATTAGCCGTTAGCCGTCTTCAGGTGACGTTTTACGCGTATGATTCCTGGACCTGTGCACACAGGGTAAAACAAAAAGAATCACTTTTTTCTTTACGTATTTGTAAAAAAATTCTTGAACACGATTTACCACTAAGCGCGTCAAACAAACCCCACCTCCGACGAAAAATCCCAATTCTCCATTACCCAGAAAGCAAAGGGAGTTAATGCAACAGAGTAATTTGAGAAGGGAACTGACAGTTATCTCCCCTGCAGTGTGGTTATGTCCCTTTTATTGTCCTCGTGCATCAAGCGCGTGTCACTTGGAATGGAGACAGAATTCAGGCTCGCCTTTATGACCTAGAGACGATCCTTCGGCCGGACTTTGCCGTTTGCAAGAGGCGTAGATTCGCATGATCCCCTGCTTTGCAGGGGCTCATGAGAATATACGCCTCTTGCTGGCGATGATCGGTCCTTCTAGATCTATGTCTGCTCGTTTGAGGGAGAGATCTGGGTTTGCGTTGATGGTACTGAATTGATATGAGCATGAGAAGGCGTAGAAATAAAATTTCGTTGTGGATATGATTTTCTCGCACGTGTGAATGTTTAATGCTTATCATTACTGTGACTACAATGGATTACATAACACACGTGATTGTTATTCTATACATTCTCCTCTCCTTGCCCCCTTGCCCTTCCCAACCCCCCTTCTCCCCTATTCCCTCTCTTCTCCGGCTCCCCTCACCCCCGGGTCTGTCTTTGGAGACGTAAAGCTGTTAGCAACTTCGTTGAGTGTTCACATGCTCTTGTTCTGGGCTTGTATCCGTCTCGTGATCCTGGAGTGTTCACATTGCTCTTTGTTTCTGGGGCTTGTATTCCTGTCTTCCATGGTCCATTAGTCTGAATGTTTCTTCTTTCAAACTGTTTATTTTGCTTACACTGTCTTGTACAGGGGCGGATCAGTTACCTTCAAGGGGTGCGGGGTGTGTGTGTGTGTGTGTGTGTGTGTGTGGGGGGGGGGTCCAACTTTTTGTTTGGGACCTTCAACTTGACATAAAATGTGTGTCGAAATGCAACAACAACAAAAAATCAAATAGGGAGGGGGTGGGGGAGGGGGGGAGTGGTGGTTCCAAACACCCCATAAAAGGACTTTGTTATAGCATTTTAAACAATTTTGGGCCTGGAAAAGGGTTCCGGAACCCTTAGGATCTCCCCCTCTCCCCCATAGATCCGCCCCTGTTGTAGAATTTCATTTTAAATGAGTTGAAATTGCTAACTGGCCTTGTGCGCCCAAGAGATCATAAGTTAGGCTTTTGCGGTGAATGTATATTTTATATCATTCCTATTTTAAATTGTAATGATTTATCACTTTTTGTATGTGTTTGTGTGTGTTTGTGTGTGTGTGTGGGGGGGGGGGGGAAGGGGGGGGGGGGTTGTAACCTGGTGTTGAGTATATGTAAACTATAAAGAAAATGCACTCTCTGACATTTATTGTGTGTTAGTGCGTGCGTGCGTGTGTGTATTTTTCTTGATACATTTGCCGCAAAAACAACGCGCTCATTCTATGGCAGGTGTGTTGAAAGGTCCTGGTGGCACAGTTGCAGTGCGCCTGAATGGATCAGTGTTCCCGCTGCTCGGCGTTAAACCTCAATAACTAACTGGATCAGTGTTCAGGTCTTACTGTGACTCCAGCCACAGGCAATACCTGACACCGTCCCCATTTCGGTCGTCCATTATCACTTCGCGTATCGCGGGCGTTGAACACTGAAATAATCAGCCACACCGGCTAAACATAATTCAATGTTGTGGTTTGTCTTCCCACACCTTGCGAGGCGCGCACGTCCAGACTGTCTGTCTCCCTCGATTCGCTGCCGTCAGGCAACAAATCGAGAGAGACAACCAGTGTTGGCCGCGTCCTGAATAAGTCTTCGCTGCCGTCGGCCATGAGACCACGGATTGGATCGGGTTGGAATGGATGCACGGATGGATGTCGTCGACCTTGAACAATAGCTTGACGCGGCGTCTTCTGTTCCAGCCCTCCTGTTTTATGCCGATGACTCAGCGTATCCATTCGGCGCTTGCGTCGTTTGTCTTTGCACTGCAAAAAAATATGTATGTACGTGTGTGCTGCAAGGTCTGCGAGGTTCAAAATCACAAACTGAACCAACACTGCGCTCGGGTCTAGCTAGAACCGCAACGTTGAATACCAGAGCGAATGTCGTCATAGCTGGTTAGTTAGGTTTGTTAACGTTGGTTGGTTAGTTAACGTCCAAGTACCTGAGTGACAATTGACAAGCACTAACTAATGGGGGGGGGGGGGGAGACAAGGACAGCTATTGTTGTGGGGTACGACCTGAAAACGTATCAATTCAGGCGCACTACAACAATGCCACTTTGATTTACCAGGACCTTAATCAACTGACATCAACGGATCAACGGAAGCTGCCACCAAACTTGTTGTCTCTCTCATCCTATCTCGCATCGACTATTGCAACTCTCTCCTTTCCGGCCTCCCTCTCTCCACAACGTTCACTCTCCAGCACGTCCAGAACAATGCTGCCCGCCTCGTCCTCAGAAAGAAAAAATCCGACCACATCACTACCCTGCTCAAACTCCTTCACTGGCTCCCCATCCCCCAACGCATCCAATTCAAGATTCTGTCTCTCTGCTACAAATCCCTGAACAACTACGCTCCTGCCTATCTCTCCAACTTACTTCACCCCTACACTCCTTCCCGCTCCCTCCGCTTCGCCTCCGACCCTCTCCGCCTCCACATCCCCCGCACCAAACTCAGCACTTTCGGCCCCCGCTCCTTCTCCGTCTACGGTCCATCCACCTGGAACACTCTCCCACTCTCTCTCCGTCAGAAACACTCACTCTCCTCCTTCCAGTCCGCCCTCAAAACTCACCTCTTTCAACAGTTCTAGCACTATAACATCACAACACTCCCCACCCCAAGCTGACTGTCGTAATGTATTTGTGGTACGTGAGTCATTGTCTAAAGCGTGAGCATGCGTGCGCGAGTTGTGAGTGCGCGCTTAGAGTTATAATTATTATAAGATAAGCGCATTATAAATACCGTAATTATTATTATTACATACTATGTAGATCAAGCCCGTCCTTTTGTCTGGCAAATGCCATTAGTGTAACGATTGATGGTTTCTGCAGCGTGGCTTCGTTATCAATGAGTTGCTCGGTTGGTTGGTTGGTTGGTTGGTTGGTTGGTTGGTTGGTTGGTTGGTTGGTTGGTTGGTTGGTTGGTTTGGTTGGTTGGTAACATCCGGTCATCTTGAGCGGTGACTGACCGGTTGGTAAGCTCCATAAGCCCAATATGACTGATTTGAGACGAATTTAATATAACCCTCTGGCTGTTATGTCGGTAGCGGTTTTTGACGCTATGATTCCTGCAGAAACCACCGCGACAAAAACCGCTACCGACAGCCAAAAGGTTAAAAGATGGTAATATCAGTCCGGCAGACCTCTAGTTTCTTCCAGATGAGACCGAGTGATTTAGATCACTGGAGAAAAAATCAGGTTGAAAAGTCAGCTCAGAAACAGCAAGAGGGTATCGGTTAGACGTCTGCCGCAGCTTGGACCGCGCACGGCCGTGCGCGGTCCAAGCTGCGGCAGACGTCTAACCGAGTTTCTTTTGCTGTAATGGAAAGTTGACTGTGTGGTATACATTTTGGTTACAGCTTGGAGCTAATACACGAGTGTCCTTTATATATATACTAACGATCAAAAGAAATGCCACTTCAGTGTTTCCGATGATTCGAATGATGTCTCATTTCTTTTGCTCGTTATTATACCTTCTTTTTTTTTCTGAAGCGTAATACATCTGTCCATACGTCTATCGTCTATTTCTTTCTTATTCGAAAGCTAGACAATGCAGAAAATGGATCTGTTTTTGCTGTCGCGGGATTACACACTGCTTAGGCCATGGGACTCGTGAGAATTTGTTCACCCTTGGTCATTGTTTTTTTATGTTTAACCCTTATCATTCGGATTACACCATATGCCATGACGCGAAGCTTATAGTGACGTCATTTTGCTGCTCGTGCTATTCTTCTTCTTCAGAATTCGTGTCGCTACTCCAGCCCACAGAGCGTACTAATGGCGGGAAGCGCTGTGTGTGCCGGCGTGTGTGTTGATCAGAGGTTGGCTTAGAGAGGATGGAAATGGATCAGACAATAATAAGCTTACAAATATGAACAACTCTGAATGTTTTCCTAAAAGAAAAAACGCACGTGAGCTCCAAACAATACGGTCGACTTTGGGATGAAATCTTAATCTTGTTTTCCTGCAATGATTGACAAAAATTTGCTTAGCACTGTGAATTACGAATCTTCAGCCGTAACAGTTTTGTTTTTGAGGGAAGGGGATATGGGGGTGGTGGTGTGGTGTGGTGTGGTGACTTCTATCCAAAAATGGAAGTCTTGTGCGCGCGTGCAGTACTGATTAATTGTGGCACGCGCTGGGAGCGAGATGTGATGCGCAGTGACATTGTGACTCACACGTGTGTCTCACTACCTCTTTCCATTCCGGGGCTCCATGTGGAATGAGGATCGAATTGATGAAAAAAGCCCAAGGGTAGTGCCCGATTACCGTCACTACCCTTGTCATATCGTAATTTCACATCATCTTAAATATTAAGAGTTTTTTTTTTTTTTTTTTTTTTTTTTTAATAAAGGAACATACTGTCGAATTCCATACGACCATTCTCACGTTCATAGGCAAGGGTATGCTGTTGTCAGTGCCGGATACAACAGATATTTCACTTAGAGAACCGCTAGGTCAGTGTCAGTCGCAATCCGCAATAATTTTTGTCCTCGTTAATCACTACACACATGATACGAGCGAAACTTAAACCTTGACCAATGACTTTTCAGTCGGGGGCAAAACATCGGTAGTAAACATTGTCTCCAAGTCTCTGGGCGTTTATTCCGAAAGCTTTTTGTGACGGACTTTTAAAAATGACAGAGAAGGTCCATTGTGAAGTGACATACTATCATGGCGGCATCAAACCAGTTTAGCAAGAGACCCTAGAGCCCGCGTCGGCCGCTGTGGGCCCGCGCACAGCACTGCGGCCGACATCGTCCCGATAGCCTATTGCTAACTGTTCGGGTAACAACATGCTCTGTTGCAAAACAGTTCTGGCAGCGTTGGCACGCGCGGAACAAAGACTTGCAGCAGTTATGGCGGCAGTTCCGGATCGCGCACCCGTTAGCATGCAGGGTTGGCCGGCCTTGGCATTGAAAGGGCCCAGCGCGGGATTAGTGTCTGGGGGTTGGGACGTGCCGGATTTGTTTTGTCGCAAATTAGTGGCGCTCAGCTTGCAAAAGAACTATCGTATTCTCACACTTTGGGGGTAATAAGTCGATGGTTTGGGATCTCTCTGTGTGTGTAGGGGGTGGGGGTGGGGTGGGGTAGGGGGTGGGAAGGGTAGGTTGGGGTGGGGCTAGAAGGGTGGAAGGGGTTAAGGGGGAGGATGGAGGGGGGTGGGGGGAGATTGAGGCATGCTGTTCAGTGAAGGCAAAAGGCAGTAAGTCCATTTTTCGTGAAAAGAGAGTTTTACAGACAATGGACGTGATGTTTCTTGGCCTTTCGCAGAGCATGAGGGCGTGTGGTCAAGGTGTGTGTGTGTGTGTGTGTGTGTGTGTGTGTGTGTGTGTGTGTGTGTGTGTGTGTGTGTGAGGGGGGGGGGGAGTGAAGGTGAGGGGGGGATGAGGGAGTACACGTGTGTGTACGTGGATACGTGTGTGTGTGTGTGTGTGTGTGTGTGTGTGTGTGTGTGTATGAATGTGTGTGTATGTGCGTGTGTGTATGCGCGTGTGTGTATGCGTGTGTGTATGTGCGCGTGCGTGCGTGAGTACGTGTGTATGTGTGTGTGTGTGTGTGTGTGTTTGTGTGTGTTTGGGTGATGGTGAGGAGGGTGGGGGGGGGGGAAGATGGGGTACAAATGTGTGTACATGGATGTGTGTGTGTTGTGCGTGCGTGTGTGTGTTTGTACGTGAGTACGTGTGTGTGTGTGTGTGTGTGTGTGTGTGTGTGTGTGTGGGTGTGTGGGGGGGGGGTGATGGTGAGGATGGAGGGGGGGGGGAAGATGGGGGTACAAATGTGTGTACATGGATGCGTGTGTGTGTGCGTGAGTACGTGTGTGTATGTGTGTGTGTGTTTGTGTGTGTGTGTGTGTAAATACATGCGTGCGTATGTTTGTGTCTGTCCACGCGCGTGTGTCAAGTAAAGCGTGTGATTGTGTCTGCTTGTCTGTGTGCCATTTCTAGCTACACATTATTGATCGCACGACAAGAGACGACCAGCAGGTTGGAAATGTGCACCGCGGCCGGCCATGAATGTTTTGTGTGTAGAGCCCGGGGCCGGGAGAGGACGTGGACACTGGGGACGGGAAGCCGTACAAGAAAATGCAGCTGTACAAACTGGTTGCCTCCATCAGTTCGCTACCGCTGAGCCAGCGGCTGCGAATCGACGGAGACAACCAGTGTAGCAATTGCATTTCCTTGGCGCGTTGTTTTGTCACATTATTATTTTACATTTAACTATTCCTTTCTACAAAATAAATCGCACATATGAGGGTAGTGCCTGATTAGCTTGGCGCCTTCCAGGCGCCAAGCTAATCAGGCACTGCCCTTGTGATGCCACGGTCGACCACTTTTACGCTGGAAGTGAAATAAGTTAATTTTTCAAATAGACCCAATCAGCCTAAATCTGCATCGCTCTTCAAGACAACGCGACAGGACTGAGATTGGAATGGGAATGGGGGGGGGGGTAAGGGGGGGGGGAGGAGGAGGGGGAGAGGAGGAGGGTGGGGACGGCAGGGGTGGGGGTGGAAGTGTGTGTGTGTGTGTGTGGGGGGGGGAGGGATGGAACTGGCAGGAGGAGAAAGAATAGGGTGGAGGGGGTGGGGTGGGGTTAAGAACTAGCTTAACTGCGACATTTTGTAGTGGCCTTGACACTGGTCCGACGCAATGCGCACGACAGCCTCGAATTTGTCAGAACTGAACAATTCAGTTGTCGAAAAGTCAGATGTAGTAGGGCTGACGTTTTCTTAACCGTTAACCCGCGACGTTCGCAGGCAAACTACCGCCGACGTTGAAAACAATCAATCCTACTTTTTTCATTCATTCATTCATTCATTCATTCACTCATTCATTCATTCATTCATTCATTCATTCATTCATTCATTCATTCATTCGTTCGTTCGTTCGTTAAATACATACATTCATTCATTCGTTCGTTTGTTCATTCATTCATTCATTCATTCATTCATTCATTCATTCATCCATCAGTCGTTGGTTCGTTGGTTCATTCATATATTAATTAATTAATTCATTGATTTATTCACTCAAGCATATTTTATGTTTGCATTTTTCTATTCTTGTTCGTCTGTTCATTCATGCATTCATGCATGCATGAATCCATCTATTCATTCGTTCATTCGTTCATTCAATCATTCAATCATTTATTCATTCGCTCGCTCGTTCGTTCGTTCATGTGTTGTTTTTTATTTTTCTGTTCCTTTGTTTGTTTCTTGGTTGGCTACGTCGCCTGTTCTTGTGTTAATGTGTTTTATCCCTGCTGGCGTTCGTTGTATCTTCTTTCCGTCTTCAGTGTCTTTAGCTGCCTGTCCTGTAACCCCTTTGTTGCCAGCGATCAAGGATTTCGCGTCAGAAGCCACTGCACCCTGATCCACACTCGCTTAAAAAACCACGAACTACATAGGACCAGAAATAGGCATAAAGACCATAGTACCAACAAGAGACATAAATCCTCATGAACCCCCGCGAATGCGGGGGTTCATGAGGATTTATGTCTCTTGCAGACGGGTGTGTTTCTCCATGCCCCTACAGTTAAAGAGGTTAATTTTGTTTTGTTCCTTCCTGTGATTGTTTATTTGTGTACGTGACGTTTGAGTTGTCGTCTCCGTGTTGTTCGCGATAAATAAACCTTGCCTGCACAGACCCGTGTTGGAGATTTGTAACACAGTTGGGCGGCAACCTGACCTGTCAAACAGGATACCACCGATTTTAACTGTGCGTTTTCTTGAATTGCCCCCCGCAGAAAAGAAACTAGTCTCACTCTAATTAAAACGTTCCCCAGGGGAGCTCTTACCCACGTGACCTTACACACACCCCAATCAAGAGCTGTCGTCCGCCTAAAACGATCTTTTAAACCTTCACTGCAAGAAGACACTGACCGCGGTTTTTAAAAATAATCTCTGACGAAATGGCTTTATCATTTCAAGGTCGAAAAACCGCAGCTGTCCAAGGAACGTGGACACAGAACGGGATCAGCAAGAGGTACAGATCCTCATGAGCCCTTGCTACTGCGAGGGAGCTCATGACGATCTATATCTCTTGCAGTTGGGTGGCGCTCAATCTTAAAACCACTGAACGAGCTATACCCAACTGACACACATCCCCCATTGTTTGAGGCGGCACAGAGCCTCTTGACTCACCGCAATATGGGCTGCTTCATACGGATCGGTGCCTCTTTCAGGAACAATTGTATATGTGTGTCATTTAGGCGAGTGTTTAACTCTTTCTGACTGCGTATACCAGGGCGCGAAATGACGTCTTCGAACCTCACAGGAGGAGAACGTTAACCTTGTCTGTCCCGGCGGTCTGTAAACGAAGCCAGCAAGAGGCATAGATCCTCATGAGCCCCCGCGACAGCGGGGGCTCATGAGGATCTATGCCTCTTGCGTTTGGGTGCTGTCTGGTCGGGGTTACGAGTCCAATTTTCTGCCGTTTAATCAAGACGGTCCTCTCTCACCAGTCGGAAGCGCAACTCAGCATAATCGCACAGTAAAACCCCAAGCGAGCATGAAAAAGAAATTGGTCAGAAATCTCTCGGACATAAATTGCTTCACTCCGAAACAAAGAAGATTGTGAGAAATTTATTGATCAGCGCGAAAGCCCGCGGACATTAATTGGTGAAATAAAACAAAGAGAGCACCCCTCAGTGACAGGCGCAGGAACGTGTGTTTAATTTTTTTTAAGCTGCTGAGACGGAGAGACGTGACAGGTTTAACGGGACGCGGGTGGTGGATGAAATATGGGTTTTTTCTGACAGAGAGAGAGAGAGAGAGAGAGAGAGAGAGAGAGAGAGAGAGAGAGAGAGAGAAGAGAGAGAGAGAGAGAGAGAGAGAGAGAGAGAGAGAGAGAGAGAGAGAGAGAGAGAGATTCAATGATTTAATGATTCAATGAAGCTTTATTTATCAACGGTTGAGGCATTGACATCGTCACAAACATAGCCATTTTTCAAACCTGCCGTTGCTACAAAACTACGAGACAATATACACAAAACTAAGTATATAAATGTACATGTATATGAAATAAAAACATTGCCAGCATAGAGAAAGAAAGTCAAAGAGAGAGAGAGAGAGAGAGAGAGAGAGAGAGAGAGAGAGAGAGAGAGAGAGAGAGAGAGAGAGAGAGAGAGAGAGAGAGAGATGTTGGTTGGTTGTACATTGCTTAACGTCCCGAAAGCAACAAGACTTTCTCAGGACAGGAGAGAGAGAGAGAGAGAGAGAGAGAGAGAGAGAGAGAGAGAGAGAGAGAGAGAGAGAGAGAGAGAGAGAGAGAGAGAGGAGAGAGAGAGAGAGAGAGAGAGAGAGAGAGAGAGAGAGAGAGAGAGAGAGAGAGAGAGAGAGAAAAGACACACACACACACACAAACACACAAACACACACACACACCCACATATGCACAGACAGACAGACAGACACAGAGACAGAGACAGACATACTGCAAACAGAAACACACAGAGGCGGCAGAGACAGGGAGATTTGTTTTATCAATAACTTGTTACAGCAGAACCTGTTTTGAGCTACCAAGCTTGTAAGAGATTCACCTGTCATTAAAGACCATCATCTGTAACTGTAGCTGTGACTGTGGCTGTAGCTGTGACTGTGGCTGTAGCTGTGACTGTAGCTGTAGCTGTGACTGTGGCTGTAGCTGTGGCTGTAGCTGTGACTGTGGCTGTAGCCGCCTACGTGATGGTCTTTAATGACAAGTAACACCGTTTTTCCTTCAAGATTTCTCTCTACAGAGAGCACCGGCCTATCTTTTAAAGGTAACTTTTCTTCAAAATAAACAACAACAACAAACAAAACAAATGCTTGTTCAGTACAGGTTCTATCCTGGCACCACCCTTAAACTACCATTAATCGAACAATCTTCTGAACCATAACGCAGTCTGTAGAGGACAACCTCACTCAGTTTTGAGTTTGTCACCCACTAATGAAAGTATAAAGGGAGCCTCTATACTTTTTGGTTAGGTTTATGCTAATACGCAGAGCCCTTGGGTAGCCTGCTACCCCAGGGCTCTGCGTATTAGCCTAAACCTAACCAAACTGAGATTAAAGAGCCTTCAACAACCCCCTATACTCCTTGACCTAATCATCACCACATCCATCACCCTTTAACCCTACCCACCACCAGCACCCCCTATTAAAAAAAAAAAAAAAAAAAAAAAAAAAAAAAAAAAAAAAAAACCACCTCTCCCTCATATCTTCATTAGTGGGTTGTTCAAGCAACCGAGCGAGGAATCCATTACTCATGTAGTCTTCCCACGGCAGATCACTCTGTCAATCGCGGTCCGCCAGAGTTATCGACCCATGACAGGCCCAGAATCCCCCGCGCGACTTGCCAGTTTTGCCGTCTCTCATTTCCGGTGACGTCTGTCAGTCAAAATCGGATACTGCGCGTTGAAACGAACAGGCTAGACTCTGGTTTTGCGCTGTAAATGAATCTGCATGCCAGGCATGCCCAAACCCAAACTGAGACACTCTGGTAATATGGCCGCCAACAGCCCGCTCGGCAAGTCTGTATAGGCTAAGGACAAATGGTAACACTAGAACTCAGTGAATCTATAATCGTAATGATTTGCTCTCTTCTGTAATTTTTGACCTTACACCCTATAGACCGTGTCCAAAATTACAGACCAGCGCACCTTTAAAGATTTCACGTAAGTTGACGCCGCACACGTTACACTGCGCGGACTGCGGGCCGGGTCTCATGAGGATCGCTGTGGGGGACCAAAAGTTGTATCCATGTTCCTTGGATGCTTGCGGCTTTCGGTAGCCAATGAACTTGGGCAAAGATTTGAGAACAATATATGTGTACAGTGACAAGAAAGGGGTTCATAATGACTGACAATGTCGAGAAAAAAACACACACCTGAAAACCACACAAAGACAAGAAAGAGAGAGAGAGAGAGAGAGAGAGAGAGAGAGAGAGAGAGAGAGAGAGAGGAGAGAGAGAGAGAGAGAGAGAGAGAGAGAGAGAGAGAGAGAGAGAGAATCAATGAATGAATGAATGAATGAATGATACTTTATTTCTCAAGGATAGAAACAATAGGCGCACAGGTCTCTTTTCGTGTTTGTCATTGCTAAACTACAACATTGAAAACAACATGAAAACAACATGTTAACAGCACACAAACAAACGGCTACAGTCACAGGTCACTTGTGTTACATTCAGATATAAATTCCCAAGTCGCTGAAGGTTACAGTCGCGCACGCACACACGCACACACGCACGCACGCACACACACACACACACACACACACACACACACACACACACACACACACACACACACACACACACACCAATTGATAGGGTCTTGAGGGGGGGGGGGTGCGATGCAAAGTGCGTGTTTATAGACACCGACTGCGCGCTCATGATACAGCTACTCTTGTGTAGGAATATAGTGAAGAGGCAAAACACTACAGTAAAGAGAGAGATATAAAAACTAACAAGTGCAAAACGTAGAACCACAACAATGCGTTAAAAAAGGAAATCATTGACATGACTCTTTTGGACACATTATCTACGTTTCTTTCAAGTTTGCTCTGAGATGTATTGAATGCCTCGTTTGCTGTATATGTGGAAGAAGTGAGTTCCATAACTGATAGGCACCCGCGCACGAAAGGCTGGATTTAAACAAGTCAATTCGGGGCCGTTCAATGACTGCAGAGACTGTTCCTCGAAGTGCTGTAATCCCTCTCGCTCTCAGTGAAAAGCTTACCCAGGTAGAGGGGGGTTTTCCCGTTCAGTGCTTTGTGTACAAGTACCCACTTATTTAACGTAAGGTGTTGATGCAAAGGAAGGAGCCCTGTTGCCTAAAGCTTTTCCTCCAAAGTTAGAGAGGGGATTGGAAGGATCAGTTTAGCTGCGCGCTTGTATAGAGAATTAAGCCTCTTAAGGCTAGCCTCACTACAGCCGTCCCAAATAGTAGAGAGAGAGAGAGAGAGAGAGAGAGAGAGAGAGAGAGAGAGAGAGAGAGAGAGAGAGAGAGAGAGAGAGAGAGAGAGAGAGAGAGAGAGAGAGAGAGAGAGAGAGAGAGAATCAATGAATCAATGAATCTTTATTTTACAACGGTAAAGATATTAACAATGCCAGAGGCAATGCCATTTTTCAAATCTGCCGTTGCTACATCTACAACACAACAATTACATTACATTAATACATGTATAGGACCAACGCCTACGGGTGTGTTGGGGGAGGGGGAGCAATGGTAAGGAAGAAAGAAGAAAAAAAAAAAAAAAGCAACAACACAGCAGCACTATACATACACAGAAGTAGAATGGGTACATTACTAACTATGATATCTACGTATAGAAAGCAAAGCTTGCAGATAGTTATGGCAGCGAAGATAAATGTTTAAAAATACTTTTCTTGAAACATGATACCGTTGGAGTGGTCTTCGTTTGCGATGGAAGGGAATTCCACAAAGTCGCCCCCGAAAATGCTAGACTGGTTTTAAATAAGTCTATTCTGGTTTTGGGTACTACATACAGGCTGTTTGTATCGCCATAGCGGGACTGTGACCGGACTAGCAGCTGGGTTAGATATTCCGGAGTGTTATCATTCCGAATCTTGAAAAGAAGAACACCTTTGTTGAATGCAAACTGATTCTTGAGAGAAAGAAGTCCCGTTTTGTGAATCTTATCATCCGTTGTCAAAGTAGGATCAGGTAAAATTAATTTCGCTGCTCGTCTGTGTAAAGAGTTCAGTCTTTTTAAATGTACATCTCTGCAGCCATCCCACACCGTGGAAGCATAATTAATGTGGGACTGAATATGTGCATAATAAAATAATTTTCTGGTTTCAAAGTCAGTGAAGTGCTTCAGTTTGGACAGCATAAAAATGTTTCTTGAAACAGTTTTACACACTTTATGTGTGTGTGCCGGCCATTTGAGCTGATCATCTATGATAATTCCAAGGAGGCAGTGTTCAGACACCTGCTCAATAGAATTGCCTTCGAAGGACAAATCAAGTGAAAGGGGGGTTAGTTGGTGTTTTTGGCGTGTCGCAATTACCATTGACTTAGTTTTTGCTGGATGGATACTCACTGAGTTAAGTTCACACCAGGCGGACACCTCATCAAGGCTCTGTTGTAAGTTTTCTGCAACCACATTAAGGTTTTTATTTGCCGTGTGGATTGAAGTATCGTCAGCAAACAAGTCACATTCGACAGATTCGGACGTTAG
>BTPG01000004.1:220561175-220601175 GCA_036245525.1 Semisulcospira habei | reverse complement strand
CCGTGGATCAACCGGTTTTTGAGAACGGCCATTTTCTCGCCAATGAACATCTTTATAAAAAAAAAATCCAAAAAAGGGTTTCGAGATCATCGCGACAAAAACCGCTACTGACAAGCAAAAAGGATTAATCTGCCACATCTCTTAGATTTTAATGGTTAACCCATCACCGCAGACAGCTGGGGCAAAGTAGTTTAACCCCTTAACTGTTACGATACTGATGCGATATTGACGTTAGCGCTCGGCGGAGGAAAAGATGTGTAATTACCGTGATTCCCGCCGAACAGTATTGTCAGTAGCAGTAGAGAGGTTAACCCCTTCACTGCCGAGGAAAAAACGGACACCACACTACTGCAAGAGGTATAGATCCTCATGAGCCCCCGCAATTGCGGGGGCTCATGAGGATCTATGCTTCTTGCTGGAACCACTTTGTAAGCATTATTCATGAGACGGATGGAGCTCTTTCGCAGATTTCAGACGTACAATCTACCTACATTAGCAGTGAGGGGCTTAAGCAGACGATGCCAGATCAATTTCTTTCAGCAAGGAAGGGGTGAGGTGGGGGATGGGGTAGAGAGCGAGAGAGAGAGAGAGAGAGAGAGAGAGAGAGAGAGAGAGAGAGAGAGAGAGAGAGAGAGAGAGAGGAGAGAGAGAGAGAGAGAGAGAGAGAGAGAGAGAGAGAGAGAGAGAGAGAGAGAGAGACCTTGGTCTTCGGAAGCAAATGGGTACTTTGGATGTAGGTCAGGAGACTGCTAACTGTTTTTCAATCGACCTTCAGAAAGGTCACCTTTCCCTCCGGATGTTTTGTCTCGTTTTTTACGAGACACACGAGAGCGCATGCTCGTCAAGCGTTTCCGGTTAAAGGGTGTTCTAAGCGTAATCGAAGTGCCCTGCCGTCTGGGCCAATACATTTGAAAATGAAAGTTTAGTTTATTTTTTAAAAGTAGTCGATCGGATCTCGTCCATTGTTTCTTCTTTTGGTGAATGGGTGGGCTATACAGCAGGGATGTGATTGACTGTATCAAATCACTTTAGCTCAATTTAATTCAATTTAATTCAATTTAGTTCAATCAAATTCATTTTAACTCAGTTCAGTTCAGGTCCATTCAATACAATTCAATACAGTTAAGTACAGTTCAGTTCAGTTCATTTCTCATCTCAGTTCAATTCAGTTCAGTTTAGTTCAGTTAAATTCAGTTACATTCAGTTCAGTTCCTTTTACTTCACGTCAGTTCAATTCAATTCAATCCAATTAAATTAAGTTCAGTTCAGTTCCATTCAATTCAATACAATACAGTTCAGATCAGTTCAGTTCTCAGTTCAGTTCAATTCAGTTCAGTTTAGTTCAGTTACATTCAGTTCAGTTCCTTTCACTTCACTTCAATTCAGTTCAATCCAATTCAATCCAATCCAATCCCAATCAAACTCATTTCAATTCAATCCATTCCAATTCAATTCAATTCAATTCAGTATAGTTTAGTTTATTTCAGTTTAATTCTAGGTCACTCCTATTACACTACAGCAGCAGGCATGATGACCATGATTGTTGAAGGGTGGTGCCAGAGTAGCTTGGCTTTGAAGTCAAAAACAAGATTTAAGAAAACGCGATTTTGCAGTTGTCAAAGTAAGTTCGTTTTCTTGACCTGCCCCGACCGACCCAATGCGCAAAGACCATCGGGCCGAAGCCGGCCTTTTGTGCATACGGTATGTAACACTGACCTTTGAGAGCGAGGTCACTCAGACGATACTGTAACTTAGCCCATATCATACTGAGGCTAAAAGCTTCTAATCTGTACACTGCCATACGCAAGCTACATTATAGTACTTACAGGTAAGGATATAGACCAATGGCTTTAGTTCAAGGGTGGTGCCAGAATAGCTTGGCGCCTCTAGGCGCCAAGCTATTCTGGCACCGCCCTTGAACTATTTTAGTCACACTTATTTCACACCCTGGTGTATTCCGAATGATAAGGGTTAGATACGCCAGGTTATTCTGGTACGTTCCCTTGGTCGATCTGTCTCCTGATCTAGTATTTAGACTTCAGAGGACAACGCACAAATAGGCAATTACCGGAAATTAAAAGTAGGTCAATACTGCAGTTTTTTTTTGGCGAAACAGTAGATTAACCCATATCATTTTGATACACCCGTTGCTTGCAATAAATTTCACTGATAGTCCAAGGGTACTGCCAGAATAGATTGGCGCCTCAAGCGCCAAGCTATTTTGGCAGCACCCCTGAACAAAAACAATTGATCTATCTCCTAATCTGTAATGTAGCCTTCATAGGACAATAAACAAACTTTACAAAATTAGCCTCAGGATGTAATGGGTTAAAAAGCCTGGACAAACATGCGACACATCGCATGCCTTTGCCCGGCCTTTAAACTGTTCTCTTCAAACACGTACAATTTTGATTATCGCATTTTGTGTACTGGCTTTTTATTCGCTGTTTTCGTCGAAACAGTTGCAATTCTGACCTACTTCTGAATTCCGAACAATGTGTATTGCTCAGCGTGGTATGCGGATTGTTCAGTTTCCTCCTCACACAGCCTGGGCCCTGACTCCTGTGCCTTGTTAGTCGGCTAATCGATCAAGTCATCTCCAGCAGTTGGCGATGAAGGCTGAAGGCGGCGTTGTGGAGCTGAAAGAGCTTAGAACCCAGCGAACATCACACGCAGGCAAGGGGCATAGATCCTCATGATCCTCATTCTCTCTCTCCCCCTCCCAAAAAAAAAAACAAAAAAAAAAACAACAACAACAAAAAAAAAAAAAAAAACCCCGCACGCTTATGAGGATCTATGCCCCCAGATGGTCAGTCACATTTTTGTATATCTTACACAACGCATGCAATATGTTATCCAGCATTGAACTGAATGTGAGCTGGTTTTGCAGTCAGACGTCAAGCGCGTGTTGGTCTGTAATTTTGGACCTTACCTCACAGACCAGCTCGCATTTCTAACGCCTGGCATCGAAGGGGTGTAAATAAGAACCCGGCAGACGGTATGTGCCATAGGTCAGATTGCAGGGTAAGGGGTACAAGATTGTCACCGTCTCGCACCCAGCAGCGCGAACTCGCCGCGTGCACTGCTAATGAAAGATCGATGTCTCATTCGTCAACTCATCACGGAGGGTGTCGCGGCAAATTAGACCCCCTTCAAACAAAGGTCAGAGAGGGTAAAAGGCGTCTACTGGGACGATGGAGGGTGGGGTAGAGTGAGTGAAGGAGGAGGGGTGGGGTGTTGTATGCACGTGGCTAGTAAATAAAAAAAGCTCCCAAACGTTCGCTTTGATAAAGTGTAATTTGTGCAAATAGGCGCAAGTTTCGAGTAAATATAAATATGGGGAAAGGTCGTGATGGTGGTGGTGGGGGAAGGGGAGGGGGGGGGTCGAGGGGGGGGGGGAGTGTTGTTGTAGGGGGTGGGGTGGAGGGTATGTGTGGTGGGAGGGAGGCGGGACGGCGCCGTTCAGGAGTTGCTTGAGAAAGGAGAGATGACTGACTTGTACATCATGTACTTTTTCGCTTGATCATTTGGTTCTTGCAAGAGCAGATACATTTCTGATATAGTTCTTGGTTTTCTATGAAAGTTTATTTATTCGTTGATGACAACTTGTCCAGTCGTAGAAGGTGTCTGAAGATTTAGCACCGGCTGGATTTCGGAGAAGAGGGATCGGTCATGATAGTTAAAGAGTAGTGCCTGATTAGCTTGTCGCCTGGAAAGGCCCCAAGCTAATCTGGCACTACCCTTGAACTATCAAACCGCTGTGGAGTCACCAGCTTGCACTCAAATGTGTTGAGATAAAGTTCTCAATGTGTTGCGGGCTTCTTTTGAAACGCTAACGGCTGCACAGAATAAATAAGTGCGATTACGCATGCGCTGTTGCTGCCTCGCTGTCCAAACTGCTGTGAAAGTTTATTATGTGTGTCGACAAGACATAACAAACACAAATGGTGCAGAAACGTGTCTTTAGATTTATGCGTAATGGTACTTTAAGTTCTTTCAGGAAAGCGCCAGGTTTATAAGACACTACCCTTAAACAGCCATGACGGGTCTCTCTCCCTTCGTGGTGAATTTCAATGTGTTAAGATCAAACCTTTAACTGTGCTGTAGGTTTACCAGGTGCTTTTCATTCAATCATGGCTTCAATGCGGACTGAAATAAAAAGCACATTGCGTGACATTTTTAATCGCATGGAAACGAAATACTAATGAATAAATGTTCCTCACATCCGCTCGCTTTCATCCAATCAGAGACGCTGTCTTGTTTCCGCAATGCAGTTAGAGAATATATCCATCTCACACCACTTTTTTTTTTGTTGTCCAAGTGAAAACGCTTGTCGTGTCTTTTTTCTCTTTTTCCATTAGTGAGGACATTTCTTTCTATGAAACTGCTTTGTTAACTTATTCGTGCCTTGCCGAATCGGCATAATGCCGCTTATTTGAGTGCGTCAGGTCTCGAATGTGTTAATTTAAGCCAGTGAGTTTGTCCTAAAAGGCCACTTCCCTCCAGATCCCGACTTTTTACTCTTACCCCCAGTAGTAAGGCGTCTTCGCTCCCTTTGCTTACTGCCGGGGTCAGTGATTCGGTGCTAGAGGTTTCCCGTAGCGTTTGCAAGAAGTACTCCCCAGATGAGCCTACACAGTTAGTACGCCACAAGAACACTTTTATTCAAATGAAATTGCGGAGTACTTAGTGAGTGAGTGAGTGAGTGAGTGAGTGAGTGAGTGAGTGAGTGAGTGAGTGAGTGAGTAAGTGAGTGAGTGAGTGAGTGAGTGTTCTGTAGTCATTTAGGGTTAGTTAGTTATTTAGTTAGTTGGTTAGTTAGTTAGTTAGTTAATTACTTAGGTAGGTAGGTAGGTAGATAGCTAGCTAGCTAGCTAGCTAGCTAGCTAGGTAGTTAGGTAATTAGTACGGGTCAGCGCCGAGCAGTCAACAAAGACCGTCTCGCGGCAGAGTATTGTCTGAGTAGGTCTATCTGAATGGGCCTATCTGGAGAGGACTCCTGCGAACGGTTCGGCTTCACTCGAAAAAAAAAAACAGCGTAAAATAATGTTTTTACATCAGCTCGCTTGAAAGACGTGCGCCTTTGGGCCCAATGTGATGGATACGACAAAACTTGTTTTTAGCGGCCACCCTTAAGAGAGACCACCTGACACAAAAGCAACCTAAGCCTGTAGCAACCTAAATGGTGGTCTTTAACTCACTCTGCCCGCCACACATCACAGCAAGATAAAGGCGCCAAGCTATTCTGCCACCAGCCTTGAACTATCATGGTCGATCTGTCTCCTGAATTGTAATGCAGTCCTAAGAGGATAACTCTAAAATGTGGGTGTTTCCTACCTCGAGCACAATGAGTTAATGCCACGTGCCGCCTTTTGCGAACCATGAATTCCCTTGAGAGAGCACCTGATTTTCAAAACAATTTTCACTAGCCAAACAAAGGCGGTTACTCAGGACGGGGTTTCCTTCACTGGAGAATGGTGCAGTTGATACACGCAGGGCCTTCCCGGTGCGCAAAGACCCTTGGGCCGGTCGGCCGCAGGGGCCCGCGCACGAATGTGCCCACTGCGGCCGACTTCGGCCCGAGAATCTTTTGCTTACTGGCTTATTATTTGTTTTAGCAGAGGTCGTTACTCGTTGCTGGTTACATTTCCTGCTCGGATCATTTGAGCCGTGAGTGATATGCGGAGGATGGTGTGGTATACACATCGATATCTTTATGAGCTTGGCCAGTCAGGATCGGTTTCATCCCTCACGTGGTTAGGGGCTGGAACAAATTATACATACACATGGGCGGATCGGAAGTGGAGGTGGGGGTGGGGGTGGGGGGTTCCAGTGGGTTCCCCCCTCCCCCGACCCAATATTTTTTTTTGAAATGCCATAACAAAGTCCCTTTTTGGGAGTGTTTGAAATCCCCCCTCCCCATCCCCTTTGTTTCGTATTTTGGCGAATGGCCAGAGTCTTAACACGCACGCATCATCTCTCTCTCTCTCTCTCTCTCTCTCTCTCTCTCTCTCTCTCTCTCTCTCTCTCTCTCTCTCTCTCTCTCTCTCTCTCTCTCTTTCTCTCTCTCTCTCTCCCCCCCCCTTTCTCGCTTTTCAATTTTTCGGCCCCTAGAAGCAAGGTTTAGCGTCGGGGAGGCCTTTTGTATCAAGCTGAAGGTCCCAAACAAAAAGTTGCCCCCCCCCGGCCCCCCCCCCAAGTAACTGATCCGCCCCGGATACAGCAAAATAGACGCGCAAAATGGGCATAGGCGCATTTATTGTATTGTATTCTTTACCTGTTTTATAATTTTGGGAGTGCTGTGAACCAAGAACGTGTTATGGGATGTATTTTTGTAGATTCGCTTTTCAAATTGACAATATTTTCTGTTATTTGTTTTTTTATTTATATATTTTTTTATTTTTTTTATATTTTTCTCTTTTTCAGTTTGAGAATTGTTTGAAAACTCACATAATTATTCAAACCACCCCTGCAGAAGCATCTAAACCGACACAGGCAGGATTTGTTTTAGCTTACGGCTCTGTACATCGGCAGCATCATTTGGAATTTATGGCATCTTCTATGTCCATTTTAGTTACAGCTTCAGTTACGACGTGGAAACCGTAAAAAACTTTCCAACGGCAAGAGGCAGAGATTCTCTTGTGACCCCTATTTGATACGGGTATTATTTATTTAACTCATTCGAGATGTGCCGCTTTAAGCCGCGTATCCGGAGGCGGCACGTCTCGAATGAGTTAATACGCGTATTATTTATTTAATAGGCGCATTATACATTTAACACGCGTTTTACATATTCAATACGCGTATTATTATTCATTTAGTCTGCGCATTATTTATGTAATCAGTAATGCGTGTGTTATTTATTTATTGCGCGCACTATTTAATAAATACGCGTATTATTATGTAATGCGTGTTTGATTTATTAAATGCGCGTTTTAGATATTGAATACGCGTATTGAACATGTACAGTCCAGTATCATAGACTTCTATACTTTTTTTTTGGTTGTCGCCCTCATATTAATTTCTTGTAACTTGTAGTAGACATGATGTTCCCATTCGACTGAAGAATCGTCTAGAAGAGGCAAAAATCCTCATGAACCCCCGCAGCTGCGGAGATGAGGATCTATGCCACTTGAAGATGAGCGGCGGTCGCTGTAAATGTGAAGAAACTGAAATTCCCCGCAATCGCCAGAAGCTTAGATTGTGTGGTGCCCGAGTGCATTTTAATTTTATTGCAGGCGCGCAAAAAGAGAGAACACTTTGATTTTTTTTTTCACTTTGTAAAACGCAACGGAATTTTTGAACAGGAAGCAATGAAAACGAGATGCTTCCGTGTGGGCAATTTCCACGCTGTAGGGGCCAACACCAACAACCAAAAAAAAATCGTTGTAAATTAACCCTTTTCCTGCTACTGAAGATAACGTTCGTCGGACAAGACATACGTAGTTAATTACTCCTCTTTTCCCGTCGAGCGGTATCGGGTATCGTCACTGAGTAGAAGTCAATGTGGTTAACCCTTTGGCTGTCGGTAGCGGGTTTTCGTCGCGATGATTCCTTGCAGGAATCATCGCGACAAAAACCGCTACCGACAGCCAAAGGGTTAAACTGGTTGTTGGCTGGCGTATTAAAGGCTATAAAGAGCTATATATATAAAGACCGCCTATCTCTGCGTAGTTGCGGTGCAAACACGCGGACGGCCCACACTCGGCGGTGTTCCAGGCATTCCAGTCGAACGTATAAATCAGGTTTAGTCTGCGGAGCACTCAGTTTGAAACACGTAAAAGGCAGTCCCTGACACCAGAATGAAATAAAATTCAACTGACTTCATTGTGCCCTGAGGCTGGAATCTCCAAACTGGGTCATCTAAAGACTTTATTGAAATCCAGGAGACAGATAGTTTAAGGGTGGTGCCAGAATAGCTTGGCGCGGCCTGTCGGCGCCAATCTATCCTGGCACCACCGGCCCTTGAACCATCGTGGTCGATCAGTTGCCTTGCTGTGGTGTGTCGGGGCTGAATGAATTAAACCTCATGTCGACCCTGATTGCGTGCTGAACCTCGTATGTGACATTTTGGCGCGAAATCAAGTTTTGATGCGGTTGTTTCCTTTGATTCCCCCCCCCCCCCCCCACACCCCTTTTTGACAAAATCTGGAACCTCAGTGCAGCTTAACATTAATGTCTCAGAATCGCTTTGTGAAGAAAGCCTCATGTCAAATATTCTGACCAAACGTAAAGGGAATTTTGTTTTTTTTTATTTTAAACACAAAATTGATGCATGCACACACCGCCGAGATATAGTTTTTTTTAATTTTTTTAAAAATATATCTTTAAATTTTTTTTTTATTTTTTTTTTTAGGACTGCAGTACATCACACTGTTCGGAAGATAGAGATACCAATAGCAAAGGAAGGTGAGGGATTGGGCGGTGGTGGGAGGAAGAGGGGAGTTGGGGGGGGGGGGGGGAAGGTAGTTGAATTTTAGGAACACTGCAGTGTTGCACTTCGAAGAGATTTCAACTGCCATCACGTGACACTAGGCCATCTTGCTGAGTTCTTGATTTGCTTTTTTTTTTTTTATTTTTATTCTTAGCTCTCGATCGATTTCCTGAAAATCCTCAAAGGTTGCATGACGAGACCCATGATTATCTTCTCAACTTGAAGATGCAAATGTAACTGTCATTTCCCAGCTGGAGGCATGGCTTCTCATAAGCCCCTGGTGACCGCCGGGGCCCATGAGAATCTATGTCTCTAGCCCATCCCGTTTTGGAAGCGTCAGTCGTGAGGGGGCACAACGGTCGCCGGAACGAACTTGCTTTTTGTGCGTGGTTGCTAACAAAATGTGGACACTGGGAATCCGTTCGATCACGCTTCTGCTTAACCCCTTCACTGCCGAGAAAAGGTGAACACGATCCAACTGGAAGACGCATACATCCATCCTCACGTGCCTCCCGCGAATGCGGGGGCTCATGAGGATGTATCCCTCCCGCTGAGACCGAGTTGTATCCATGTCCTTCAGGCGGCTGTAGCTTGTGGTCCTTGAAGGAACGCAGATTTTGGAAACGAAATACTGTACGTCCATTGGCAGGGAACGGGTTAACCTATTGACTGCTACTGACGGATACCGCACGGGGGGTGGGGGGTGGGGGGGTGGGGGTGGGGGGTGGGGGGGGGGGGAGAAACTGAGAAGCGTAGTCACGAGTCTTTTCCGCCGATCGGTATCGTCTGTCTGTAGCAGTCGTGACTGCTGCTGGTGATACTTTTGTTTTTCTTTATGCTTTTCTAGAAGTGTCTCTTTCTTTTTCTTCTTCTTTTTTTTTTTCTTCTCAGTTCCTTCTACTTGTTCGATTTTTATACCTCGTTACCTTCTTTTATTCCTTTCGTTCGTTTATTGTTAACCCATTTAGCCCCGAGTCCCTGCAGCAGGAGATGGATTGACCATGATAATTCGAGGGTAGTGCCAGATTAGCTTGGCGCCTTTAGGCGCCAAGCTAATCTGGCACTACCCTTGAATTATCATGGTCAATCAAAATGAAGGCGCCCAGCTAATCTGGCACTACCCTTGAATTATCATGGACAATCCATCTCCTGCAACTGGTACATAGTCATTAGGCAACACCTCCAAATTTTTTAGCAATGGGACCTTGCGGCTAAAAGAGTTAAGTGAATTCACTGAAGAATTGTCTGCTGCCTGGTCGACGAGTATTCAAGGACGCAAATAAATAATGCGCGCATCAAAAAAATAATATGCGTATTAAATCAACAATACTCGTATTAAATCAATACGCGTATTAAATCAGTAATACTCGTATTCAATCAATAATACGCGAATGAAATCAATAATACATGTATCAAATAATTAATATGCGTATTAAATAAATAATTTTACATAAATGATACGCATATTAAACAAACAGTACGCGTATTTAATAAATAATACACGTATTTAATTTATAATATGCGTATTAAATGTATAATATGCGTATTAGATAAATAATACTCGTATCAATTAAATAATACACGTGTTAGGTAGATCATACAGGTGTTAAATGAATAATACGCGTATTAAATAAATGATGCGCGTAAAGTCAACAGAGGTTATCCCACATGATTCCCCATGCAAATGGTGCTTTAATGATGTCAATCGACAAGGGACCTAAGCCATGCCTCTTTTTTGACTGGGTGCCCGATAGAGTTATCTTAGACATTTTTGAACGACTATAAAACGGAAGTTTGGCATCGGATAGTACAATCAGTGCCATATATGGTATTTTCTAAACCTATTCAAAAACACATTTTAATCGAATTTTAAGTGTTAAAAAAAAATAGTGTCGAGAGGCAGTTTAATTCGAGCAGCGGTTGTGCGTGGTTCTGTGTACATGTGCACAGTGTAGTTGAAATTCTTGTGCGTTACACGAAGTTAAACTACACCGCCGCTGTGCATAAAATTATGTACTAGAGCTCACCGAGTTTGGGGATTTAGCGTGGTATAGATGCTCTTTATTAATATTATGATTATTACTATGATTAGTATGATTGTTATTATTATTATTATTATTATTATTATTATTATTATTATTATTATTATTATTATTATTATTATTATTATTATTATTATTAGTGGTAATAGTAGTAGTATAGTAGTATATTATTAGTATTATTAGTAGTATTATTATCATCATCACTATTACTACTAAGAACCAGTCTTGCTTGCTGGCACCCCGTTGGAGGAGGTGGAGTCCTTCACCTATCTCGGGAGCATCATAGACAAAAAAGGCGGCACTGATGCAGATGTCAGAGCACGAATCGGTAAAGCCAGAGCAGCCTTTCTCCAGTTAAAAAAAGTGTGGAGTTCCAGAGAGCTGTCACAACACACCAAAGTCCGGATTTTCAACTCCAATGTAAAAGCAGTTCTCCTATATGGAGCAGAGACTTGGAGATTGACAAAAACCACAGTCAACAGAGTACAGACCTTCATGAACAGTTGCCTTAGAAGAATTTTGAAAATCCACTGGCCAGAGAAAATCAGCAACGTCAGACTCTGGGAGAGAACAGAGCAGATAACAGCAGAGAATGAAATTGGGCGAAGAAGATGGGGATGGATCGGTCACAGTCTGAGAAAGCCAGCTTCCAGTATCACTAGGCAGGCATTGTCATGGAACCCCCAGGGAAAGAGGAAAAGAGGTAGGCCGAGAAACTCCTGGCGTCGAGACCTCCAAGCAGACATCAAGAGACTGGGAACTACCTGGAGTAGAATCGAAGGAGAAGCACAGGACAGGAGTTGCTGGAGGTCTCTCGTCGACGGCCTATACCCGGGTAGGGGTGACAGGCGTAAGTAAGTAAGTAACTATCACTACTACTACTTCTACTACTACTACTGTTGACCTTCAAAACAAATTTGAAGACCCATCTTTTCCAGGTAGCATATCAAGATTAGCTTAGTCTGGATGTGCTGCCTGGAAATGTTGGTTGTTTCCCCATGTAGATAGGCTGTGTGTGTGTGTGTGTGTGTGTGTGTGTGTGTGTGTGTGTGTGTGTGTGTGTGTGTGTGTGTGTGTGTGTGTGTGTGTGTGTGTGTGTGTGTGTGTGTGTGTGTGTGTGTGTGTGTGTGTTTCGTGTTAGGAATGCGCCTACATGGTGCGAGCAGATGTTTATTTAAAGAGTGAGTGCGTTCTAATTTTTTCTCCTTTTTAATTTTAATTTTTTATTTTTTATGTGCTGTAAAGCGCTCCGAGCTTGCTGTTCGTGGGGAAGGGCGCTATATAAAAACTATGTATTATTATTATTATTACTACTATTACTCTTTTCTTTGCTGAGATGTCAACAGCTGATAAGCATTACTGACAAACCGCATGAGACCGGTTGATCAAGGGCAGTGCCGGAATCGCTTGGCGCCTGTAGGGCTATTACTGTCGATCCATCTCCCGCAGTGTGCTTCGTCACAATGAAAAGAGTCATCCAATAATACGGACTGGCACACGTGAAACGATGCACAAAAAAACTCAATCTCACCCCGTGTCTTATCCGATCTGAACTTTGACCGACCCTGTCTGTGGGTCACGTTACGCATTTAAATTGGGCAGTTCAGGCAGTAAGAGGACCGGTGTTTTTAAAAATAATTTTTGGCCTTGTTTGAAAATTTGTAGTAGGGCTGGATGTTGGAATTTGCTGGAAATTTCTGGTTAGATGAAAGGAGACATGTTAGGTGCTTCGATTCATACCATCCTGAGCTTCTCCAGTGAACAATTGTGGGCCTATGTTGAGTTGCCTTTGACGTAGTGATTTGAGGGGCACGCTGATTTCAGCTGTGCTTGGGTGTGGGGTTGGTAAGGAACCAGTTTCATAGCCAAGAAATGAGACGGGTCATGTGCTGTTTTTTTTGGTATTTTGTGCATGGCAAGTGTGCAGCTGGTGGGCAGGAGTGTTTTTTAGGGAATTGAACAATTAGGGGATGACTGGGACTGACTAAGGCTAAGAGACTGGACAGTAGGGAAACAGCACTGTGGTCCGTGGCCTGTGACCTTCGCCTGACTCCTGACCCCTTCCGGTCAACATGGCGACCACTTCCACTGAAGCCTTTAAGAGTTTCTCCCCTTGTCCCGATCTTTGTAATCTCAAACCCCTATTGTTACCGACGCAGAGGAAGAATGGGCCTGCGCGATAGATGAATAGAATGCTACAATAGAAAGACCAGGCAAATTCGATTGCGGATGACTAGAACTAATTAAATTTCGTTTCTTCTCCAAGAGAACTGTATTCCTCCTCATTTGTGTGAGGGAAGTTCGGCCGGCTAGCGTCACTACTAACCCATGATGTTCTCAGTTACAACCGAAACCGGTTTAACTTGTTCAGTGCCGCGAAGATTGGAATTCCACCCATCTGCAAGAGGTCTAGATCCTCAGCAAAAGGCGTAGATCCTCCTGAGCCCCCGCAACTGCGGGGGCTCAGGAGGATCTACGCCCCTTGAGGATACCCCCTTTCATTCTCTCGAGGCTCTCTGGCGTTGAAATAACGAAGATTGCAGAAACACAGTCTGAGTCAAGTGGCATTCAACGGGTTAACCTTTCATAACTTATTATACTGACCAGCAACAGAAAGGCAACATTTTTGGAATCATCGGAAACGCGGCCGCTTTAGTGTTTCCGATGATTTAAAAAATGTCGCATTTTTTTTTCTCGTCAGAACGCACAACGAAGACTTTTGTCGTGGAGATTGTATTAATACTGTTAAGTTTTACAACTTTTAGTTTCTCATTCCGCGTAATGTTAGAGTCATCAAGTATAACAGTCATCAGGGGGCAATTTTATAACTGATCCAGACACAAGGTGAATGCCAAGCGCGTAAAAAGCAAATAAAATCCCAAGAAAGAAAGAAACACGCTCTGAAATGAAAAAAATACAAGACAGCTGTATTATACTTGTTCTTTTTAACCCTTTCAGCACCAAGTTGACGCAGACTACACTCCTCCAATCTTTGTTAATTCAACAGCGAGAAACCCCCAGGAACATGGATTCAAAGCAGTTTCAGTTAGTTAGTTAGTTATTGGGGTTTAACGCCGAGCGGGCCACTAAGGGCCTCTTACGGCGGACAAAGTAGTTTCAGCAAGAGGCATAGATCCTCATGAGCCCCCGTGACTGCGGGGGCTCATGAGGATCTATGCCTCTTGCAGTTGGGTGGTGTTCACATTTTCTCAGTACTGGACGGGTTACAGGGTTATAAATATGAGAAATGCGCCATATAAATACTATGTATTATTATTATTATTATTATTATTATTATTATTAATCGTCTTTCTTTTTTTATTTTTGTGTGTGTTGTTGTTGTTGTTGTTGTTGTTGTTGTAGGCAGTCTCTTTATTAGCTGACCAACAAAGATTCTTCAGCCATTGAGACCGGCTGGATCAAGTTATTAGATTTTGAAAATAAACTGCACCTTGGTTCATCTAATTTTCGTAGCCAATAACTTGGCTGTCACAATTCTAGCAGCTTTGTTTAACTCGGCTCATTCAGTGCTGACACACCACACAGCCAGGCAAGTGGATCGAGCATGATAGTTCACGGGTGGTGCCAGAAAAGCTTGGCGCCCATAGGCGCCAAGCTATTCTGGCAACACCCGTGAACTATCATGCTCGATATGTCTATAGAATTGTAAATTCAGAGGGCAACTTCAAAATTTGTGGATTTCGGACCTGGGGCAGAATGTGTTTCAGTGTAGCTCTTGGGTGCCAGGCTGCATTTCATCAAATCATGAAATACAGTCATTTTGTGATTTAAAATATATTTATCCAACTGAAAAGCACGAGGAATAGAAATATGTGCACGGTTTATTTTGCCTTTGCGTAGATACTTTGATATTAGCAAAAGTAAAACCTGGCCTCCGAAAAAAAAAAAAATCTTCGGCAATCTTCGGAAAAGTCACGTGACATAACGTCACAAGCCTGACACGCTGGGTTCGCTCCGTTCCCGTTTGTCGAAGTATCAACACGTGGACTGTACGCAGTGTGATAATTGTATCGTTTTCAGTTTTGCGCGAACTCTTTGTGTGACGTGGTGATCTAGAAATATGCCGGGGCAAGTTTGTGTTGTTGGTGGATGCAGCAACAGAGCAACCGAAGAAAGATCTCTCCACACATACCCTACAGATCAAACTTTGTGGCCGCCGTGGGACCGCTTCGTCCGTTCCACTCGCAGAGACTTCCAAAAGGGAAATAAAAGGACGATAATGTGCTCCGCACATTTCGAGGAGGACGATTTTTCCAACCTAATGAAATTTAGTATGAAATTTGCGACAAAGTTGTTATTAAAACCCGGAGCCATTCCAAGCATCCGGCCGATCGCCACTTCATCAACACCGTCCATCGCAGCGGAGAAGAAGCACATAAATGTCCTCGCAATGAAGCTGCAGCTGGCGAGAGAGGTATTATCATATTCTGAATATTTTAGGTAGATGAAGATAAAAGTTTAGTGTGTGTGCTTTATGTGTGTTTGTTGGGAGAGTGTGGGGAAGGGGGCGTTTGTGAGGCAGGCTTAGCTCTCAGTCTCATCAACAAGCTGGTACTAAGTGGTAGTGTTGACACTACTGCCGATTGGAATTCAATCTATAAATTGCAGTTTGTATACGTGCATGCATAATGATGCATGGTGATATACTACACAGGAAAGACTTCCAGCTTTTGCCTGTTTATCCTTGTGAAATCTTTTGTGCGGATACTCAATACATTTGTATTCCACGTTTTCTTCTCAGTGAATAGCACATTTGTATAATAATTGAATAAGACTCTCAGTATGAAGCAGTTACATTTTAATTAATTTACACAGTAGGTGTGTAAGCTTTATCTTCTGTGGATGAGTTGAAATTCTTTTAATTGCTTTAATTGCAGGCAGAAAATAGACACGTGTCTGTGCAGGGAGACGCACAAGCAAAGTGAGCGTGTACATCAGTAGCACCCGATCAGGCCAGCATGTCTGATGATGACTTTGAAGACGATTACGAGCTCAACGTCAGCGAAGAAATCCCCATGCCGGATCTTCACGAAGGCAGCTGTTCTCAGCTTGATAAACACAACAAAGGTGTTCAAGCAATAGTGAGACACAGGAGCAAGAGTAAGTGTTCTGCATCTATGCCTCGTACACATGTGAGGAAACAGTTCATGTCAATTTGTAATTCACCACTAAACAGTACCATTGTCAGAAAATCCACTGGCCAGAGAAGATCAGCAACGTCAGACTCTGGGAGAGAACAGAGCAGATAACAGCAGAGAATGAAATTGGGCGAAGAAGATGGGGATGGATTGGTCACAGTCTGAGAAAGCCAGCTTCCAGTATCACTAAGCAGGCATTGTCATGGAACCCCCAGGGAAAGAGAAAAAGAGGAACACATCTGGCGTCGAGGCCTCCAAGCAGACATCAAGAGACTGGGAACCACCTGGAGTAAAATCGAAGGAAAAGCACAGGACAGGAGTCGCTGGAGGTCTCTCGTCGACGGCCTATACCCGGGGAGGGGTGACAGGCGTAAGTAAGTAAGTATTGTCCGATTGTAGTCATGGTCTCTGCAGTATTTGGAGTGGCCCTCAAAATTATTAAATTAGTTGTTTCTTGTTTTTTTTAACTTGTAGGAATTCTTGCCAAACCTCTTGTGGCTGATGTTTCCGTCTAGCATGGGAAATTGTGCATGAAGCCGAGCTGTGCTGATTTGGCAGTGCAGTACAGCCTGATAAGTGTCCCTCCGCTGTCTTTGTTCCCATCAACACCAGCTGCTTCACAGCAGGATGAAACTGAGAAGAAGCTGGAGAACACACATCCTGACCAGGCAGAGCGTCTGTATGTATAGCAATAGTCCATAAAAAACGTAAAAAATTTTAACAAATACGAATGAGCCATATGGACTTTGCCCTTCTTGTTTTATTGAAGTCAGTATATATTATTACTGTTTTTTTATTTTTATTTTTTTTAATTTTATTTTTATTTATTTATTTATTTATTTATTTTATTTAATTTGATTTTTTTTTTTTTTTTTTTTTTTTTGGGGGGGGGGGGGGGGGGGGGGTTTGCTCACTTAAGACAGCAAAAGTGAATCTGTGTGCTGAGTCAGTGGTTCTTCCAATGAAAGTTATTTTTATTCGTGTTTATTCTTGCTCTCACTAGTCTCGGTCCCCCTATCCTGTTACTAGTTAGTACTGGTTTACTTTTTGTGTGCATAAAGAAAACTGTTATGTTTGTGGTGTGCAGCAACCGACCAGAGCCACGTCCAGCTGCCCATCTGGAAGACAAATATATTGTCTTCCAGCGAAATCTGCTACTACTGTTCGATACCTGCCCAAAATGTGTAGAACCGGCTACAGCACACATTGCAGAGACAGTCGGAACCTGCATCCGCATTCTGCAAACCTGCACAAATGACAAGTGTGGCTTCTCACGGGTGTGGGCCAGTCAGCCATTCCAGCAGAAGATGCCTTTGGGGAACCTTCTGCTGTCTTCCGCCATTTTATTTTCAGGAAGCCTCCCAGCGAAGGCCCTGCGAGTGCTACAACTTCTCAATGTTAGGGTATTCAACATGTCAACGTTCTTTCGCCACCAGCATGACTACCTGTTTCCGATTGTGGAACTGGAGTGGGAGCAGGAGCAGAGGGTGGGTGTGGTGTATGAAAATGAGACCTTTGTTTACATTTCTATACAGATGTGTGTTGACAGTTACATACTGACATATACAGGAATGTAATGTAATGTTTATTTCTGCCAATTTCTACTTTTTAGATGCATCTGGGCAACAGACGGCATCTAAAAAAAATTGTAGTATTCATTGTTATTGCTTTTAAAAATAATAATTACGGTATTCATTTTATAATGCGCTTATCTTATAATAATTATAACTCTAAGCGCGCACTCACAATTCGCACACGCATGCGCACGCTTTAGACAATGACTCACGTACCACAAATAGTGAAAATACATTACGACGGTCAGCTTGGGGTGAGGAGTGTGGTGATGTAGTGCTAGAACTGTTGAAAGAGGTGAGTTTTGAGGGCGGACTGGAAGGAGGAGAGAGAGTGTTTCTGACGGAGAGAGAGTGGGAGTGTTCCAGGTGGATGGACCGTATACTGAGAAGGAGCGAGGGCCGAAAGTGCTGAGTTTGGTGCGGGGGATGGGGAAGCGGAGAGGGTCGGAGGCGGAGCGGAGGGAGCGGGAAGGAGTGTAGGGGTGAAGTAAGTTGGAGAGATAGGTAGGAGCGTAGTTGTTCAGGGATTTGTAGCAGAGAGACAGAATCTTGTATTGGATGCGTTGGGGGATGGGGAGCCAGTGAAGGAGCTTGAGCAGGGGAGTGATGTGGTCGGATTTTGTCTTTCTAAGGACGAGGCGGGCAGCATTGTTGTGGACGCGCTGGAGAGTGAGAGTGGTGGAGTGAGGAAGGCCGGAAAGGAGAGAGTTGCAGTAGTCGATGCGAGATAAGATGAGAGAGGCAGCGAGTTTGGTGGCAGCCTAGGTAGTGAGGTATTTTCTGATCTGACTGATGCGGCAGAGGTGGAAATAACATGCCTGGGCCGTGGCGGAGACGAAGCTGGTCATGGAAAGAGAGGAATCGAGGATAACGCCAAGGTTCTTGACCGAGTCAGAGAGGGAGATAGGGGTGCTGTCGAGTTGAAGGTGGAGAGAGGGAGGGAGCTGGGAAAGTTTCTGGCGAGTGCCTACCAGCATGGCTTCCGTTTTGTCGTCGTTCAGTTTGAGCTTGTTTGCTGTCATCCAGTTTTTCACGTCTTCATAGCAGTCAGCCGTGCGAGTCAGTAGTGTCTGAGTGTTGTCGAGTTTGTCTTTGTCTAGTAGTTGTGAGCTGTCAGCGTAGAAGTGGTGGTGTATGTGGTGAGACTGGATGATGTTGGACAGGGGAGAGGTGTAGAGCGTGAAAAGGACCGGGCCCAGGACGGACCCCTGTGGAACGCCGCAGGAGAGCCTGTCTGGGTTGGAGGAGACGCCGTCGACGGACTGCTGTCTGTCGGAGAGGTAGGAGAGAAACCAGGAGTGGGCAGAGTCAGTGATGCCAAAGGAGTGGTGAAGGCGGTGGAGGAGGATAGAGTGGTCTATGGTGTCGAAAGCGGCAGAGAGATCGAGTAGCGTAAGAAGGGAGATGTTGCCCGAGTCAGTGTAGAGAAGCAGGTCGTTTAGGATATGTAGAAGGGCTGTTTCAGTGCTGTGATGTTTGCGATAGGCAGACTGGAAGGGACTGAGGAGGTTGTTGTCGGCGAGGTGGAGATTGAGTTGGTTGAGGACAACCTTCTCAAGAAGCTTGGACAGGAAAGAGAGATTGGAGACTGGGCGGTATTTCTTGAGTTCGTTTGGGCCGAGGTTGTATTTTTTTAGGAGAGGACGGACGATGGCGGACTTGAAGATATCGGGGACGGAGCCATTCTCTAGAGATGTGTTGATGATGTCGGTAATGAAGGGCAAAGGTTTTGGGAGGCCGTCCCGGTAGAGAGAAGCTGGGAGGGGGTCTAGTTCGCAGGTTTTGAAAGGCATGGACTTTATGGTCTTGAGGACTTCATCCTGAGAGACGGGGCGGAAGGACGAGAGGGGAGTGCCGGAAAAAAAAAGGGGGGAGGGGGCAGGAAGGCAAGGCGGAGAAGGCAGAGTGTCGAGTGTGTTGCGCAGAGTTTGGATTTTGTCGGAGAAATAGGAGGAGAAAGCGGACGGAAGTTCTTCTTTGCTGTGTGTGTTGGGAAGAGGAGAGTCTTTAGAAGTGCCTCGGAGTGTGTTCATGGTGGCGTAGAGGGTTTTGGAAGAAGTGGATTCCAGGATTTTGTTTTGTAGGTGTTTACGTTTGGAGTCGAAGATCATTCTGCAGACTTTGGATCTGGTGGTTTGGAAGATCTCTCTGTGAACGGTGAGGTCAGATGATCGCCAGCGGCGTTCCGCTTGTCGACGCTCGCGCTTGGCCTCAACTATGTCGTCAGTGAGCCAGTGGGAGGGGAGTCGGTTGGGTATGGAGCAGGTATGGGTGTCTAGAAGTTTTCGAAGGGAGGAATCGAAATGGGATGCAAGATCGGGAGAGGGTGCGGGGTCCAAGAGAAGGTCGACAGCTTCGTCGAAGACGTTCTCTCGGTTGACAGATTTTAGTTTGCGACGAGAGACAAAGAATAAATCCAGACCAAAAAGGTGACTGCCAAGCGTGTAATATGCAAAGAAGTACCCAACGGAGAAAGAAACACGCTTAGAAAAGACGGGTACAACACAATTTATTAAATTTATTGTGTTGTACCCGTCTTTTCTAAGCGTGTTTCTTTCTCCGTTGGGTACTTCTTTGAGAGACAAAGAGCTTGGGTTTTTTTCGGGGGAGGTAGGTTGAGGGCGAAGAGAATAGCGAGGTGGTCGGAGGGAAGCACAGAAGAGGTGTCAGAGTCGAGGAAGAGTTGATCGGAGGTGCGGGTGATGATCCAGTCGAGGGTGTGACCGAGTCGGTGGGTGGGTTTAGTGATGTATTGTGTAAGATTGTGGTTTGAAAGTGACGTGCAAAGGCGTTTTGTGTCAGGGTGGTCGGGTGTGTCGAAGTGGAAGTTAAAGTCGCCAAGAAGGATGTGTTTTCCGGGTCGTGTGCTGTAGTGGTCGAGGACGAGGTCGAACTCGGTGAGGAACATGGAGTTTGTGAGTTTGTTTTGAGAGCTTGGAGGGGGGCGATAGATACATGAGAAGATGAGGGACTGGCCAGGGAGTGTTGCTACGGCCTCGACAGATTCAAAAGAGGGATGAAGGGATGAGCAAAAGGGAGAGACTGAGAGAAGGAGAGGTGAGCAGAAAGACAGTCCCTGTAGATGATGGCAATGCCACCCCCTCTGGAAGCACGTGGGAAGGAGGCCAGGCGGTAGCCACTCGGAGTGACGCTGGCGATGATGGGTTCGTCGCCAGCTGAGCGGAGCCACGTTTCAGTGATCACGACAACATCTAGGTCATTGTCTAGAATGAAATCTGAAATCACGTCGGCTTTGCCATCTTACAGACAGACTGTGCATTGAACAGACACAGTTTTAGGTTGGATGAGCCAGAAGAGGAAAAGAGACAAGAAACGGACGAAGAAGAGGAGGGTGGGGAGGGGGGAAAGAGGATGGAGGGGGGAAGGATGGGGGAGGGGAGAGGGGGGGGGAGGAGGAAAAGACGGGGAATGAGAACCGGGCAAGAAAGAGGATGCGAGAGGAGGGTGAGGGGGGAGAGGGGAGGAGGAGGAAGGGGAGTAGGAAATGCTGAGGTAGAGGGAGGGGGAGGGCGAAGAGGAGGAGAAAGGGGGGAGAGGGGAGGAGGAGGAAAAAGCAGGCGAAGGAGGAGGGGGTGAGGGGAGGAGGGCGGGGGAGGGGGCGGCCGAGGAGAGAAGTGAGCGGTAGATGAGCAAGAGAGGAAAAGAAATGGGAGAAGAAGGAAGGGAGGTGGAGAAATCGAGGAGGCGGGGGGGGGGGGGGGGGGGGAGGCGGAAGGGGTGGAAGGGCATAGAAAAAGGGGAAGAAGTGTGTGGTTGTGTTTGTGGTGGTGAGTCCCGCCTTTTGCTAATTCCGCCCCTGTGGCCTCTCTTTCGCGATCGGACGCCGCGTAAGGCATCTGCAACACTGTCAGCGGCACCGGCCGCGCAGTAGGTGGCGTGGCGACGTAGCGATAGCAGTTGCTGGCGTGTGTATTTGATGAGCATGATTGTTTGTGAGGACAAGAAAGTGGAAGACGAGAAGAGGGTTCAGTAGGGTGTGTGTGTGTGTGTGTGTGTGTGTGAGAGTAAGTGTGTGTGTGTGTGTGTGTGTGTGTGTGTGTGTGTGTGTGTGTGTGTGTGTGTGTGTGTGTGTGTGTGTGTGTGTGCCGATGTGTGTGTGAGCGGTGTGGTAGGGAAGCGACCTGATTTCCGGTCGGTCAGCGGCGAGATCGGGCAATGGCGCCGAAAGTGGGGAGGGCGAGATGTCGACGGGAGAGCACACGTAAACCTATAGGACGGTAGGAACACGAACGAGTTTACAACAACCAAGCGGCATATGCAACCACGGGTGGCAAACAGACTCACACAGTAAACACTTCACACACTAGCACGCAGCACAAAGAAAAGGGCGGCGGAAAGGCCCGGCGAACCCACGCTGCGGAAGAAGCAAAATGGCGACGTAAACAAAAATTCAAATGACAGACACAATTCAATACGATACCATTCAAACAGCAACCAGATCCGACGAAACACAAGCATACAATCCTCATCAGCGCACTCTTATACGATACTCAGCAGACTTTCAGCACACGAAACACAGTACATCCAACGAAAAACCACTAAACACTGGGAGCGAAACACACGTGGTAGGTCGCACAAACAAGATGGCGCCCGGTATTCATAGTGTGGTCATACTACAGTGGTGGATGCAGCATAGTTTATTTGTAACTTCAAACAAATGTGGCCTAGCTGGCACTTTGTTGTATCCAAAGTTTACTGTATTTATTTAGGATTGGATTTCATGCTTTACTATGTTATAACTTAGTGATTAATGTGTTTGTCAACAGGAGATCATCAGACAACTGAAAGATGATGGTCAACCGTTGGTGCTTGTTGGAGACGGGCGATCCGACAGCCCTGGGCACTGCGCGAAATATGGATCCTACACGGTTATAGATCAGCGCATCAACAAAGTCATTGATGTACAGGTGGTGCAGGTCAGTGAGTCAGCTGTTCCAATCAGGTTTAATCTCATTTTTCCTACATGTATTTGCTTTTTTACATATGTGGTAATTAATTTCTGTGTAGCCTGAAACAACTTTTTTAACATGACTTGGTTCACTTCTGTCAGACTCTGTTGTGAAAAAATATAAATTAGTAAATTAGTGAATACATTTTACTGACAGCATGGTGTCGCATTCTCCTCAGTAGGCCTCTTCAACCTGAATACACTACAGCAGGAAACAGATGGCACCATTCTTGCACTGGTGTCCCTGCTGAATGTGAACTTGTCTGTAGTCTACAGAGGACAAGACTGACTTCTGGGACTGATTCAGTATGTTACTTTGTTAGGATGAAAATTTATTGTTTATGTTGTGTTTTAGAGCAATGAAGTTAAAAATTCCACGTGGTGCGAACTGGACGGCTTACAGCGGACTCTGGCAGTATTGACCGACAGAGGACTGACGGTGAACACAATTGTCACCGATCGCAATCCACAGATAACGAAGTATATGCGGGACCGTCATAATGGCGTGCAGCACCTGTTTGACATTTGGCATGTGGCGAAAGGTACTATATGCTTTGGAACATTTGTTGATTGATATGTGTACACAGTGTTTTGTGTTATTGTCTATCATACTAAATCTGTTTATATTGCTGCTTTCAATTCTGCATAATAAACTGCATGACTTACATGATTCTAAAACGCCAACTTGCCATCTTTATTGACTCATACGTGAAGTGTTAGTCAAAAACTTGTACGGCTTCTGTTTTAATTCCAGGGGTGTGGAAGAAACTTGACAAGCTGAGTCAGGTGAGAGGATGTGAGGATGTTGGCCTATGGAAGAAGGCAATCCGCAACCACCTATATTGGGAAGCTGTGTCAACTCCCAGCGACTGTGGCGAGACGAAGAAGGCCAAGTGGTTGTCTCTGCTGTATCATATACAGGACATCCACTCTGGCCTTCCCGGTCCCCACTTCCCTGCATGTGAGCATGGAGAGCTGGAGAAGGAACAAGCCAGGCAATGGTTGGAACCCAGTAAGTCTGCACTATACATTGTAAAATTTGTATTGTTTACCAAATAGGCCTCTTCAAGCATTCTTTACAGAAGGGCACTTTTGACGCTGTCTTAATTGTATGCGTATATGTATCATGACGGCAACATTCTGAGTTCTACTTTCACATTAGGTGTGACTTTAATGTTTCTGACCAGCTCATTTTAATGAACCTTATATAATAATTAATAATTACGGTATTTATAATGCGCTTATCTTATAATAATTATAACTCTAAGCGCGCACTCACTACTCGCACACGCATGCGCACGCTTTAGACAATGACTCACGTAACACAAATAGTGAAAATACATTACGACGGTCAGCTTGGGGTGGGGAGTGTGGTGATATAGTGCTAGAACTGTTGAATGCACTATCGTGCATGTCTGTCTCCTTTTTAGCCACAAAAGCCTTCACTTCCCTTGAAAAAAAATCATAGCACATAAGAGGCTTTTGAACGACGTTGCACGACTCTCCTTTGGCGACCAGACCTCGAACCTGGAGGCCTTTCATAGCTTGCTGCTGCACTTCGCTCCCAAGCACACTGCCTTCAGTTGGCTGGGAATGCGAACAAGGTCAGTCTCATGTGTATTCTCAGGTTTGGGCATTGGATGCAGTGCAGGACATCTTCCTGCTAGATAGAACTAGTTTGCTGCAATGCATTGTGCAGCGAACGGCGACAAGGGATGCTCATTGCAACAGAAGATTTGGTCACATTTTATGCATTGCCTTGTTTAATTTAAGGAGATCAGTTCAGAAGGTTGCCGCAATGTCAAACAGAGATTGTATGTGGCTATCACGGTTAACTGATGCATGTATTTATTCTGGAAAGGTGTCCTGCATGTCTGTATGATTCATACTGCTACCATCATACTGAAGAGACCATTGGACTCATGTTGTGTGATTTTGCTTACACGCAAAGCATCAAACTTGTTTGTCTATTATTAGTATTAACTGCCATTCAGCCATAGACCTCTATTATACCTGCATGAATATGTGTTACAGGCACAAACTGGCAGCCATGCATTATAATGAAAACAACAACAGGGACCAGGCGACCACCAAGGAAGGAGAACCAAGATTCCAGGTCTACTATGGCAAGGCCAAAAACTTTGAAGCACGTGTGAGTCCAGTCACAACAGAACACACGTACAGTAAGTAAAATGTTATGTTACCATACGTTATTTATTATTCACTGCTGTCATTTAAGATGTTATGGACGTGGCACCTACGGGGGGATGTCAACTTGTAATGCGTATCCACTCCATGACAGCAGCAGGGCACAACAGAAAAAAATGAATCTAAAATTTGAGACTTGTCCTCTGAAAGACTATAGTTGCAATGTCATCACTTTCCTTGCATTCTGGATGCTGTTTACTACCTACAGAAATTACAGCTATTTGTTTATTGTAATGTTGCACTGAGATGTCCGAATTTCTGTTCATGTAATTCTAGCCCCAGTTGTTAAGTGAAAAAGAAGCTGATGTTAAGTTATTTTTTTAGGATTCGCTGTTAAACTGCAAGGGGCCGTCCTCCAGAGGCACAGTGAAGGTCCTGGGACCCTCCGCAAAAGCACTGACCACATCCGAGAGGAAGAGCCTGGCTATCTGACCGAGAAGGCAGACCGTGTGCCAAGAGATGAGGCGGTAGCCAACCATCTGCATAGGTTTCGCCCCAGAAAGACCATGTGTGATGGCAGTGATGTCCCTGAGAATGATTTTGATGGCCCTGCAGATGATGACAGTTATCTATCAGAGTGACTTTTGTTGTTGTAGTAGGTTGTGCTGGATGCAGGCCAGCACACCGTTTTTGTCTTTTGCTGTAATAATTGCACAAGGAAATTTCCATCTCAATGGACAATAAAGTTGATTTGTAATTGTAACTGTCAGCGTGCAAGGAGCACACTGTCAGCACTGGGTTTTTTTTTTTTAATAGCTGATTTCACAGATACCTGATATTTATTCTTTTGCCACCTGGAAAGGTGTTCTTCACGTATGTATGATTCATACTGCTACCATCATACTGAAGAGACCACTGGACTCGTGTGATTTTGCTAACACGCAAAGCATCAAACTTGTTTGTCTATTATTAGTATTAACTGCCATTTAACCATGGACATCTATTATACCTGCATGCAAACGTGTTACAGGCACAAACTGGCGGCCATGCATTATAAAGAAAACAACACCAGGGACCAGACGACCACCAAAGAAGGAGAACCAAGATTCCAGGTATATTATGGCAAGACCAAAAACTTTGAAGCTCATATGAGGCCAGTCACAACAGGACACACATACAGTAAGAAAACTGTTGTGTTACAATACGTTTGTAACGAACGCATTTCGTACATGTTTGGGTAGGAAGACGTTATGACGTCATTAGCAGTTGGACCGGAGGTTCACAACAGGTAGTGTAGAGGTGAGCAATGTTCACGTGTGGTAATGTAGAGATGAGCAGTGTTCACGTGTGGGTGACAGTGTTGTATCGTGAACTGTTGTTAGTCAGAGATGTCATATCAGCCGAGTTGAGCGGACGTGTTCGTTGGTGCTCGGAGAAAGAATTCTTCTAGGGAATTCTATAGCTGTATATAGAATACAGGTATTTATTATTGTTATTATCGGTATTTATAATGACCTGTAAAGCTATTCATACGAAAAGGGAAAGTATTTTTTTTTTAATAATTATTATGACTAGAGTGCAGAAGGTTCCATGTTTGAAGGAAGTGCGATGGCTCGTGTCAATACTTGTTTGGTCATGTAATTATTATATGTGATATAGTTTATAACTAGTATGTCATGTTGTATTTATTTATATGTGAAAATGTGGGACTGAAATAGGAAGGTAATTCAGTGTAACATTAGGTATACCTAATGATGAATGAATGTGCAATAATATGTTATAAATTGAAGGTGAGCTGTGATTGTAATATTTGGCTCATAATTCATTGTGTTAAAGTGGCTATAGGAATTGTCATAAGAATTGTGACAATAGTGACTGCAGTAGTATGGTGGCATAGAGAAGACATTTTACAAAGGAAATGATCTCGAGCACTCTGAATTATAATAATGTGTCGAAGACACATACAGACTCTTTAAGTATAAGAGCGAAAATTTACGATTGTATAAATGTTGTATACAGCGGGCCGGTACGGAGCGGAACTCCTCTGGTATGTGGCTGATGAAGCTGTCCTTTTAGCATCGTCTACGTGACTGGATGCGGACATCATCACGCCTTCATCTTTCCTTCGTCTACCATCACTGGTGCATGCGTGCAGCAACGGTAACGAAGTAAACCTACAGATTTGAGCTACAGGACCACATGCAGTGTTCCTCCAGTGTGGCCTATGTCGCCTAGCGTCGTTGATAATTCCACGCCTAGGAATATTCTAATCTGTAAGTACTGTCATTGACTATTACCGTTCAGTTCGGGAATCTCCATCAAGTCAAGTCGTCAATGTGATATCATTGACTGTGTCGACACTAGTGTGAAGAGAAGAGCCGAGTGACGTCTCGGGAAAGAGACAACGACTTCTGCGGTAGCGATTGACTGTGTAAGCGTCGAATTCATACATAGCTTATACGCCATTTATTAATTATTTGTGTGAACTTGTTTATATGGTGATGTGAATTGAGTGATTTAATGTATATGTTCATGAGTGTATGGGAAATAGCGAAACAGAGGGCAAAGAGAGATAACTGTGTGGCCTTTGTCTTTGTTGTAAGCACGTGTGTGGTGGTGGATGAAAGAGTATAGTAAACAGAGTTAAAACACCCACCTTTATACTGATTGTCAGAAAGCCCACGCACACACTCATTCCATTAGACTACACGTATTCATACATATAACAATTTAATTCAATACAACACAAAAACCCTTCGTTACAACGTTATTTGAATTACAATTGCAAAACACTGCTGTCGTTTAAAATATTATGGATGTAGAGCCTGCAGTGTGATGTCAACTTGTAATGCGCATCCACTCCATGCCAGCAGCTGGGCGCAACAACATAAAAAAATGGAATCTAAAATTTGAGACTTGTCCTCTGAAAGACTATAGTTGCAATGCCATCACTTTCCTTGCATTCTTCCCCCACCTGGGTCTGCCCTGGGGGACTTGGGTGGGGTTAACTACTTTTTTTGTTCCCACGATGGGTTTTCCCTATATTCTGGGGTATGTTTCTGTCTACCCTTGGTCCATTCACCTGTATTTTCCTTTTTTAAACTCTGCCTACTGTCTGTGCTGCCTGTAACTCCTGATATTGGATGTGTGTTGCTAAATGGATTTGGTATATTTAGCGTATTAGACCTGCTGGCGACATAAATTCAATATTCTGTTTGTTCACAATCAGTGCAGGCACGTCCTGAGAAAGTCTTGTTGCTGTCGGGACGTTAAGCAATGTACAACCATCCTTGCAATCTGGATGCTGTTTGCTACCTACATAAATTACAGCTATTTGTTTATCGTAATGTTGCACTGAGATGTCCGAATTTTGTTCATGTAATTCTAGCCCCAGTTGTTAAGTGGAAAAGAAGCTGATATTAAGTTATTTTTCTAGGATACGCTGTTCAACTGCAAGGGGCCCTCCTCCAGAGGCACAGTGAAGGTCCTGGGGCCCTCCGCAAAAGCATTGACCACATCCGAGAGGAAGGGCCTGGCTACCTGACCGAGAAGGCAGACCGTGTGCCAAGAGATGAGGCGGTAGCCTAGCGTTTACATAGGTTTCGCCCCAGACAGACCATGTGTGATGGCAGTGATGTCCCTGACGCTGATTTTGATGGCCCTGCAGATGATGATAGTTATCTGTCGGAGTGACTTTTGTTGTTGTAGTAGGCTTTCCTGGTTGCAGGCCAGCACAGCGGTTTTGTCTTTTGCTGTAATAATTGCACAAAGTAATTTCCATCTCATGGTTTGAGTGATTTGTAATTGTAACTGTCAGCGTGCAAAGAGCACACTGTCAGCACTGTTTTTTTAAATAGCTGATTTCACAGATACCTGATGCATATATTTATTCTTTTGCCAGATGGAAAGGTGTTCTACATGTCTGTATGATTCATACTGCTACTGTCATACTGAAGAGACCACTGGACTCGTGTTGTGTGATTTTGCTAACACACAAAGCATCAAAATTGTTTAATTATTTTTAATATTAACTTGGACATGCTAGCTGTGATAGTTCAAGGCTGGCAGCAGAATATTTAGGCGTCTATAGGCGCCAAGCTATTCTGACACTATCTGTGAATTATAATGGTCAATTTGTCTCGACCTTGACATGTATCTCGAAGGAAAATTTATAATTTCATCCTCAGCATGGGGAAAACTCTAAACAGAAAATTGAACGCTTGTTGTTGGATGCACTATAGTAAATACTGCAATGTTTCTTAAATCTCTTGGCTTGACTTCGCGAACGAAGATTTTATAGGAGTTGCCCACGACGTCTGCAGGCTTGTTCGTGGCTGCGGAGGCCAATCCGAGACAGGCAGGTTCGACCGCAGTGGCTGCAGGGGAAGATATGGCCAGGGTTCTGAGCTGCGGCATCTCTGTTTTTTCTCCTGAGCCGCTTGTCCTTAAGGCTAGCTCTGTGAGAGTCCTCAAAGGAGACAGCTGCCTTGTAAATGGTGGAGCGCCAGGTGTCACGGTCCGCAGCAAGCGAAGACCACTGGTGGTGGTCGATTTGGCAGGCACTAAGTGACTTCTTGAGACAGTCTTTGTATCTCTTCTTTGGTGCCCCTCTGTCACGGTGTCCAGTAGCAAGCTCGCCGAACAGGGTGATCTTTGGTAGGCGATGATCCTCCATCCTGGAGACATGCCCCGCCCAGCGGAGCTGTGTCCGCAGCAGCAAAGCCTTGATGCTCACAGTTTCAGCCTGTTCAAGGACCTCGACGTTGGTGACATAGTCACTCCAGTGAATGCCCATGATGGTACGCAGGCAGCGCTGGTGGAAGCGTTCGAGGAGTCGTAGTTGGCTGCGGTAGAGGACCCAGGACTCGGAACCATACAGCAGGGTGGTGAGGACCACAGCTCTGTACACGCTGATCTTGGTGCCTGTTTTCAGCTGTTGATTGTGCCACACCCGCTTGAAAAGTCGCCCGAAAGCGCTGTTAGCTTTTGCCAGCCTGCTGTCAAGCTCCTTGTCCAGCTTGGCGTCCGACGTGATAATGCAGCCAAGGTAAGTAAACTGGTGCACTGACTTTAGTTCAGACTCGCCAATGGTGATGTGAGGAGGGCGATACACTATCTTGGGTGCCGGCTGATGGAGGACCTCTGTCTTTTTCAGACTGACCTCGAGTCCAAAGAGCTGGGCAGCATCTGCGAAGCAAGACGTGATGCGCTGCAGGGCTCTCTCTGTGTGTGCAACGAGGGCAGCATCATCAGCAAAAAGCAGCTCACGAATCAGTTGGTCTAGGGTTTTCGGGTGGGCCTGCAGTCGTCTGAGGTTGAACAGGCTGCCATCGAGACGATACCTGATGTACACTGCATCCGATTCATCAGAAAGATAACTACTTTGCACTTTCCAAGCATCTTTGTTGCTTTGTCTTCAACTTAGGTGTGACATTCCTATTTTTATGTTTAGCGCAGAATAGGGTTTAATTTTGTAAATATGTAAGCTTCCATACACAAGGGTAATAATGTACTGATTTCTGTCTTTCCATCTGCCAACTTGTACACATGAGTACTTGAGCATAAGAAATGTGACCCAATAGACGCACAAATTTACATCGAGTTTTTGTACATGCATACTTTTGACACATAATAAAATGCACACCCCTTGCTGCATTTCTTTTGCTCACAAATAGTCACCAATGTTACCTTCCTGACAGAATGGGTACAGAGCACTGGTCTAAGTAATGAACAAGCCAAAATAGGTAGCTCTACAAATGTTTATTCATCTACATGTACACACAGCACAATTCACCCCCTTCTACATGCCGACATTGGTACGATTTATAAGACCTGTGCCTGCATGCACATGGGGATTAATGAGATAAAGGTAGTCGTCGTATGCAAGTTCTCGTGTAAAGCGAGTTTGTCAGCTGCTGTCCACAAATTTAAAGCCCTTGTAGCCTTTTTGTCCTGCTGGAAATTTCTCACGGATCTTGTGCATGGCACACGATGGCAAAAGCTTTCGGTTGTGTTTTCCAAGCCAGCGGATGACTTGCCTGTATGCTGTGTATCTCATGGTCCTGTAACACATAATGACGGATTCAAAGTAAGCGTTTCATGCAGTAAAAGCAAAATATCACTACCAATTATATGCTATTTTCACAAACACACATATTCTCAATGTCACAGTTGTGGTGACTGAAAACCGGAATAAAAATAACCATAGGTGATGGTGTACCTAGAGTATGGTTTCATCCTGTATCCCACTTAATTTTCACAAGTGAGGTGTGGGAACAGTCTCATGTGAGTACACTGTCTCATGTGACAGAGTATTGCATGGTAAAGTGATAAGCATAGTGACAACACTAATAAATTTTGTACTAACGTAGTACTAGCAATGGACTATTACCAATACTGAAACGATGACCACTGCAACTTTATATAACTTTCTCATAATAGTACAAATAAAAATCTTTTTTTTCACAGAGCAGTTCCACCCCACCTCCCCACACAGGCTTGACAGCACTTTTTTTTAAGTACTCACTGTCATCATGATTTTTAGTGCATGCATTAATCCAGTGGAAAAGTACCATAAACTATTCATCAGACCACTCCCACCTTTCATTTTTCTTGGCCTTAATAACTTCACTTAGACCTAAAATTTCTTTAAAATGCTGCTGATATTTGTTCCTGTAGATATTGTCCCACACACAAACGCCAGAAGTAAGTCACTCATCCTCAGGATGTTGCCTTTCTGCTTCATTGTTCTGTTGCGTTTGATAGTAAGCCATGCGCAGCACATCCATGTTTAGGCATACTGCTTCGAAAGAGGGGTGCCTAGTGGTGCAGGAAAATTCAGTGTCGGCCTCCACCTTGCCATCTTCAATTCGTTCGTGAAAACGGTCATCCTCAAGGCAACAGAATCTGTTGACTGGAGCAGAACCATGCACACAGCACCCACACTTGCACCTGAAGACATGAAAAAGACAGTTTTCAGGTCAAAATTGCATTTTAAATATTCAGATACCAGCTATTAGTATTAGTTTACAGCTTGTGAACCAATCCATTCGTGCACCTGGATATATATCTCAGAAGTGTGTGTACACACATTCCAGCACCCTATAAACACAGCAGATCAAACCTTTCAAGTGTATTACTTGAAGTACATATTCTTGAACAACAAATAAACTTGTGGATCAAATCATTAATTAAGTGTCAATTCAGAGATGATACCTTTATTTACAAAACAACAACAAAAAAACCAACCAAACAAACAAAAAACAGTAATAAGATTGAGATAACCATGCAATTTTAGTTTACATTAGCATAGATCACTAGGTGCAGTGAACATGCTGTGAGAAACTTGAGGCAGTCTTAGGCCAGGCTCTGAGCATACGGTAAACTTCAGCAATGTCGCGTCATTAACTTCGACATTAATAACGACGATAATAAAACACAAGTGCACATGAAAATATAATACGATGAATGTATTGTAGGCCTACTATGTATGCTTACCAGTCCGTGGGGTTTTCGCAGCGCACTGGCTTTTCCGGCGTGGTTGGTCTGTCCGTACGCTCTTTTCCATTTGTCTGTGCAAGAGGCTCAAACATAAGGTTTGAGGCCTCGCGGTGCACCTGCTTCAAAACACTCATTTTCCGACGAATCCACTAAGAGTCCGAATCAGAACTTTCAGATGATGAGCTCATTTTCTCTGTCACAAGTTAGCACGCTGTCCGGCTAGTCGTAAACAAACCGAGTCAGGCCTGTGATGTCACTTCCGTCGAGCAGCAAATCTGAAGGTATTCGGCAGTCTCCGGAACCGGGTACCGTGAATTAGAGACGATTTGTGACTTCTTATGTGTTTTTCTGCTTGAACTGTACACAAGTAAGTACACTTTGTGGACTGAAAGTGACTTTGATATGTTTATTTTGTGGCTGATTGATCGTAAGTTCGATTCTTTGCATTAACACGGAGCCCCATGCTGAAATGGTAAGCGACCCATCGCCGGGACCACCATTTTACTAGAGAGCTGCCCTTTAAGACAGTTTTAGCCCCGCGCAAAAATCTCCCCTCTGTGTTAGTAATGCAGAGGGACGTCAAGGGCAGGACACTCTTCCCAGCCACAAACTGCCCACCAACCGTTCCCTCTGCTCTGCATTGTTGAAACAGCGCAGCAGGATTTGTGTTGTTTTTGTTGTTATTGTTGAGTTGTGCTAGCATTTCAGTGTCTATGACTGAGGCACTCAGGGGCAGATCAGATATATACATGTGCATGTAGACTTGGTACATGCATGTATGTGATGTCCAGCCTCTCATTTTTTCGCGATTTTGTTGATGTTTTTTTGTTTGTTTGTTTGTTTGTTTTTGTTACAATATGGCGTGAAACGCCGTAAAGGATCATGTTTTCCAGGCTCATTCTAGTCGATGACAACGTTCCCCCCCCCTTCCCCCCCCCCCATCCTCTCAACTGCACCCCCACCCCCACCCCCCACTCCTCCCCTCCTTCACCCCACCTTGTGTTTTTGGGAGAGAGTGTGGAACGCTTGGCTGGTTGGTTGGTTGGTTAGTTCGGGTTTAACGTCCACAGCACCGAGGTGATCATGGACGGCCCTGACGGGCGGGTTATGGGGGACAGGGAAATCTATTGCCTATGGAGTACGACCTGAACACTGATCAACTCAGGCGCACTCAAACTGTGCCACTTTGATTTACCAGGATCTTTTTCAACGGACATGCTATTGAACAAATCCGTTTTTTTCCCCCTGGATTGTGAGTCCAGCTACCGTGGCCGGGACGGGATTCGAACCCACGACCCAGCGATTCCCTTCGCTCTCCTGCTCCGACGTTTAACCGCCTGAGCTATTTCGGACTCATAGAACGCTTGTTTCGACCATCGATCGACACACCTCTTCGGATGTCAGGGTCGAACAACGAGGAATCAATCGGTTTGTAAATTATTAATCAATTTAAAAAAAAATTAAATCCAAGCAAATTCCATCGACCGATCAGTCAATCCGTCTCTGTGAATTTGCTGTTATTTAACACCATTCCCTGCCACTGTACGTACATTTTTGTTTATAAAATATGTGTTCATTCAACGACTAACAGACAAAACTGTCCAAGAAACATGGATACAAACTGGTCTCAGCAAGAGGCACAGACCCTCATGAGCCCCCGCGACTGCGGGAGCTCATGAGGATCTATGTCTCTTGCAGTTGGATCGTGTTCACTCTTCTTGGCAGTGAAGGGTTAATTTTGGCTGAGAGGCAAAAACTGGCGTCAGAAGCCGAGATGATGTGCGGTATAAGGGAGATAATCATCTTTAGCACTAGTTCTTTCTTTGTATGATTGCTTCCCTTGTTATGATTAAAATGGCTGTCGTAATTTTTCTTATTTTCAGTTACTAGATATTTTGCATATAGCTAGATAAAAAGGGAGATATTGAATGTGTTCGTTAACCAGCATTGTACCTCTAGAACGTTTTGAGTAATAATTAAATAATAGGGGCGGTCCGTGGCGCAGTGGTTAAGGCGCCTGCCACCAATGCCAAAGGTGCGCGGTTCGATACCGGGTTCCGGCGTTGGACTTTTCTCCTCTGGTAAGTGTCACCGTTAATTCGGGCGGACCGTCGGGGGTTCTTTCTCCGGGTACTCCGGTTCTTCCACCCCTCCCCACTTTGGTACCGGTCTCAGGCCACTTTACAAATTTCAAATACAAGCGATCAAAAATTATCTGTAACTTCAGTAGCTGACTGGCCCTTCGTTTGTCTTGTACTGTGTTTGTCTTAAATGGCGTAAATCCGTGTCTGTTTCGTTTCAGGCGCGGCGCTTTGAGTCGATTTCCCCAAAATTGAGAAAAAGCGCCTATATAATAACGGTATTATTATTATTATTATTAGTTTTTGAAAAAGTATATTTTCAGGTTTTGGGGATTAATTTCACAAATTATATGGGTTAATCTAAAAATAATTGATTTTTTATTTTTTTTATTTTTTTTTACGAACCCCTCCCCCCCCCCCCCCACCCCACTCTTCTCATTAATAATCGCATGATTTTTTTTTTTTTGTATACGGTATTTACATAAGCCTACAGTTTGTCTCGGGTGTCGTAAACGATTAGGTCAATTGTGACCTGTATGTCCTAAGTGTGAAAATCAGACAATGTTCTGCCCCACTTTTTCGGAGTCATTTGTAAAACAACTAACATAACTTTAAATTTTATTTAACAAAAAAAAAAACAAAACAAAAAAAAAAAAAAAAGAAAACTGTCTTCTCATTAATGCGTGCATGATTTTTCATAAACAGTGTTTGCATAAGCCTGCTATTTGTCCCGGCCCTGGGGTAGGATTAGGTCAAATTGTGACCTGTAAGCCCTAGGCGTGAAAATCAGCAAGAAAATTGCAAAGTTGATTCTCTGATACATTAAATGTTAGTAATGTGATAAGTGACGTATAACATCGAGTCGTCACTATGAATACAGCGTCGTGGGACTAATGATGCCATGACGTGACGCTTTAAGTGACGTCTCGTGCTATTATTCTTCTTAAGAATAGCTATGCTACGCCAGACCACGGAGCTTACGAATGGCGGGAATCGCCGTGTGTCCGTCTTTATTTTTGTGTGCCAGTGTGTGTGGATCAGAGGGTGCGTTACAGTAGAAGGAGATGGATTCCTGTCGTTACACGAGCCCACAGAACGTACTAATGGCGTGTGTCCGTCTTTATTTGTGTGCGCCGACGTGTGTGTTGATCAGAGGTTGACGTATAGAGGAGGGAAATGGATCAGCATTATAAGATTAAAAATATGAACAACCCTAAATGTTCTTAAAAGATAAACGCATCTGAGCTCCAAACAATGCGGTAGACTTTGGGATGAAATCCTCATCTTGGTTTTGTTTTGTTTTGTTTGTTTGTTTGTTTTTGTTTGTAGTTTGTTTTGTTTTGCTTTGTTTTTATTAGTATTTTTTTCTTTGTCCTTTCATTTTCTTTTATTTTCATTTTGGACAGACTTGTTCTGACTATGCTCTGTTTGGTTCTGTTCTGTTGTATTCTGTTGTTGCTGCCATGATGAGAGTGTCAAGCTATTGTTAATATTTCTTTTATTCTGCGTGCGTGCGTGCGTAATTTCCTCAGTGCCAAGTAGAAAAGAAAATAGTGTGACAAGTGACTGATATATAAACAAAATCCTTCTCCGTACGTCTGTTATCGGCCACACACGCTGATGAGAAACCTCGCATACGATGTAAATCACTGAACGTGTACTGCAGCAGATAACATCTCACAGCATTGATAATTAAACGTAATCAACAGATAGAGAATGACGTAACACAGCTGTGCTCTTCTCCACATTAAAAACACTCAATCAGCCGACAAGATACATAAATTCTCATGAGCCCCTGCGAATGTAGGGGCTCATGAGAATCTATGTCTCTTGCGGGTACAAGCCGTCGGATAAGCGACCGCAATGCACGGAGAAGGCTTGGATAATGCATTGCTGTAAAGCGCTCAACAAACTTCATTACATGGTTGAAATACTATTTTCGCCAGTTTGGAATGCGACGAAATGATCACGGACGTGAAAGGTAATGCATACGCTTCTATTTTTGCCATTTGGAAGCTTAGCTTCTCGTCACCATGTGGGGAGCACAAGCATACGTTATTTTGCGATTTAATTGGCACCTCTTGGGCAAAGTAGGGATTTACGCTTGAAAGATGTATAATGCAATGTACACAATGCATGTGACGGTTTCCCTTCTTCGGTCGACACATGTACTGATATCTTTTCAGTACTACTGTGGATATCGTACTGTACAACAAGCACAATTTTACGTGTTGTATTTTCGGCCTTCCCAAAAACCCGCGCAGGCCGAGAAGAGACTGCGACCGAAGTCGGCCCGAGGTTCGCTTGCTGACCCCTTTATTTTTTATTTATTTATTTATTTATTGGTGTCTACATATTGAAAATACATCAGACTTTGAAATGGGGCTGGCGGCCTCAGCCCGTTTAACACCTAGTACGTGACAACATAGGCGGGCAGGCGTCACACTGTAAAAGTGTTGTAACAAGAGAGAATTACGTCACGTCTAGCTACGCTAGCATTGCTGTTGAACGCAGATCTCGCGCCAAAGCGCCCGCGCGCGCGCATGTGTGTGTGTGTGTGTGTGTGTGTGTGTGTGTGTGTGTGTGTGTGTGTGTGTGTGTAGTGTGTGTGTGTGTGTGTGTGTGTGATGGTGTGTGTGTGTGTGTGTGTGTGTGTGTGTGTGTGTGTGTGTGTGTGTGTGTGTGTGTGTGTCTGTGTGCCAGCGACTAGCATCCGCGTTTGTGGACAGATAGGCTTGAAACTGACTTTAGGATATCGTCTTTAAAAGAATTATCTCGAGGCAGCTTTTTTTGATTTTTTAAAAAATCAATTTAAACATTACTGAGAAAATGACCGGTTAATCCGCATTAGAGTCCGTATTAACAATTAAAAAAAAAAATTCTTACGAGTAGATATTTTGCATACAGCTAGATAAAAGGAAGACATTGAATGTTACGTGGTGGAGTTGTAGTCGAAGTATGATAAACACACCAGACACACACGCACGTAGAGTTCTTTAAAGTAAACCTCGTTCAGCTGCAGTCCGTCACACGTGGCTTAAGGATGTAGACAATACTGGAGTAACAGTTCCAACAATATTTAATTCAGCGATGCGATATCCACACAGTAATGCACTTTCAAATGCACAAACTACTGATACAAAGTCTCTTCTGCGATGTCCACACTGCGACACAAAGTTTCTCATACACAGCGTCTCTCGCAATAAACTACGTGTCTCTACTACTGACAAAGCAAGACAATGTACGAACGCGCTTTCCCAGCGCCCTCCTTATATATACTATCAAATTCCAGAATCTTCTACGGAAATCATACAATGCATCCAATCAGAACGAAACACGCAGCCGAAGCTCATTAACATAAACTTTCCAACAAAACTATAATAGGCTACAAAAGCTCGGCTGCTCACTTCAGCTCTAAATTCTAGCGTATAATTAAGTCACAAAAAAAGTATGGTATCCCTATCACCTGGTAGCTCTAGAAAAGTACGAGAATATTCCCAAAACAAAATAAAGGCTGCTCAATACACGCGCACAGGAAAACAAAAAGTAGCGAAAATGTTGCGATGCCAACTAACCGACGTGACACTTACGAGGCCACAAGACAGTGCGACCTTTCCAGAACGCACCGGACTAAACACAACAAAACGAAATCGGCTCTACTCAAGAACAAAAGAAAATCTTACTAAAAAGGCACGAGAAACGTAACCGTGAAAGCTCAAATAAACCTCAGATCGTTACCTACGATCAACACACGCACGCTCTCACAGGATAACACAACCACAATCGTAACATTACCCCCCTCTTAAGAATGAAATTTCACAAAAATTTCTTCTCAAAATTCAAAAATACGGTTGTGGCTGTGTAAACCTACACAAAACCCTAAACAAATATAACTTCACATCAAAAATCAAATTAAAATAAACGTCTCACAATTCCTGTAAACAGCCCTGAGCATCGAAATGTTTCATACAAAAGTTCTGGACACAAAAATGTTCATTTAAACTGCTCTGCTCAGGTAATCTGCTCCAAAATTCTGCGAACCCTTGATAGATTGTAGTTTAATGTCAAAATTCTGCAAGAACATCGCCCAACTCATAATACGAGAATTTGTAAACTTAGCAGAGTTTAGATAGTTCAAGGGCTGATGGTCTGTCTGGAGAACAAATGGCACTCCCAGAAGGTACAGTTCGAATCGCCTTACTCCCCAGATGATGGCTAGGCACTTCTTCTCGATGGTCGAGTAGTTTCTCTCAGCTCTGGTCAACGTTTTGCTGGCGTAGCTCACTGGGTGGAGTTTTCCGTTATCCTCTTGCATCAAGACTGCACCTACTCCTTCGTTGGAGGCGTCTGTTCTTAGGAAGAACGTTTTCAACGGGTCAGGAAGGTGTGTAGAACAGGCTTCTCGGTTAGGATGTCTCGAACCGCCTGGAATGCTCGCTCTTGGGCATCCTCCCACTTCACTATGTTAGGTTGTCCTTTCTTCAGCAAATCAGTCAGGGGTGCTGTGACTGCTGCAAAGTTTGGTATGAACTCCCGGTAGTAGTTCGCCAAGCCCATAAATGAGCGGACTTGCATCTTGGTCGTAGGTCGCGGGGCATCTCTGATCTTCTGCACGTTGGTGTCGTGTAGCCCCTTTAAACCTTCGCTCAATTTATGTCCAATGAAGTCTATGTTGTCAGCCCCAAGAATACACTTGCTTGGACGGATGGTGAAATTCGCATCTGACAGTCTTTGGAACAGTTCTCGGTGGGCTTTGAGGTGGTCCCCCCAAGTTTTGGTATGGATCAAAATGTCATCCCAGTAAAAGACCACATTTTGCATATCTTCTAGGATCCTCTCTTCAATGTGGCACCACTGTTCACCATACCAAAAGGCATCTTCAGGAACTCCCAATGACCGTCGGGTGTGACGAACGCTGTCTTGGGGATATCTTCTTCTGCAACCTTGATTTGCCAATACCCTTTGCTTAGGTCAATTTTGGAGAAAAATCGGTCTCCACTGACCTTCTGAAACAGTTCTTCCGCTGTGGGCATAGGCTCCGGATCCAAGATTGTTAGTCTATTGAGTCTGCGACAGTCCACACACACTCTGTTGGATCCATCTGGTTTCTTCACGATGACAACTAGGGACGCATATGGTGACTTGGACTCTCTGATGACATTCAGACTCAGCATTTCCTTGATATCCTTTTTCAATTCTTCCCTCGTGTTATAAGGAAGACGATAAGGTTTGCTGCGAACTGGCTCGTTTGACGTCAGGTTTACCTCGTGCAGGATGGTGTCTGTTGTCCCTGGGTCAGGTGTAAACCGATGCTCGAACTCTTGAGTCAGGACGCACAGTTCTTCACGTTGAGTCTGGGTCAGATTCTGACCGAACTGGATATCTTCTACATCCTCTTTGTGTCGGAGTTCATTAAGGTCAAACAGGTTCTCGTCTTCTAGTCTTTCGTCATCAGCAAGACGCACCGATTCCGCCAATTTTGGTTTGTCTCGACCTCTCTGTACCCCCACCCGGGTCTGCCCTGGGGGACTTGGGTGGGGTTAGGTATTTTTTAGTTCCCAGGGTCACCCTGGTCAGCCCCGCAGGGTGGGTTTTTCTCTCTATTCTGGGGCATGTGTTTCTGTCTACCCTTTTCCATTCACCTGTATTTGCCTTTTAAAAACTCTCCCTACTGTCTGCACTGCCTGTAGCTCTTGATATTGGATGTGTGTTGCTAAATGGTCTTAGATTTATTTAGGCCCCATGTGTTAGGTTTATTTAATGTATTTGACCGGCTGGCGACATACATTCAATGTTCTGTTTAGTTGTTTTTTTTCACAAGCAGTGCAGGCACGTCCTGAGAAAGCCTTGTTGCTGTCGGGACGTTAAACAATGTACAATCAATCAATCAATCGACCTCTCTGTAGCTCCACCAGCCTGTCCCTATTCACGACAGCTGCTTCCGTGTTGTCCGCCACTTTTAGAGGGATGGTCTGGTGACTCTTCTTTGATTGACTTCTCGTGGTAACAGAACATATTTCAGGTCTCCACTCTGGGTCTGGATCGTCTGCGTTTCTGGCACCATCAATGTTTCCGATGATGAGGTCGTAGACT
>BTPG01000004.1:220456175-220556175 GCA_036245525.1 Semisulcospira habei | reverse complement strand
GCATCTTTTACGGTACATTCGTGGTGAATGATAGCTTTTTCCCCATTTAAAATTGCCGAATTGGGAAACGTACGTTGTTTCCGTTGCCCTCAGAAATTTTGCATACAACCGATAGGTCTTTGTTAGGCTTTATTGATTAGGATAGAGTACCACAGTTGCTCCCAACCTAATTTTATGATGCTGTGATGCATTTAGTGGCCACAGTGGCTGAATCTGCTGCCCTACCCCCATTTTACCAGTACGCAAAATAATCATATAAATTGCTTATGTCATACTCCTCTGTTTAAATATTTTTTGTTGCCAGTTTTTTTTAAAGTATGCATATTGAGCATAAATTATCATGGTCAACCCATCTCCTGCTGTAGAGCGTGGAGAGGAAATGGGTTTATGTACACCTGATTGTTTTCACCTGTTGTCTCAGTTTTTGGAACTTGTTGTTTGTGATGTAACAGCAAAAGGGATGCCTGTGAACACTTTGTTCCAAGGTCAGGTGATAGGTAGCTAGGAGCATGAGCTGTCTCCCCTTCTGGCCCCTGTTTCTACTTGTCACGCACCTTAGCTTGCCATTTTGTTTACTCTTTAGTGTTTAGTTTGCTAATTCACTAGTTGGCTGTCGGTAGCTCCTTTTGTTGGGGCGATTCCTGCGGGAATCGTGTCGGCAAAAGGTGCCACTGACGGCTGAAAGGGTTGACCCCCTTGTTGATGCAGCCTCTGGTACTGTTTACAGAAATGTTGAACCATTAGGCCTTAACCTCGTTTGCCACAGCGAAGGTGATTGAAAGGATGAGGCACTGCACAGGGTCTATAGCTCTATACAAATTTTGAACGACACATTGGAATTTCAACCAACAACCTTATAATTGAGAGTCTGATGCCCTACCACCAGAGCCCCCCCCCCCCCCCCCCCCCCCCCACTTTGGTACCGGTCTCAGGCCACTTTACAAATTTCAAATACCAGCGATCAAAAATTCTCTGTAACTTCAGTAGCTGACTGGCCCTTCGTTTGTCTTGTACTGTGTTTGTCTTAAATGGCGTAAATCCGTGTCTGTTTCGTGAGTGTGTGTGTTGGGTTTCAGGCGCGGCGCTTTGAGTCGATTTCCCCAAAATTGAGAAAAAGCGCCTATATAATAACGGTATTATTATTATTATTATAAAAGTTGTGATCATTTCATTAATTTCAATGTAACCCATCAATTTAATTGTAACTATTTTTAACTGGCTGCTCTTTTAGGTGATATTTTACCTATCGTAAGTCGGGTCTAGTAAGGTCTCCCCTTTTCCTTTCATTTATTTTCATCTAGAAATGTGTAAATATGAATATGCGTAATAAGGTTTCATGGTTCCTAATAGCCAAAACAATGTTATCAAAATACTTAGTTTCCACATGTCGACCACGAGATCTCCACGTCCACCTTCTGCAACGTTCAATTTTTTTTATGGCCGTCTTTAAATCTTATATTGTTCTGGCTGCCAATAAGTGAGCTGTCAAGAGCTCGGCAGCATGCTTTCAGAGTTTGGTGTACAGGGGCGTGTCTTCTGATCAGAAGTGCCAGCAGACCGCTTCTCTGTATGGACATGTTTGGAGAATGTGCTAAGAAGACCCAGTCTCACGAGGCGAGTCCAGCAGGGTCCTTACGGTCTGTGAACATTTTGTGAAAGTTGTTAAAAAAAAGACAAGTCTTTTTCAGGGCCCTGGAAAGTCTGTCAATTTCAGTCCTTTTCCTTAAAGTCTGTGAAAGTTTGTAAAAAAAGACAACGTGCTGTCAAACTTTTGTCTACTTCTTTTCTTCTCACCCCCAATTTCTGACTATTCCATTGCGAACGATCATGCTGACGCTTGTTGCAAGTGATCTATATTTAGCTCCGATCATAAAGTGACTGCATGGCCTTTCTGCTGAACATTCTGATTGGTTGTTTACGCTTCTACCGAAGTCCGCCATTCGCTAAGCGTTCTTTTATTTTGGTATCTCTTCATGCATTAGGCACGGAAGCTTCAAATAATTGCTGATACAGAGTGATTTGATTAAAGTGTGTAAACCTTCAGGCTTCAGTTTGGGTTTGTGAAACGTTTATGAAAAGTTTGTGAACTTCGTTCCTGCTTTTCTGTATGGACCCAGTCCAGAGTAATCAGTGTGTAGATGAAAGATGGTGGCCTGGTTCTCCCTGTTCAGCTTGTTGATGTCATCTGCCCACGGGCTGCGACCGCCATTCTGCTGTTGCCAATCACTTTGTTGTTGTAGTGTCTTGGTTTCTTTACAAGAGGTAGTCTAGCGCCTGCTTTGGCCAGGCTGTCAGCCTCTCCATTCCCAGCTAGTCCAGAATGCACTGGAATCCACTGCAGCTCTATTTCGTGGACAGGGCATCCAGTCTATCTTGAAGCTTCCTGGTGAGATCAGTGGATCACGCTGCTGCCTTTCCCTAGCTAGTGCTTTGCTGCTGTGTTGAGCACCTGCAGATCTGTACGATAGTTGGAGCTGCTGCCGCCAGCTGGTAAGGAGAGGGAGGTAGTAGTGCGGTCTGCACAACAGATGTACACGCCACTTCCTTCATTCCGCACAACATCTTGTGTGGTATCACAGCTGCTGTGAGGGTAGCGCTTGTGCAACCTCCAGCAAGATGGCTTTGTGCAGTGTCGCGACCTTTGGCAAAGAGTCCTGGAACATTGTTTATGTTGTCTTGGAGCTCTTTCGAGATGTCCAGGTATCTGAAGGGAGCTGTTCACACATCTTTGGGCTTGGTTCCAGGACGTCAGTGTTAGCCCTTTGCAGGACCTTCAGTTGGCGGTTCAGACTTGGGCGTTTCTGACGGTTCTTGGTCTGCTCCTGTAGTCTCCCATGCTGTCGGTGTTTAGCATCGTGTGTGCTGTTCTGCATTCCAGTGGCTCCAATGTCCTCCATTTCCTAAATTGGGGTGCTCCAGATGGCTCTAAGAATGTCACAGCATCATGAGAATGACCCTTGTTCTGCATCTTTGTCACGACACGCCTGACAGTCAGGGTACCGTGGACAATATAAGTGCTAACACTCGAGAAACCCACCCACTCTAAATAAATCACACAACACCAGTGATAAACAACAATCGACTCTTTTACTTCTCACACTTACTCTAACACCACCCCAACCCACTAATGCCTCGCACCCTCACACATACACACACATGCACTCATATAACATATTAACACATGAAAATGATTAATTGACAGATGAAAATTGATCATGGCTATGCAAGGCGGGTACTTTGTTTCTGTGCAGTGTCCTCTCTGTCCTACACTAGACAGGGTGGCTCGTAATGTAATATTACTACCAATACCCCGAAGAGCACTGTTGCCGCGCTTGCCCACTCTGCACCGGTACAGGAACGGTGGAGCTTGACTCAGGATTCCGGAGTACTTGCTCCGGCGATACTGCTGCTGTCGGCGGCCCCTCGAACGTCTGCGACCGACGCGCAAAACGTTGAATCAGCCTGCTGTAGCCCAACGTCAAAGCACTTGCCAAACAGGACTGGTTAGCGAAGGCATTCCTGCTCCTGACAGAGGCCACCGCGCAGACGATGGTACAGCTCCTGATGATGCGTCACCGTTGATGATCATGGAAGATGAAGAAATCGAAGAAGTCGAAGAACTCGAAGAAATCCGAGAAGTGCACTGAAAAAGGCGCACTGTCAGTCAAAGTGCCAATACACAGTTAATTCTGGAATAACACGCATTTCCTGCATTTATTCACAAACCATGTGAGTTGTGTCTCTCATCTCACCCTGTAGAGGTTATCTTCCTGCTGGTACCCTAATACCCGCCTTGGCCATATTAAATAATATAAAATCATGATAAAAATGATTTCTATGTACACTTAATATTCACCATGTCTACATTATTTTATTATACTAACATTAATCTAACACAACTGCTTTTGTATAATAAAATCACCACTGCTCAAAGAAACGACATTATCAAAATATTCACACGTACATACAAATATATGAAATAATCACCAATAACCACTCCACATGACAATCTTATTAAATTACATCTAGGACCTAATACAAATATATATATTTGGAAAAAATATCCACTTTAATTAATTTTATTAATAGAACCAAAAAAAACCCGCACTTGGCCCTTTAAATATACGCGGCACTCGGCGACAACCGAATATAAATAAATAAATCCGAAACTCACTGCATTACAACCTAACCTAACAACATGGTTAAAAACTTGATTAAAACATCACTGAAAAAAATAGATGAACACACTCTTCCAAACTTATGTACACATTTACACACCCGAGAGTACAGCAGCTCACTGAGTAAATAGCATGAATATTTACCTTTCACTTGTGAGTCCTCCGGCAAGACGAGACAAACAAGACGAACACGAACCGGAGGAGTCTTCTGTCGAGCAGCAGCCGTCGTCACTTGGTCTCTCGGACACCCAAAACCAGGAGCACTGGCAGTGGTATTGCAGGGAGGGTAACACAACTCTCACACAGCTTGTCAAGGGCTCCAAACAAGGCCGCACCCTGACCCAGACCCTCACTGAGCTAGCTAACTCGACTGACTGACCGTACTATCCTTCTGCTACCTCGCAGTTTAACTTTACTTCTGAACACTGTTCGGTTAAAGCTACTTGACGAAAGCGTGCAACCGCTGTAATCGCTCACCGTTAAGCTAGCTGCACGGGCTTTACGCTTACAGTACATTTATCAACTTTTCTAACCTAAGGCTATTCACAGAGGTCGGCGACCTCGATTTATTACAAAAAAACGACTTGGGAAAAATAAAAAAAAACATGTCACATCCGTTACGTTACAATCTTGTCAAGCTTGGCTTTTTGGGTTTTGCAGGCAGTGTTTTATGTTGTCAATGTATCTTGGTACCGCACGACTAGTCTGACCGAGCAGATGTCTGCTTGTGCCAGGATGCTGTAATTTGCGCCAATGTGGTCCCCACCAGTTTCTTCATCAGAGACTTTTTTTTCAGCTCTAACTTCCATGGCTTCGATGTGAGGCCTCCACGTGAATCCAGCAATTTATTTGTTGCCAGTAAAGTTGGCCTGTCTGTCTTTGGTACTGGAAGGTCTCCAGTTTTGAGGTGACCTCTTCCGTCTGATTGAAAGAGATGGTCTAGCTCAGTTTGAGTGGCCTCTTTCAGTCCAGCTGCTGACTCTATTGGCAGCATCCTGGATTCTGGAGGATGCTTTTTCTTTATGTTCTGCTGCGCTCCACACTGCAAAGTCATCCGCATGGAGGATGTTCGAGACGAACCTTGGTACTGTTGTACTGATGTCATTAATGTAGACCAAAAACAGCATCAGACACAACATCTCCCTGAGATACACCTTCCCCGATTTTGACAATACTGCTGAATGTGCAGACGGTAGAAGCTTCAGCAGCAGCCCCTGTTAAGCATGCCTTAAATAAAAAGAATTACAATTAAATTGGTGGGTCACATTGAAATTAATGAAATGATCACAAATGTTTATGCTCAATATGCATATTTTGTTAAGAAAACTGGCAACGAAAATATTTAAACAGAGGAGCAACTGTTATGATCATTTTTCGTTCCTTTGTGTACAGGTAAAATGGGGGTAGGGCAGCAGATTCAGCCACTGTGGCCTCTAAATGCATCACAGCATCATAAAATCAGGTTGGGAGTAACTGTGGTACTCTATCCTAATCAATAAAACCTAAAAAAAGACCTATCAGTTGTATACAAAATTTCTGAGGGCATCAGAAACAACGTACGTTTCCCAATTCGGCAATTTTAAATGGGAAAAAGCTATCATTCACCACGAACATACCGTAAAGGATGCCGACTTTCCTTATTTCCGTGCACTTCATGCTCACATTATTGAAACTTAATAGGTAAAGAGAGGTCAAAATAAAAAGAAATAACTTAAGTAATTTTTTCTAATTAATTTTGTGTATTTTTACAACTTGGGGGTAGGGATACAAAATCAACCACTGTGGCACTCACAGTGATCATAGCATCACCTAGTCATGTTTATAATAATTGTGACATCCTGTTGTAATGATGTAAACCTGAAAATGGACTGCCAGCGCTATAGAAAATGTCTGAAGGCATCTGACACATTATTTTTGTCTTTTATTTTTGCGATTTCGCAGAAATGGCCGTTTACTGGGTGCACAAATACCTTCACTGTGAGCCAGAGATTCAATATTTTTTCATTCTTTTTTTGCAGAGGCTGCAGAACGTGTGCCTTAACATAATAATGCCTGATTTGTGTTTCTGGAATGAATTCTGATTTATTTAGAGGAAAATGTTTCTCAACTCATTTTAGCATCTGTGAAGAGCGTGAATGGGGATAACCTTGCGCCATCGGCTATATCTCTGGTGTGTTCTTAAGGATTTTCAGGGAACATGGCTTAAACATCTCAGGACATACTTTGAAACCCATCTTATTGAGTACTGGGGGGGGGGGGGGGAAAGAGGGGTGCGGGGGGGGGGGGGGTGCACGTTAGACCTTCCTACCTTATGGACTACTCGTATGTGATGTCTTTAACAGAATGAATTCACGACCTGTAAGGTGAAGGTCGCAGAGGCCATATTTGTGTGAGCCTTTGTGCAGGTAATATCTCTGAAACCACAGGCCCGATTTGTTCCAAATTTTGCTTGATGAAATTTTCACTTAACCCTTTCACAGCCGAGAAACTCTCAATAGGCTCCGTCTGCAAGACACACAGATTCTCATGAGCCTCGCGCGATCGCCGGTGCGGGGGTGCATGGCGACTTTGGATCGTGCTGGCACAACTGACATATATTTATTTGACGGTTGGGGTTCCTTGAAACTGAATTAAGAAAGACTTCAGAGCAATAGTGGCGTCCAGTGGTAGTGTGAGAATAAAACAGATATGTCAAAAACTAGGTTTATGTCGCTATATCACTTTAAGATGACGCGCACAGTTGTTGCGAATGCTTTTAGGCAGACAAAATTGTACATTACTGTCTGCGGGGAGGGGGTGGGGCTAAATAGTTGTTCCAAGAGCAAACCTTGTTGGCTTAGGTGTGACATCAAATGTGAAACAGTATAAATGTAAAGAAGTACCCAACGGAGAAAGAAACACGCTTAGAAAAGACGGGTACAACACAATTTATTAATATTTCGGGTAAATACCCTTTGTCAAAATAGACAAACAAAGAAACAGAGAGATTAGCCGCTACTTATCTTCATTGGCAGAAAGAATGTGGCAACTGAAGGAGGTGACGTAAAAGAAAGAAAAGGAAGAACAAAAGTGCGGAAAAAGTAAAAATGACGTCAACGAAAAATCGTAAGAGAGAGACTCGGAAAGAACCTGAACACGAGAGACAAGAGTGTGTGCAAGCACGTGCAGGAGCGAGCGAAAGAAAAGGCGTGTAGATGAGGCCAGAGAAAGAGAGAGAGAGAGAGAGAGAGAGAGAGAGAGAGAGAGAGAGAGAGAGAGAGAGAGAGAGAGAGAGAGAGAGAGAGAGAGAGAGAGAGAGAGAGAGAGAGAGAGAGAGAGAGAAAGAGAAGGAAAACGAACGGGGAATTACTGAATTTGATTATTTGCTTTGTTTTCATGACTTATTACTTGTTGTGTACCGTGCTAAATGCTGGGGTTTTTTTCCCGGGGTCCTCCCGTTTTTCCCCGAGGTAGTCCTCAACTTGAAGATGATATAAAGTTTGCCTTCGGGTTGGTGTTTAGCAGGCTTTGTGTATTAGACACTCCGCCTACTTCGTGCCCAAGGGTACTCCCCGTTCGTTTTCCTTCTCTTTCTCTCTCTCCGTCTCTCTCTCTCTCTCTCTCTCTCTCTCTCTCTCTCTCTCTCTCTCTCTCTCTCTCTCTCTCTCTCTCTCTCTCTCTCTCTCTTTCTCTGGCCTCATCTACACGCCTTTTCTTTCGCTCGCTCCTGCACGTGCTTGCACACACTCTTGTCTCTCGTGTTCAGGTTCTTTCCGAGTCTCTCTCTTACGATTTTTCGTTGACGTCATTTTTACTTTTTCCGCACTTTTGTTCTTCCTTTTCTTTCTTTTACGTCACCTCCTTCAGTTGCCACATTCTTTCTGCCAATGAAGATAAGTAGCGGCTAATCTCTCTGTTTCTTTGTTTGTCTATTTTGACAAAGGGTATTTACCCGAAATATTAATAAATTGTGTTGTACCCGTCTTTTCTAAGCGTGTTTCTTTCTCCGTTGGGTACTTCTTTGCATATTACACGCTTGGCAGTCACCTTTTTGGTCTGGATTTAGTATAAATGTAGTCACCAATCGTCCATGCATCCGCTCTTTAGCTGTCGTGTGTGTATGCGTGCGGTTTGTATAAGGCAATTTCTTAGGGACTATAACACTCACAGACTTTAAAACGACACAAGGTGTAGTTTACAAGAACAACTTTACGTACATATTTCTCTCTGTAGAAAAGGTCAAGGTCATCATAGGTCAATGTGTTTGTAAATATTAGTCATTTTTTGCATACAAATTTTTTTAAAGTTAACTTTGGGCGCAAAAGTGTTAAAGTAACTCTTGGCTTGACTTCGCAAACGAAGATTTTATAGGAGTTGCCCACGACGTCTGCAGGCTTGTTCGTGGCTGCGGAGGCCAATCCGAGACAGGCAGGTTCGACCGCAGTGGCTGCAGGGGAAGGTCTGGTCAGGGTTCTGAGCTGCGGCATCTCTGTTTTTTCTCCTGAGCCTCTTGTCCTTAAGGCTAGCTCTGTGAGAGTCCTCAAAGGAGACAGCTGCCTTGTAAACGGTGGAGCGCCAGGTGTCACGGTCCGCAGCAAGCGAAGACCACTGGTGGTGGTCGATTTGGCAGGCACTAAGTGACTTCTTGAGACAGTCTTTGTATCTCTTCTTTGGTGCCCCTCTGTCACGGTGTCCAGTAGCAAGCTCGCCGAACAGGGTGATCTTTGGTAGGCGATGATCCTCCATCCTGGAGACATGCCCCGCCCAGCGGAGCTGTGTCCGCAGCAGCAAAGCCTCGATGCTCACAGTTTCAGCCTGTTCAAGGACCTCGACGTTGGTGACATAGTCACTCCAGTGAATGCCCAGGATGGTGCGCAGGCAGCGCTGGTGGAAGCGTTCGAGGAGTCGTAGTTGGCTGCGGTAGAGGGCCCAGGACTCGGAACCATACAGCAGGGTGGTGAGGACCACAGCTCTGTACACGCTGATCTTGGTGCCTGTTTTCAGCTGTTGATTGTGCCACACCCGCTTGAAAAGTCGCCCGAAAGCGCTGTTCGCTTTTGCCAGCCTGCTGTCAAGCTCCTTGTCCAGCTTGGCGTCCGACGTGATAATGCAGCCAAGGTAAGTAAACTGGTGCACTGACTTTAGTTCAGACTCGCCAATGGTGATGTGAGGAGGGCGATACACTGTCTTGGGTGCCGGCTGATGGAGGACCTCTGTCTTTTTCAGACTGACCTCGAGTCCAAAGAGCTGGGCAGCATCTGCGAAGCAAGACGTGATGCGCTGCAGGGCTTTCTCTGTGTGTGCAACGAGGGCAGCATCATCAGCAAAAAGCAGCTCACGAATCAGTTGGTCTAGGGTTTTCGTGTGGGCCTGCAGTCGTCTGAGGTTGAACAGGCTGCCATCGAGACGATACCTGATGTACACTGCATCGTCATCATCGAGGTCCACTGTGGCCTGCTTCAACATCATGCTAAAAAAGATGGTGAAGAGGGTCGGTGCCAGCACGCAGCCCTGCTTTACGCCGTTGAGAATGGGGAATGGTTCTGAGAGGTCATTGTTGAGTCTGACCTGGCCTTGCTGGTCCTCGTGTAGCTGGACAATCATGTTGAGGAACTTTGGGGGACAGCCAAGTCGCTCCAGGATCTGCCACATGCCTTGCCTGCTCACAGTGTCGAACGCTTTTGTTAGGTCGACAAATGTTACGTACAGCCCTTTGTTCTGCTCGCGGCACTTCTCCTGTAGCTGTCTCAGCACAAAGACCATATCGGTGGTGCTCCTGTTTGCTCTGAAGCCACACTGGCCCTCTGGGAGTTGGTCTTCAGCGATGGCAGGTACCAGCCGATTCAGGAGCAGCCTTGCAAGGATTTTCCCAGCAATGGACAGCAGGGTAATTCCCCGATAGTTGGAACAGTCAGACTTCTCGCCTTTGTTCTTGTACAGGGTGATAACGACTGCATTACGGAGATCTTTTGGTAGTGTTCCTTCCTCCCAGCAGCAGAGAAAGAGGTCATGGAGCTTGTTGTGCAGTGCTGTGCCTCCATGTTTCCAGATCTCTGGCGGTATTCCATCAATGCCTGCTGCTTTGCCACTCTTGAGCTGGTGGATGGCTGTGAGGGTCTCTTCAGCGGTGGGCGGTTCGTCCAATTCAACCTTTACTGGGAGGTGTGGGATTTGTAGGACGACTGCTTCTTGAACAGTGCGCTCAGCGCTGAAGAGGCTCTGAAAGTATTCCGACCAGCGGTTCAAGATGGAGGTATTATCTGTGAGGAGTGCCTGACCATCAGCGCTTCGCAGGGGACTTTGTACCAGGTGCCTGGGGCCATACACTGCTTTCAGTGCTTCGTAGAAGCCCCTGTAGTCACCATTGTCAGCGCAAAGCTGGGTCCTCTGTGCAAGTCTGGTCCACCACTCATTCTGGAGATCTCTGAGCTTGCGATGGAGACTGCTGCAGACGAGGCGGAAGGCAGACTTCTTCATAGGGCAGGAAGGCTGGGCTAGGTGGGCCTGATGGGCGGCTCTTTTTTTTGCTAGGTGTTCCTGGATCTCTACATCGTTTTCGTCAAACCAGTCTTTGTTTTTCTTTCTGGCGAAACCCAAGACTTCTGCAGAGGATTTTGCAATAGCAGTTTTCAGTTGTTCCCAAAGTGTTTCAGGGGAGGAGTCTACTGGGTCCGCTGTGTCTTTGAGCCTGCGCTGTAAATCTGTCTGAAAGGCAGCTTTCACATCGTCACGCTGAAGGCTGGCAACATCAAGCTTTTTCTTGGGGGGCCCCCATTTCTTGGGTTTTGGCTTGAAGTGGAGCCTGAGTTTGCAGCGGACAAGGCGGTGGTCAGTGTGGCACTCTGCGCTGGGCATCACTCTGGTGAGGAGGACGTCACTGCGGTCCCTCTGACGCACTAGGACATAGTCGATAAGGTGCCAGTGTTTGGAGCGAGGATGCATCCAGGTGGTCTTTCGACTGTCCTTTTGCTGAAAAGTAGTGTTGGTGATGACAAGTTGCTGCTCCGCACAGAACTCCAACAGTAGGCGGCCATTGTCATTGCAGTTCCCCACGCCATGCTTGCCGAGGACTCCTTTCCAGGCTTCAGAGTCCTGGCCCACTCTGGCGTTGAAGTCGCCAAGGATGATGACTTTGTCGTCTGCAGGGGTACTCTGTAGGAGGCTGCGCAGGTCAGTGTAAAACTTGTCCTTTTCAGCAGGCTCTGCCAGGAGGGTTGGGGAGTACACACTGAGAAGGGTGACGTGTTGCTGGTGTCTCAGTGGGAGGCGCATGGACATGATGCGGTCTGAGTGGCCCGTTGGTAGGTTTTCCAGCTTAGTCGCAATGGATGTCTTGACCATGAAACCCACGCCTGGGCAGTGGGCAGATGTTCACATCTGCACGGGACATAGACGACCCCGCCCTCCACGAGTTGCCTGCTGCCTTGCAGGCCTGGCCGCTTGGCTGCGGAAAGGCTAAGGGAGGAAACCCCTGACATCAAAGCCCCCGTGTCTCCGGGGAAGGCTTTTGAGCCAGAGACTAGGACAAGGACAGTCTGATATAAAACCTACGACCCGAGGACCTCGATGCCATCGTCCCAGCTTGCTAGGCCATGGCAGATGAACCAAGGGTTTAAAGGGTGGGGCCAGTACTGCGCACACTGCACTCCACCAAAAAGCTCCACCGCGCAGGCTTTAGGAAACGTCCACGGACCATGACACTGACCATTCCAAGTCCTGTAGCGACGGGCGAGGGGCGAAACGGCAGGTGAAAGATGTCACTGGAAGCCGCAGTCTCAAACCTGCATGCAGGCGGTTCAGGATATTGGTCGCCTGATGTTGAGCTGGGGATGACAACATCACTCGGCACACCCTGAACGACCAAGCAGCCTTTTCTAGGGACAGCACTGCTTGCTCCACACGGAGAGGGGCCTAGAAAAGGTGGCCTAACCAAAGCTCGTCCCCTCGCAACCCAGTTGGCTAGCCGCGGTCAACGGGCATCTTCTCCTGCGGTCAAAAAACAAGAAAGAATAACGGATCCACTCTCATGACGACCACGACCGGACTCAACGTAGCATGCTGGAACGTCCGAACCATGCTCGACAAAGCAGACAGCGGACGCCCTGAACGTCGCTCCGCCCTCATTGCCCATGAATTGCGGAGGTTAAACATCGACATCGCCGCGCTCAGCGAAGTACGCCTTCCGGACGAAGGCAGCCTCCAAGAACTTGGTGCTGGGTACACCCTCTACTGGTCAGGCAGGCCTGCATCAGAAAGACGGCTCTCAGGCGTGGGTTTCATGGTCAAAGTAACTAAGTATGCATTTTATATCACGAATACTATTGCGAATGACCTCTCCTTAAGGTAGAAGGCAGTTTAAAAAAAAAAAAAATAACGTGCGGGAGATTCCGTAGACCTTTTCGTGGGAACTCTTCCTGTCGACGGAGTCACAGTTGCTGAGAATAAGGTTGAGGACCTACAAATGTGCCAAATTGACTGTCAAACGAGAGGTGGTGGTGGGGGGGGGGGGGGAGGGAAAGGGGAGAGAGGTCTGGAGACCTTTTTAACAATGGCCGAGAAACACACTCACTACGGACCATTTATAATTTCCAAGAAAAGACGCAGGACAGTGTGTGGGTGGGGTGAGGGGGGATGGGGGGGGGGGGGAAGAAGGAGGGGGGAGTGGGGGGGGGAAGGAGGGGGTTCCAAACTCCCTAAAATGGAAAATTACACATTAAAAATATCCTGGGAGCCATGCACCTTGAAACACATCTCTCCCACTGAATTTGCTTCTGTATATGTACATATACCTGTGTCGATAATGCTAGCTTTTATCAAGTTTTACTTCTGACGTGGAAAAACTAAATACAGTAGCTTTTATTCCCCCATACATAGAACATTTTCAATACACTTGCTAACCACGCCTGCCCTTTGACCTTTGGAAGGAGTTAGTTAGTTAGTTAGTTAGTTAGTTAGTTAGTTAGTTAGTTAGTTAGTTATTGGGGTTTAACGCCAAGCAGGCGCCTTTGGAAGGATAGGAGAAGATAAAATTAATATGCATTGACAATGTAACCCCTAGCAAAACATTTCTACTGGGGTCTTACTGCAAAGTTCACATACAAACTACCTGTAATAGCAACAACCTAAAATAAAAGCCTTCTTACTTTCCGTGACCTTTGACGTTAACGAGAGGTTAACTTAGTAGAGTTGCAAACAAAAGTTGTATCATCAGTTTTCTCTTTGGCAAGATTTTAAATAAGATTATAACTAGTTTCTTTAAAAATCGCCTTTTATTGACCTTTGTAACCTTGACCTTTCATGGAGGTCAGCACAAGTGACAATCAAAACTATTGTCAAATAGGATCACTGTGCCAAATTTGAAGTCTGTGGCTCTGATGGTCTCTCAGAAATCTGTCACAATTGGATAAAATCTGTCACAATTGGATATACACAGGATGATGGATGGATCGGCCAATAGTGGACTAATAATTGCGGATGACTCATTATATTAAACTCACTTTCAATGTTAAATGAGCCTATAATGTATGCTAACCATCTCTCATGATTAATTTAATTTTCCAACGAAAATGTAAGTGAAACTTGTAAAACGGACCTATTTGCCCTGTTTCATAATAGGATTGGTTGGTTGTACATTGCGTAATGTCCCGACAGCATCAAGACTTTCTCAGGACCTGTCTGCACTGCCTGTGAAAAAAAAAAAAAACAGAATATTGAATGCATGTGGCCAGCCGGTCTAATACGCTAAAAAAAACAAACAACTGAGACCATTTAGCAACACACATCCAACATCAAGAGCCACAAGCAGAGCAGACAGTCGGGAGAGTTTGAAAAAAAGGAAAATACAGGTGAATGGACCAAGGGTAGACAGAAACACATGCCCCAGAATAGAGAAGAAAACCCACCCTGTTGGACTGACCAGGGTGACCCTGGGAACTAAAAAGTAGTTAACCCCACCCAAGTCCCCAAGGGCAGACCCGGGTGGGGGGTTTCATAATAAGAGACCTAGTGTTTCATATTATGCAAATGGTACCTAATATGAAACAAAGTGCAATTTTTTAAAACTGGAACTGCTTCTGCATCGATTCGAGTTTTAAATTTGGCTTTGTCCTAAGACGCATCAATATAATTTCTATCAAACCCTGGTTTCGGGTTGATTCTACCTTTCTTTGGACCGTCGCGCGAGACGTTTTTGCTTAAGTGTTTCATACATGGGTCTCCTCCCCTACAGGTGCAGCAAAGGGGGCAAGTATTCTGGGCTGGTACCTAAAGGCAGTTAAAACAGATTGACATAACTTTGTATTGAATACGTGAGGACACAGGTAGACGGTGAAGGGACTTCAAGATGGGTGTGACATGCTCAGTCTTACGGACTCTCACAACAAGCCGGGCTGCATTGTTCTGAATCTTTTGGAGGCGATCAATGAGATACTGAGGGCAGCCACAAAGCAAAGAGTTACAATAATCTAGCTTGGACAGCACAAATGCACAAACTAGTGTTTTAGTGGCTTCCACGGTGAGCAGGTGACGAACTGAACTAATGCGACGAAGTTTCATATAAGCTGATCTACACAATGCACTGACATGCTGTGACATAGATAACCCGCTGTCAAGTGTAACACCCAGGTTTCTCGCACTCGCAGAAAAGCCAATGAGTGTTAAATCCACAGACAATGATGACGGTAAAGGCATGGACGAAGATAATCTTGGATTAGCTACCAACATTTCTTCAGTTTTGCCATCATTTAACATCAGTTTGTTGGTGGTCATCCACGATTTGCCATGGTCAATGCACTGGCTTATGCTTTGGACGCCATTCGCAGCTGGCTCGACAGTATCACTTTTGTACATCTGCGTATCATCTGCAAATGCATGATGGGAAATGGAGCGACTACTAAACAGGTCGGACAGGGGCTAAACATACAGTAAGAACAATACAGGTCCTAGGACCGAGCCCTGGGGTACACCAAACCGAAAAGGCGATGGCTCAGAACGACAGCCGTCAACAGAAACAATCTGGGATCGGTCAGTCAGGTATGAACTAAACCATGTCAAGACTGTGCCTTCAATGCCAAATACAGCAAAATTTTATGGTCAGTAGTGTCGAACGCACTGAACAGGTCCATTTTGTGCAGTTGACTTTCACCGACGCAACATTTCCCCTTTCTTTTCTGCCCCCTTTTCGTTTTGGCTGGAAACAGGGTCTAATACAAACCAGTACAACTGCAATTGACATATACATATTGAATCTGCTGATGGGAATCTGTGGGTTTTGCAGGATCACTTTACATCTCTAGTAGATCCCCTGGATGAGTGAGCCACTACGGAATTATTTGCTTATCCAACGCCTTCCATCTACAAGAGGCATAGACTTTCATGATCTCAAACATGTTGCAAAACGGCTGCTGATAATCGAATGGTTCCGTTTGATCTTTTTAACTTACATCAGCATCGTTTGCATCCTAAAGTTGAAGGCCTTATTACTGGTAACGAGTGGGCTAGAAGGATCATTGTTTCACATACTACATGAAACTCTGTGGACATATACATGTGTATTTCTGATACGTATGTAATGCACACGTAAAATCCACGATCTGTGCAATTATTTCGAAATACTGTTTCGAAATTCAGTTTCGAAATTTGGTATCACATTGTGTTCCATCGTCGAATCTATCGATTCAATTAGCCATTTAAAAAAAAGCCAATATCTCAGCGATTGTCCTTTACTACCTGCGTTTCGTCATCTCGGTAATAACGAAAGAGAAAGACTGAGCTGGCTCTCAGGGGCCTGCTTCGTGAGAGCTTAGTCCTGCGCTAGCCACTAAGCAAAGTGCTCCGCTATAGCGGAGTTCCTTGCTTAGTGGATGGTGCAGGATTTAAGCTCGCTCATGCAGCTGACCCCATGGGCTGACAGTGCTGGCTGGTGCTAAAGAGGGAAAAAGAAGGGTCCCGAAATACGATGCGGTCATCAGGCGCTGGGCCAGAACATAATTAGTTCAGACAGCTGGACCCTCACCCACCCACCCCTTTACCACAACCATCTCCCTCCCCTTGGTGTTGGACCTAAGACTGTGAACTCCGCGAGAAGAGAGCCAGAGAGGCAATTAAGTTCTCCCCCCCCCCCCACCACCACCCCCACATGCCCCTCCCCCCCCCCCAAACATCTCCCCTCACCACAATGACTCCACTCCTTTCTAACAATACAACGCATTAGGTACGAAAAATAGCTAAAATTAGATTGACGCGCTAACGGCAACGCAGAATAAATAAGTGCGATTACGCGTGTGCGTTTGCTGCGTGTCCAAAAAGCTGTTAAATTCATTAGGTGTGTCGACAAGGCATAACAAACACAACTGGTGCTGAAATGTGTCCTCAGATGTATGCGTAATTGTACTTTACTAGGAGATGATGATGAAGATGATGAAACTTTATTTTTCAACGTTAAAAAGTTTTGACAGGAAACAAATCGTCATTTTACAAACTTGCCGTTGCTAACATCTAAAGCATAAAATTAAGGAAACTATATAAAAAAATTATAATAATAATAATTTTAAAATAAAAATATATTTACATACAAACCCCAAAAGCATCATTATATACAGAAAAAAATAATAAACTCATCACCCAAACATGCACACACGCACACACACACACACACACATACACTAACACACACACACGAGCACACACACACACACACACACACACACACACACACACGCATACACACATACCAACAATTTGCATGAAATACACAAGGTACAAGAAATATTGCAGTGCCTGAGAAGTACTAAGTTTGACTCATCAGGTAATCATAAAGACAGATCGAGCATGATGGTTCAAGGGTGGTGCCAGAATAGCTTGGCGCCTATGGGCGCCAAGCTATTCTGGCACCACCCTTGAACTATCATGGTCGATCCCTCTCGGCCGTGGTGTGTCGGGGCTGAATGAGTTAACGATGGGCATGTGCAACACAGTTTACGAAATTGTACAGACAGACACAAATGGACTGCGACGTACTTGTCTTTCTCCGCGAGTCGTGACGTAGACATCCGCGGCAAGTCTCAAAACATTTAGGGTTGGCACCTTCGCAAGATGAGGGTCAGATATAGTTGGTTCATTCAGTTTTCCCTGTCGAGGAAAATTGTTTCACCACCCATCTGCAAGAGGCATAGATCCTCAAGAGCCCCTTCGGCAGTTGCGGGCACTCGTGGGGATCTACGCCTCTTGCTAAAGCTAATTCATATCCATGCTCCTTTGACGAGTGTGGGTCTTTGACGTTAAATTTACAATATTATTTTTTTAAAGGATAAACCCCACCCCTGCGACCGTACGTACACTGTACGTGCATTTTTGTTTATGAAACCAAAAGTCAACACCGTCCAAGAAACATGGATACAAACTGGTCTCGGCAAGAGGCATAGATCCTCATGAGCCACCGCAGTCGCGGGGGCTCATGAGGATTTATGTCTCTTGCCGTCGGATCGTGTTGACTTTTTTCTCGGCAGTGAACGGGTTAAATTACAGACCAGCGCAAGCTGTTCTTGCTGTTTTGTTTGTTTGTTTTTATTAGCCGAAAAAGACACATTCCATGTGATTGTACTAAGGACCATTGAATTAGACGAGGTCTACACCCAATTTGGACCAAACCTGTCCGAGCTGAAGGTCGACCGTGAATCCTTGAGCTCTGCGCGCGAGCTCTTGACATATTTCGATATGTCGTTCCGCATCAATGACTTCAAGTGTAATGACAGCAGCGAGTTCAGGTGCTCCTTGACCTTTGAGACTGAAGATGAATCACTGGAAACCGTTACAAAATCGTGCACTCGACGGCTGCAAGGGCGAAGTCAGTGTCCACGTTTTAATCTGTTTATTTGTTGTCTTGCTAATTAATTAATTACCAGGTCGCGAGTTCCCCCCCAACTAACGCACTCTTTTGCGTGAGAGGCGAGAAAGCGCAGTGAGCTGTGGGCTTCGACAGCGCGTCACTATGGACGATCGGCAGTGCGAGCAGTGCAGGAACAAATTATTTTGGTGAAATCACCCAATATTAGCTGAGTTTACACGAATAAGATGCATCTACTGTTGGTATAATAAGGTTGAATAGTTATACCAGCTATTGAAACGACATGGTAGACCATTGCTTTCATTGCTATGCAGTTTTAATATACCTTGAGAGTTCGTGTTCTTCAGCATTATTTCCACAAACATTTTTTTTTATAAAGGTTGTATTGTAACAACTGTGTGGCCAGGGAGTAATCGTCCACAGTCCTTTGTCAACCTGAGCGTAAATTTTGCCGCATATTACTTGCGATTCAAATCAAAACAGTATCGGCTCAGCGTAACAGCTAGCCGAGTTGCCCACATTTCGTGGTTCGCCAAGTCTAGGCTTGGCTCAAAGTCGCGTAATCTAACGAGCGTTCTCGCCCTGTTCGGGAACTCGCAACCGGACTATTCATTTATTCATTCATTCATTCATTCATTCATTCATTGTATTATTTGCTCGTTTATCGTTTATTAGTTTGTGTCTTTGTTCGTTCCTTCGTTCGTCCAATTATTCATTCGTTCGTTCCTTTGTTCGATCCGTCCGTCCGTCGATCCGTCCTTCCGTCCATCCATCCATCCATCCATCCACCGACCCACCCACTCACCCACGCACTCACGGATGCAAGCACGCACTCACTCCTGTTCATGTATGTATTCATGCATGCTTGTAGTTATACTTGCATTAGAGTGATGTAGGTGATTTCAGTTCTGTGACCGCAAGAGATGAGCACATTGTAAAAATATACTTCAATCTCTCTGTGCATCTACTATAGCACGAGAGTAAAGCCGTGTTGATATGCATACACTGTGGTTTTTTTTTCAGCGTTATTCACTGGAACAAAATCGACCAATTAACTCAGTCAGCCCCGACACACCACAGCAATAAGTGGATCGAGCATAATAGTTCAAGGGTGGTGCCAGAATAGTTTGGCGCCCATAGGCGCCAAGCTATTCTGGCGCCACCCTTGAACTATCATGCTCGATCTGTCTCTAGAATTGCAATACAGGCCTTCAGAGGGCAACTTCAAAATTTGAGGTTTACGGTCCTGGGGCAAAATGTGCTAACTGCTTGTGTGTGTGTGTGTGTGTGTGTGTGTGTGTGTGTGTGTGTGTGTGTGTGTGTGTGTGTGTGTGTGTGTGTGTGTGTTGGTCTGTGATTTTGTAACTTACGGCCTATAAGGTTCAAAATCACAGACCAGCACGCACGCACGCACACACACACACACACACACACACACACTCATACACACACATACACACACACACACACACACACACAAACACACACACACACACACACCGACAAACTTGTTGTTGTTGTTGCTGTTCAGCTTTTGTGTTGTGCGTGGCGCACCAGCATCATCAAAATGCGTTTAACTTGGGAATGGTTTTGTTGTGTGCGTAGATTAAATTTTTTTAAAGGTAGTGAGATTCTGCATACATACTTTTTTTTTTTTTAAACGGGCTTAGAGCCCACGGCTCCTGGGGATTCAGCGCGATATAAACGCTCTTTGTTATTATCATTATTATTAGCTCTACCTCTAAACATCAAAATCACGATCTTCAAGAACGTCACCACGTACATCAACGACACCATCCTGATATTCTGTGCCGGAGGTGTGGGAGACACGTCGGCAAGATGGGTCCTGGAGAAGTCCGCGAGGGGCACCGGCGACAACGCCACCTGGATCAGGCGCGAGTACGGCTCAGAGGTAGTCCTATATTTGTGCACGTTGTTCGGGAAACGGAATCGAGAGAGTCTGAAAAAATAGCTCAGGCGGTTATTAACCGTCGGAGCAGGAGAGCGAAGTGAATCGCCGGGTCGTGGGTTCAAATCCCGTCCCTGCTCCGGTAGCTGGACTCGCAATCCAGGGGGAAAAGACGGGCTTGTTCAATAGCATGTCTGTTGGAAGGTCCTGGTAAGTCAAAGTGGCACAGTTGGAGTGCGCCTGAGTTGATCAGTGTTCAGGTTGTACTCCATAGGCAATAGATTTCCCCGTCCACCCATAACCCGCCCGTCAGGGCCGCCCATTATCACTTCGGTGCCGGGGACGTTAAACCCCGAATGAACTAGCTAACGAAACGGAATCGGTTCAACACTGCACGCGTTTCGACGAACACAGTGGGAGAACCATCTTAACTTAGCCGGGCGAACGTAAGAGGCATAAAGCCTCATCTGCAAGAGACATAAATCCTCATGAGCCCCCGCGACTGCAGTCGCGGGGGCTCATGAGGATTTATGTCTCTTGTTAGTCCCTGTATTTTTATTTTTTAAAATTTTTATTTTTGTTATTATTTTATTCTTGTTGTTGCCTATTCTGGGTCCGGTTTTATTCGTGTTCTTCTAGTGAATATCGGTCAGCGTGCAGTGGGTTCAGACGCGAAATCCATCACTGGCAGGGAAAGGGGTAAGAGCCTTAGGCAAACTTGTGATATTACATGTTTGTCCGGGCTTTTTAACCCACTGCCTGCATCAAAAGACGAGCATTTTTTTTTACATTTTAATTTTTAAAGGTTATTTTTCATTTTTTTAATTTTTATATCTACGTCTCATTCACAATAGATGATTTATGTTATTGACCTTTTCTCGGTGAAGCAAGCCAACAGTAGCTCCAAATAATCCTTTCTCCGTTGGGTACTTTTCTGCATTATACACGCTTGGCTGTCCTTTCTCCGTTGGGTACTTTTCTGCATTATACACACTTGGCTGTCCTTTCTCCGTTGGGTACTTTTCTGCATTATACACACTTGGCTGTCCTTTCTCCGTTGGGTACTTTTCTGCATTATACACGCTTGGCTGTCCTTTCTCCGTTGGGTACTTTTCTGCATTATACACGCTTGGCTGTCCTTTCTCCGTTGGGTACTTTTCTGGATTGCTCCAAGTAATGTCTAGCCCGGCGGAACTGGCCTGAAGATCATGGTTGATCCGAGGAAACCTCTGGCATTCTCGCCAACCGTTCAGTGGAAAGAATGGTGCAAGTATACTGATCAACAAAAGAAACGCTAATTTTTCACCATAACGCTTTTCTTTGTAAATATGCTTTAATCCGGGTTATTTTGACGTCATTTATTAGAAAATGTTTTGATGAATGCGTTATGATGTGTGCAAATAGAATGTTTAGTCTTAAAATTCGCACAATGATGACTTATGACGTCATCAGTGACACTACCATCACAGGATATTGAAAGTGAAATGGAGAGCATCTGCAGAGGACACAGCTGAAAGCCAACCAATGTGCAGTGTCCCTAGGGTCCGTGTGCATGAAAATCCGGCCTGGTTTGGTCTTGACCTACCTTTAGTTTGTCAAAGGCACCTAAATAATGAACATGACCTACAAACATGAAAATCAAAAAGTTCTTTATTTTTAGGTTAGCGGCTATATGTACCTGATAAATGGATATGGGTGTGTTCTTTATCTCTGTGTTAGTCACTGGAGCATAAAAAAATAGTTTGAAAGTAATTCGTATTAGATCAAATAAGATTTATTAAGAAAATGATGTGCACCGGATGTTCTGGTTCTCTAATAAAAATTTTCGAGTCCAATTTCATTTGAGGCAGTTAATAACATCATAAGCAATCCACACAACTTGTGGGTTAAAACATATCACAGGAAACTTGCTTCACAGAGTGTGCCCAGTTTTGCTTATTTCCAATACTAATGAAACCCTGTGTCCTCCAAGGTAGCCATGGGCGATAACTCATCCAATTTTTGTGTAAAGATAGCTCAGACAGTAGGCTGAACATCTGAAGTAAGCAACAAATACAATTTTCTTGATTGCTGTCAGGGTGGCTCTTTGTTTGCGGGTACACTTACAGACACTTTTTGCTTTTTTAATGGAAGTCAGTATATATAGGTCGTTTGACATCGGAGCGCGCATCGTTTTTCGCAAATATCTCCGCAAAGAAGCAGTTAAGGTCTATACCAATGTTAGAACAAATATCATTCAATGACAGCTGACCTAAAATGATTTACTTCTAAATCTGTGTCAGTTTTGCTGTACAGTTGGAAAAATTCGGAATTTTCTCATGAAATGACCGATTTTACATGCCTAACTCCCAGATATATCAAGTCCCGTATAAGAAAGACCAATTTTCACGTGAATTGGCCAACAGTGAAACAGTGCAGGCATACGTGATGTCTGCATGCTTGACCTCGATATTCACATCTGCCGGGGCATGATATTGAAAATAGCTTGTTCTTGTCTTTTCAGCACATGTTTACGACTGAACAGCAAAATCGAAAAATCATAGGTGTTTAGTAAAAGATATTTCATAATAACTCATTCAGCCCGACGACCGTATTTCGCAAATTTTGGAGGCGCCATCTAATGACTATGCACTAGTTGCAGGAGATGGATCGACCTTGATAATTCAAGGGCAGTGCCAGATTAGCTTGGCGCCGACAGGCGCCAAGCTAATCTGGCACTACCCTTGAATTATCATGGTCGACGTATCTCCTACTGCAGTGCGTCAGGGCTTCCGCCGTGAGATGGCCATGCCTTAGTCGCCTGATCGGCGTTAAACCCAAATAACTAACTAGCGTCAGGGCTGAATGGGGTAAGTCAATTGACACTAAATGCTACTAAGTTTGCCCTTAAAGTGGTACAGAAAAGGGTTTCTGTGCGGAGATATTTGGGGAAAACGCCATGCTCTTCGATGTCAAACGGCCTATATCCTTAAACTATGCGTAGACCTGCAGAATAATTACTTTGAAGCAACTAATTATCAAATAAAATTCATCTACAGAACGTGACCGTCCGCAGTCGACCCAAATGCCACGCCGCTGGGGTTCTGAAGGTGAAATACCGCTTACAAGACTCCGATGACGGCAGCAGACATCGATGCTACATTGAAGGACACAAGAGCACTTATGCTGAAAGCCAACCCATCTATTTAGGTAACACATCCCGGGTACATCTTCGAGAACATTCCTCAAGTAGATCCACGAAGGGAGTGCGCCGCCACAAGCACAATGAAGTACGCAAACATGAGAAGCGTCTCATTTGAATCGTAAAAGTACTTGTGATCCAACGCGCAAAAGGCCATCTGACAGACGTCGGCCGCTGTTGGCCCGCGCACAGTCGTGCGCGGGCCAACGGCGGCCGACTTCGGTCAAAAGACCTTTTTCGCACTGGGGACGTGCTCCCCGAGTGGGTCTGTGTCAGCGGGACGGGATCTATATTTCCGTACACTCAACTCACTGATGCCCTGGACCCGGAAGATCGTCATGGTAGTCATGACGCAAGGGGGGGGGGGGGGGCCGAGCTGGAGATCAGTCTGCGCCCAATGCGCAAAAGGCCATCGGGCCGACGTCGGCCGCCGTTGGCCCGTGCACGGCCCGATGGCCTTTTGCGCACTGGGCAGTCTTCGCTTGGGAAGGCTGCTGGGAATTTGCGCTGGCGTCAGCTCCGTCCTGGTCACGTTCACCCACTGCGCCTTAAGCCGGAAATTCCCAAAGTCGGCAGCTGTCTTTTGAAGACAGCAAACCAGTTTAGGAGATAGATCGACCACGATAGTTCAGGGGTGGTGCCAGAACAGCTCGGCGCCTACATCCCATCTAGTTATATATTATTATTTATTATTATTATTATTATTTATTTTTTTTTACGTCGCCAGTCAAAGATGAACTGACCAAAGAACCGCTCCGCAGAGCCAAGGTCGTACGCGAGACCATTAATCCTTGCAGCGTGGGGGTCTGGGGCTTGTTTGGCGCCATTGCGGGGGCAATGACTGTGTTCTTCTGCTTCGCGGAAGTCGTCTGGTTTATAACAATCAAGTAATAGAAAATCAAAAGTCTGTCACAAATGCACGTCTTTCGACGAAAACAGTGGCTTAAAAGCCCGGACAAACATGCAAAATCGCATGTTTGTCCGGGCTTGTAAGCCTCTGCTTTCGTCGAAAGACGTGCAGTTATTGTGATCACACGTTTGTCCGGGCTTTGAAGTGCTTCGGCAAAGAGCGCTATCAGTTACTTACTTTGTATCTCACCACTACCCCACCCCCACCCCTACCCCCAACCCCACCCCACCCCCACCCCCATCCCAACCTTATCATTTTTTTGTCCAAACGACGATTTCCGGAAATCATAAGCAGGTCAAAATTGCATGTGTTTCGATGAAAACAGTGAATTAAAAGCCCCGGACAAATATGCGTCACATGTTTGTCCGGGCTTTTAATCCATTGTTTTGGTCGATAAACGTGCAGGTTTAAAAAAAAATTTTTTTAAATTGTTATATACCTACTTCTGATTTCTGAACAACATCTGTTAGATCTACGATCTGCGGTCTCGATCGGCAAAGCTGTCTCGCCTACTATCATGCTTTATGTTGCCTACTGTTTACCATATCTTAGGTGCAGGCTTTAGCAGCACAATCCAGACCAAAAAGGTGACTTACAAGCGAGTAAAATGCAAAGAAGTACCCAACGGAGAAAGAAACATTCTTAGAAAGACAGCTGCAACACAATTTATTAATATTTCGGGTAAATACCCTTTTTAAAAATGGACAAAAAAACAGATATAGAGATCAATCGCTACTTGTCTTCATTTATCGCAGAAGGAATGTGGCCACTGAAGGATGTGACGTAAAATAAAATAAAATGAAAACAAAAGTGCGTAATGAGTAATTATAGGTAAAGAGTTTCCACATTCCTTCTGCAATAATGAGGGTAAGTAGCGACTGATCTCCATAATTAGTTGTTTGTTTGTCTATTTCTAAAAAAAAAGGGTATTTACCCGAAATATTAATACATTGTGTTGTAACTGTCTTTTTTAAGCGTGTTTCTTTCTCCGTTGGGTACTTCTTTGCGTTTTACACGCTTGGCAGTCACCTTTTTGGTCTGGATTGTGCTGCTAAAGCCTAGACCTAAGATATTGTAAACAGTAGGCAACATAAAGCATGATAGTAGGCGAGACAGCTTTGCCGATCGAGACCGCAGATCGTAGATCTAACAGATGTTCAGGAATCAGAAGTAGGTATTTAAAAAAAAAAAATGCACGTTTATCGACGAAAACAAGCGTGTTTCTTTCTCCGTTGGGTACTTCTTCGTATACCAGCACATCTTTTTTTCTGCCGTTGATGTTTGATCTACCTCACCTGACCACACCTCATGACACCTACCTTCCCTTATCTCATCGTACTTTGCGTACCTTACCTGACATCACTTGATCCCACCTTACTTTACCTGACCTCGCCTTAAAGGTCCTGGGGCTCACGACGGCCGCAGTGGGCCTGGCCACGGCTGTGCGCGGGCCCACAGCGGCCGTCGTGGGCCCGAGCACGGTTTGCTACTGGGGTGCCTACCTTACCTTAGTTCACATTGCCGTGCCTGCCTTCACCTACTTTTCGCTCACCATGCGTAACTGACTCTACTCACATTACCTTGGTAGCTTACCGTTTGTACCTTACTTTACCACACCTTGTACCTTGCCATACCTTACCTGACGTCACCTTTAAGTACTTTACCTCTCTCTCACCATTCGTAACTTATTCTACTCACATTACCTTAGCTAACCTTATGTACCTTACCATACAACACCCTACGTACTCTGCCTTTTTTGTTTGTTTGTTTGTTTGTTTTTTTCCAGTTTACTGTCCCACTGGCACTAGAAGTGATCGGAGACTAGCAGTTTTGGCGTGGTTATCAGCAATTGTAGCATGGTGGTTTGTAGTTTGGCGTAGGGTTTTCCCTCCACCTTTCTCGTCCGGGCTTGGGACCGGCAACGGCGGAGTTGTACTCTGCCTTTACTTTACCTCACTTTAAGTAACTCACCTAGCTCACCTCACCTAACCTCACCATGCGTAACTGACTTTACTCACATTACCTTAGCATTCGTACCACACTTTTGAACTTTCCTTCACCTTACCTGTACTTAACCCATTACTTCCTGAGGCTGATTTATTTAAATTTTGTTTATTGTCCTACGAAGGGCACATTACATATTAGGAGATAGAAAAAAAAATTAGTTAAAGTACTTAAAGGGTGGTGCCAGAATAGCTTGGCGCCTGAGGCGCCAAGCTATGCTGGCACCACCTTTAAACTATCATAATCCGCCTTAGTCGCCTAGTCGGCGTTAAACCCAAATAACTAACTAACCAACTAATTAAACTATCATAGTCAAATTAATTGTATGTAGTAGCGTATCAGGACGAAAAGGGTTAACTTGCCTTACCCATTTGCCTGTTCTTAGGGTCCTTTACCCGACTGACTCAGAAGTGGTTAACGCTGACACCAAGCGGATCAGTCGTACGTACGTACAGGGCTTGTGGCGGAGTGCTGTCATTGACATCACAGATGGAGCAGCGCAGAGGTGTGTCACCGTTGTACAGATCTATATGGCAATGGTGACCAAGCTCGGTGAGCTGACACGCCTTGTTTGTCACAAAGCTCGTCCAGTCTCCACCAGCTGCGTCACAATTGTTGGCTTTGTCCCGTCAGTGAAGATAATCATAATAGTCGTCATCATCATCATCATAGTCGTCATCATCATCACCATCATCATCGTCGTCGTCTTCGTCGTTATCCTCATCGTTCTCATGATCATCGCCATCACCATCGTCATCATCTTCGTCGTCGTCGTCATCATGACCACCGCCACCACCACCACCGTCATCATCGTCGTCGACATGAATGAATATCATCATCACCATCGCCGTCGTCGGCATCATAATCATAATCATCATCATCATTATCATCATCATCGTCGTCGTCGTCATCATCATCATCATCATCGTCGTCATCATGATCATCACCACCAATACCATCATCGTCGTCGTCATCATCATCATCATCATCATCATCATCATCATCATCATCATCATCGTCGTCGTCGTCATGATCACCATCACCACCATCATCATCATCGTCGTCGTCGTCATCATCATCATCATCATTATCGTTTTCTTCTTCATCGCCGTCGTTGCCATCTAAGTGATCGCCATACATCACCACATTAACCCCCTCACTGCCACTTGAGCTTACACTGTACGACTGAAAACTGTGTCAGTTCAACGCGAAAGAGCTCCAACCGTCCCTTTGAACAATGGATACACAACTGCGGGGGCTCATGAGGGTCTACACTTCTTCTAAGTTCATTTTTGTCTCGGTAGTGAAGGGGTTAATGTTGACCCCCATCACCCGTACCGTTTACCGGGAGTACTCCCCTGATAGACCCACTCGGGGTGTACGTCACAAGTACACTTCTATTCAAATGAGATGCTTAGCGTTTCATTTGAACAGAATAATGTGCTTGTGGCGTACTCCCCGCGTGGAGAATACTCCCGCAAACATCAACCCCAATAGCAACTGATCTTTGAGCCGACGACGGCCTTAGTTGGCCCGATCACAGCCGTGTGCGGGCCAACTCCGGCCACCGTCGGCCCGAGAACCTTTTCGCGCTGGGCCGGGCAGTGTGACATCAGTCTGATACTGTATTGCAAAACAGATGGAGAAAAATTTCCCACGCTTCAGCCATGTTGCATCGAGACCGAGCACAAGAGCATGAGCGACCGTTAAAGTCCCACCAGGCATCTCCGATGACAAATCCCGGCAAAGCAAATTCCGAGGGACCTCTATCGGCACGAAGACAGTCCTTGGATGTTCCAGACATGAGGCCACACTCAAGACGTTGGAGTTTCGGTAAGGTGAGCAAGGATTCCTCTCCTGACATATGCAAAGCCAGCCCTATAAAAATCGTTGATAACGGCTCTACGGATGGCAAGGCTGGTCGAGCTGATTCCGGTGAAAAAGAACAAGACCTTACAGGTCCTGGACAAAAACGAGAATGCCCAACTAGTTCTGGGGAAGATTCCCCGAGTCCAGCTAGCAGTCGTGAAAGACAAAGGACTCCAACTACCCCAGAAACACACAATGACCCGGCTACATCTCGCGAAAGAAGCATGAGCCCAGCAGATCCTGGGGAAAGGGATGTATCTATATCTGACGCAACTACTGAAAATGAAAGACTCAGCAGCCCGACCAGCCTAGGCAACCCTGATGAAGCACGCAGGAGTCATAGGCATAAGCACAGAAGACGAGAAGAGAAACGGCACAAACGAAAACACAAAAGACAAAGGACTCCAACTACCCCAGAAACACACAATGACCCGGCTACATCTCGCGAAAGAAGCATGAGCCCAGCAGATCCTGGGGAAAGGGATGTATCTAGATCTGACGCAACTACTACTGAAAATGAAAGACTCAGCAGCCCGACCAGCCCAGGCAACCCTGATGAAGCACGCAGGAGTAATAGGCATAAAGACAAAAGAGGAGAAGAGAGACGGCACAAACGAAAACACAAAACAGATGGAGCGTCTGAACACAAACGACCAAATAAAATTGATAGCGCACATCAAAGGGAAACGCAACACACTAGTCATAGGGACAAGGAAACGAACTTGCTCCAAGAAATCAGCCCACCCAGAGAAACCGAACCAGATTCACACAAACGTGACAGACACAGAGGAAAAAAACACAAACGTGACAGACACAGCGTTTCTAGTTCTCCTACGGATAGAGAAGTGAATCGCCCTGAGCGCAAGGAACAGAGCTCTGAAAGAGATGGAGAGAGGGAACACAAATCGCCCATAGACACAGAGAGAGAAGAGAACTCGCACATCCCACACAGTGACAGCGAAAAAAGTCCTCGCCAGCAAAACAAAGGAGAAAGTATCCCACAAGAAAACAGAGAGAACAGGCCTACAGAAAGTAGCCCACGTCGGCATGAAAGAGAACATAAGCCGCACTCATTAGCACGCCCGCACCTACAAAGAAAAGTGATCCTACAATGTGACCAGAGCCCAAACGCAGAAAGAGAACCCGGCACACACCGAAAAAGAGATGGAGAACGGAGCTCACCCACAGCGTGCAGCTCGCCCACAGCAAATGGGTAACACACACACACACACACACACACACACACACACACACACACACACACACACACACACACACACACATACACACACGCACGCATGCACGCGCACGCACGCACGCACACACACATACACACTCGCACGTACGCACTCACACAGAGAGAGATGATGATGATGATGATGCCGATGATGATGAAACGTTTTTAATCAGGATAAAAGTTTTAGGCATAGCAATGCGGCTTGCCTAACTTCCAAACCGTCCTGCTATTCTACACATATAATCACACATCAGACTAGAGAGAGAGACAGACAGACAGACAGAGCTAGAGACATAGAGAATCGGTGAATGTAGCAGTACCTAAACCTTTTGCGTGTCGGTAGCGGTTTTAGTCACGATGATTCCTATGGACATCCTATAGGAATCATCGCGACTGCAACCGCTACCGACAGGCAAATGGCTAAAATTTGTAAAATCCAGATTAAAAAGGGGTGACTGCCAAGCTATGAAGAGAAGAACCAAACGGAGAAAGAAACACGCTTAGAAAAGGCAGTAGAAACACGCTTAGAAAAGACAGTGATAACAATTTATTGTGTTGTAACTGTCTTTCTAAGCGTGTTTCTTTCTCTGTTGGGTTATTCTCATAAATTCGCAACAATGTGTATGTTTCGAAGTATGAGCACGTGCCTTTACGCAACACGGCCCGATATCACAGAACAGACATCAACCAAGTACAACCCCAAAACCGAGAGGACTACGGGCCGATATCGGCCGCAGTGGGCCCGCGCACGACTGTGCCCGAACCCACCGCGACCGACATCGGCCCGTTAACCATTTTGCGTGCAGAAATAAAGGTCAGAGTCGGCACGACGACCTTTTGCATACGCATGAATACCCACCCACCCACCGTCGCAACCACCACGGGTATGTTGCATAGGGCATTTCTCCACTACCTTCGAAGCAGGGATTCTGGACAGTCAGGATTGTACAGAATTGTGGTGTAAATTTGCCCCTGCAACCCCTACCCCCCCCCCCCCCCCCCACGCCCCCCCCCCCCCCCCTTTTTTTTTTTTTTTTAAAGCGCTCCAAGTATGCTTTGTCTTTTCTTTTCTTTTTTACGGCCGACGTTTCGCACAAGACTCCGGCGCCGGAGCAAAAGACTCTCGGGCAGACGTCCGCCGTTTCCGAGCATGCCAACTGCGGCCGACATAGGCCCGAAGATCTCTGTGGGTTACTGATACCATCCGTACCGTTTGCAGTAGTTCTTCACGGGTAGACCCGCTCGGGGAGTACGCCACAAGTACACTTCTATTCAAATGCGATGCTTTAGCACAAGTACACTATGCTTTAGCATCTCATTTGAATAGAAGGGTATCTGTGGCGTACTCCTTAGGGGGTCTGTCTGAGGAGAACTGCCGCTTTGCTCCCACGCAACCAGCCCCGCCACAACCATCCCCTACTACTTTTTTTCAGGTCACACAAAGAAGACATGATTGTCATGAATCCCCCAGTGGCAATAGAGGTGCAGCCTCCCAGCTCTGAGGACGTCCCAGCCGCTTTGAAACAACGCTCACTAGAGTGAGGGGTGGGGTGGGGGTGTTAGTGAGGGTGGAGGTAGGGTGAAATGTGATTGACTTTTCTTAGGTTCTCGTGCATTCGTGATGGCATTTTTTCATCCTCGTGATCCACCGAAAAAAAAAGTATTCGTCGTGAACCGCTAAAGCCAAAATAAGATGTTCGTGATTCGTGAAATTGTCCTGGTGAAAAGTGTGTTGCCGCACTGTTAACCCTTTGGTATCAGGAACGGTTTTAGTCGCGGTGACACCAAAGGGATTTTCGTCTTGAAGTATCGAAGATTGCTGAACGTCAGTCTGCGTCAACACGCACTGTACTGCGGTTAATTTCTTTTCACTAGCCATATATATATATTTATTATATATTATATTATATTATATTATACTATATTATATATATATATATATATATATATATATATATATATATATATATATATATATATATATATATATATATATATATATAATATAGTATAATATAATATATATAATATATATAAATATATATATATATATATATCTTAGCCTTCTCATTTCGAAATGTGGAGGTGGGATATTTAATTATATTAATACAAATAATATACATTATATAATTTATATATTTCTTAGGCCTTTCTCATTTCGAAATGTGGAGGTGGGATCTTTAACGCGCGCACTTGATGTAGAAGTATGCAAGCTGTACAAAACGCAAATCTGAGACAGGTACTGTAAAATGTACTAGATGGCAATAGAAAATGCCCTTCATACCATTCCTGCCCGCGTAATTTCCTATCCCAACCGAGTTCCGTAACGCAAGCTTCACATATAGTTCTGCCTGTCGGCAGGGAAAAGAAATTTCGCTTTCCTTCCACCAGAGGATTCGAACACGAGACCTTGTGTCTGCCAGCGCAGCGTGCTTGCCCATACATTCCATTCCTTTGTTTTACAAGTTAATTATTTATTGATGATACGATTTTTTTTTTTATTTTATTTATTTATTTATTTATTATTTATTTTTTATTTAATTTTTTTTGGGGGGGTGGTGCGGGGGGGGGGGGGGGGGTGGGGGTGGGGGGGGGGGAGGACCGGTTACGCTCATTTTGTGAACAACCTATAAATTCTGACGTGAAGACCTAATAAAATTTTGACTAGACTGTGTTGTTTGTTTACAATTGCCACAACAGTTATAGTTTTCGAGACAATTTCAAGTTCGCAGCAGATTAAACAAATATGACTACTACGCGCCCGCGGCAATGTCAGGCTGAAGTGGCTTAACTCGTGCAGCCCCGACACACGACAGCAAGACATGGATCGAGCATTGTAGTTCAAGGGTGGTGCCAGAATAGCTTGGCGCCCATAGGCCTACGATGATGTAGCTTTAAAAAAAAAATGCACTTCAAACATTTTCACATCCGCGTTGTAATCTCTCTCTCTCTCTCTCAAGCAAAAAAATGTTCTGACCGACGTCGGCCGCAGTGGGGCCGCGCCCTGAAGGGCGCGGTCCCACTGCGACCGACTCGGCCAGAAGACATTTTACGTCTTGGAAGGTCGTACAAGTATGTGTGAAACAGCACAAATGCTTTCTATTGTTTTCAAGAGAGCTCCAAGGTATAAAGCTGTTCAGCTTATCTAGTAAAAGCTTTAGTCGCCGTGATTTCATCACCTGCGAAAATGGCAGACACTTTAGGCTATTTTCAGGTAAGGCCATTCAAACTTTTAGAAGCGGTCTGTGACATGACGTAGTTTCTTATAAAATGCTGTCAGCTGTGAAGGCAGAAAACCGTTAAAGTCGAACTACTCGTACTGACATGCACTGCCATTTCAAATCCATGAAAATGCTTCAGGAATGACTTCTTCACGTTCTCTAAGGTTCCAGGCATTGAGTCTGGTGAAAGGTGGGACTCTAGGGAACGTAAAGAAGTCACTCATAAAGCATTTTTTTGTGGATTTGAAATCACAGTGCGTACGCGTGTGAGTACTTCGACCTTAAAGGCACACTACCGCCGTAACTGTTCAAAGATACACTTCTGTAACAGATGGTTACGAAACACTACACACAGGTATAGTTATGGTTCATTTAGACACAGGACAATCCAGTTCAGCACACGTCTTCTTTTAAATCAAGTAACCTGAAAGTGATTCCACTCAGTTCTATAAATATGAGAAACAACTAAAAATAGATTGACACGCTAACGGCTGCAAAGAATAAGTAAGTGCGATTACGCGTGTGCTTTTGCTGCGTGTCCAAACTGCTGTTAAAGTTCATTAGGTTTGTCGACACGGCATAACAAACACAATTGGTGCTGAAATGTGTCTTCAGATTTATGCGTAATGGCACTTTAAGTCCATTTTTTGTGTGTAAAAAGCGAACTTTTCATTTCACGGGTCAACGCGGGATCAGGAGCCATGGAAAATGAGACCGCGCTGTTAACCCCTTCAATGCCAGTGATCGCGCATTTCGCGTCTGAAATGACTCCACGCTGAGCGACATTCGCGTGAAGAACACAGCTGAAAATGGGACCAAAATTAGACTGGCAAGAGACATAAATTCTCATGAGCCCCCGCGACTGCGGGGGCTCATGAAGATTTATGTCTCTTGCAGATGGGTAGCATTCGCCAAACCCCAAGCGGTTAGATGGTTAGTGACGGTCGCGTTAGATTATATAGTGTTGTATTTTTGACATAGACTTTTTTAAAGAAAAAAAAACCCGCTTAGTAAGTAAATGACCTTCGGGCCGAAGTCAGCCTTAGCTGGCCCTCACACGAGGACCTTTGTCTCATCGGGCCATCCCTGTGAGAGCTAGACATAGGGGCAACGGCTTTGCCAGATATCATCCTCAAAGAAAGACTTTTCTGTACCACTAAGAACAAATATCATTTAGTGCCAATTGACCTAATATGAAATACGAGTATTTTTTTTTTTTTTTTTTTTTTTTTTTTTTTTACTGAACTCCTATGATTTGTCGATTTTGCTCTACAGTCGTAAAACATTGGTGAAAAGACAAGAAGAAGCCATTTTCAATACCTTAAATAGAGATTTCAATATCGAGGTCAAGCACACAAACTTCTCATGTATGCCTGCGCTGCTTCATGTTTGAAAACTTGGCCAATTCGCATGAAAATGAATATATCTTATACTGGGCTTAATATACCTGCGGCACATTTAGGGATATAAAATCAGTCAGTTCATGAAAAAGAAAAATTGAAATTTTACGATTGTACAGCAAAATTGAGACACTGTTCCAGTTTCTTGAAAGAAAATCGTATTAGGTCAACTGTCGCTGAATGATGATATTTGTTCTAAGATTGGTATAGAAAGAATCAGGCAAGCCATCGGGCCCTATGAAGACCTATTAGCCATTGTGAAAAAGAAAAACCGCAAACTGAAGTGGTGAGCGACACACTAAGAATGGCAAAGAACAGAGTGGAATGGAGGGAGCTGGTTGCCAAGTCATCAGTGGTGACCCAACGGTCGGCAAAACTACGGGATAGATAGATAGATAGATAGATAGATAGATAGATAGATAGATAGATAGATAGATAGATAGATAGATAGATAGATAGATAGATAGATAGATAGATAGATAGATAGATAGATAGATAGATAGATAGATAGATAGATAGATAGATAGATAGATAGATAGATAGATAGATAGATAGATAGATAGATAGATAGATAGATAGATAGATAGATAGATAGATAGATAGATAGATAGATAGATAGATAGATAGATAGATGGTATAGAAAAGTAACTTTTTGTGTGATATCTGCGAGAAAACGTGCGCTCCGACGTCAATCGGCCTATACCTGGTTAGAGCTGCACGTAATTTCCAACAGCCAGTACCTGCCTGTCATAGTTCTAACCCTTTGACTTTGACGCCAAGGGCTAACAGCTTCATTTCGAGCTATTTTAGCCTCACGCAAAAATCTCCTTGCAATGTAGAGGGACAGATAGTTGGCAGTAACAGGCCTGGGAAAGTTTCATGCAAATGGCAGCTGGCCTCACTGCGCCGTTAACAAGCTTAAGCCCTGCTCAAGTCATTAACCCTTTTAGCCCCAAAGTCCCATTTCTCAAATTGTGGCGGTGTTGCCCAATAAATATGTTGCAGGAGATGGATTGACCCCTGAAGGCGCCAAGCTAATCTGGCACTACCCTTGAATTATCATGGTCAATCCATCTCCGGCTGGGCTAAATGGGTTACGATAGGTGCTCCGCTATGGGATTGCTGAGGATCTAAGCTTGCTCTTGCACCTGTGCGCGTTGCGTTGGAGCGTGATGCTGGCCTGTATTACAATCCTGACGTACTCTAAACCAATAAGGAACACCACCACCCCTTCCCCACCTACACACACACCTGGAGTTGACCTTGGTCAGCAAGGGGCTTAACCCTTTCGCTGCCGACAAAAAAATTAACACGCTCCAACTGCAAAAGATATAAACCCTCATGTGCCCCCGCAGTTGTGGAGAGGGGCTCACGAGGGTTTATGTCTCTTGACAGTCCTATGTTGTTTATACTTATTTTTGGTCCAATTTTAATCTGCATTTTTCACGCGAATGTCGTCAGTGTGCGTAGTGGCTTCACTGGCAACTAAGGGGTTAAATTCTTACGAGCCTCTGCGTGTTTCATGAGTGTGTACGTATATATGATTCTAGGTCTGAGTTAGACAACAAGTCCATTTTGTGAAAAGCACGGTCTGCATTGTACTACCATGAAAATCACGCTTTTCACAAAATTTAGACTTGCTGCCATTTGACAATATAGGTCAGAATGGACAATATTATAAGTTATTGGTCGGAGGGGTTCGCTACACGGACCTTTGTAGGCCTGAGGGAGGTCAAAGGAATCATTGTACCCCGAAGGCCTGAGGGGTACAATGATTCCTTTGACCTCCCGAAGGCCTACAAAGGTCCGTATAGCGAACCCCTCCGACCAATAACGTATTTGTTTTCCTTCCTCCGTTTATTGTTTAGAAAAAATCCGGTTTATGAAGACCGCCGCTTCTGTGGCGGATAGGTGACACCATTGAATATACATGTTCTGCCGGGGATTCCCAGACTGTGACGTAGCATGATTCCGTGTCAGAAGCGCAAGTCCTGTTTTCGCGAGTAAAAAGCTAATCTTGGCTTGTGTACAGAATGATTCAAGCTGCAATGTCAACAAAAGGTCGTTAAAGTATTACAGTGACAGTGCTTCTTAACTGCTGTGTGATTCAGAAAAATTAAGAACTTTTTGATGAAGCGATCGGCATTTGACCACTGATGTGACAGCTTATGCAAGTTAGCATGGTGCCTCGTGCTTTTAGATTCAAGATGACAGAAAGGGATGGCTTCGAATGTGTAGCAGATTGTCGTTGTTATATCCTAAAGTGTCATGTGTGTTGGGATATCTGGAAAAAGGAATACCAAAACAAAACGCACGTTGTTAACAGCAGGACTAGTGCTGAGACTGATGGATTTTAAGGTAAGATTTTATTTTACAGCGTAGACATGATGTCAGAATGATAGTCTTCGAAAATTCGGGAGATGTTTTTCTTCAGATAGTCCCGCATTGAGTGACGTGAAAATTTGGCAATAGCGTGCTTTGTGTATAGTGTTGCTGGGTGTGTATTTTCGTTTTAGTTCTTGAATTTGTTGCTCTGTGCTTTGGTGAAATTGTGGCATGTTGCCTGTTGGTGTTTGAGCAGACGACAGTGTGTTGCCGGTTTGCAAGGATTGTGTCTCTGATTGGTTAAAAAAAACAAACTCGGAAGTTATTTTTGTTCCGTGGTTTCCCGAACTTTGAAAATGTCTCGGTGGAAGGCTTTTGCTGTTTGCGCTATGTAATTAGTGATGAAATATTGTTTAGTTGGCTCCTCATGTCGTAACAAATAAGGCAGATGATGTGTATTACGTCAAATAGGACTACTTAGTCCGTTTTGTTCTGCTATTTTGTCGAACCGAGTTGTATCAAGACTCGAAAACGAGGTTGTAACGCGTCATCGAGAGGGCTATAAAACGTCCGCCATTTTTCGCTACAGTGGTTTTTATATCACGGTCACATGGTACAGTTTGCGCTAAATTTACTGGTCGTGTGACGTAGGGAGGAAAACAAAGAATAATATGGAACGGTTCTTAATCATACAGCGGAAATTCATGGATGACAGTCTTCAGACCTGTAGACTGATTCATCTTTTTTTCAAAATCCCACAAAGCTGAATTTCAACTTTTTTGATTCAGACACAGCAGACCTTCAGCCAACCTGCTCCACCCGCAAGAGACATTAAAAACTCTCATGAGCCCCCGTTCGCAGGGGCTCATGAGAATTTATGTCTCTTGCTGGCCCTGGATTAGGGACTGTAGATCGTTTTCAGGTATTACAGTATTCAGTTATTACATTTTCTACACTTTTCATTTCATATTACTCTTTATTTCTTGCACTGTCACTCATGCAAGTTACACAAATCTAATTTCACTACATTTACAAATATTGTGCAGTTCATGGAAAAACAGTGTGTTCGCGCGCATTACTGATAATACTCATGAGTATTGACGGTGCAATTCATTTATTCATTCATTCGTCTGTATTTGTTTCAGTGTCCGTCTGCCTGAGTTTCGCTGTACTGTTTTCGTGTTACGGTATGAGTATTTTCAGATCTTAGTAGCCTATTATTGTAGTATAATCCATTTTACCCCAAAGCGACACATTGTACTTGAATATGTTCAGGGGTCTTCAGGCACTTTCGCTGACCATGCACACCGCAGTAGACGTCGGTTTGAGGGACTTTTGTTTACTGGGCTACCCCTTCGCGCTTGCGAAAGCTGAGCATTTGCTGTTATGGTGTGCTTGCATCATTGTTTCACCCTCTAAATGTGTTTGTTGCTATGTGTTTATGCGGTAGTCCTAGTCGTAGTATGATACAATCACACCAGACGCACGCACGTGGGGTTCTTGTAAAGAAACTTCACTCAGCTGCAACTCGTCACACGTGACACAAGCTTGTAGACAACACTACTGGTGTAACAGTTCCAACAATATTTTATTGCAGCGATGCAATCTAGGTACAATGCATCCACAGATGCACCAACACTAATACACTGTCTCCTCTACAATGCATCAACACTTTTGACGCACTGCGCCTCTCATACAATGGACACTATCTATCTATCTATCTATCTATCTGTCTGTCTGTCTGTCTGTCTGTCTGTCTGTCTGTCTGTCTGTCTATCTATCTATCTATCTATATCCCGTAGTCTTGCCGACCGTTGGGGCACCACTGATGACTTAACGACCAGCTCCCTCCATTCCTCTCTGTTCTCTGCCATTCTCAGCGTATCGCCCAGCTTCAGTCCTGTCCACTCTGAGATATTGTCCTCCCATCTTTTCCTCTGTCTTCCTCTCCTTCGTCCTCCTTAGACAGTGCCTTGCAGGATTGTTTTGGCAAGCCCTGCTGAACGCGTGACATGCCCATACCACTTCAGTTTGCGTTTTCTCACAATGGCTAATAAGTCTTCATAGGGCCCGATGGCTTGCCTGATTCTGCTTCCCACTTCCTCGTTTGTGATGTGATCTCTGTATGAGATGCCAAGGAGCCTTCGAAAACATCTCATTTCAGTGGCTTGTATCCTCCTTTCTAGGTCTGCTGTGAGGGTCCATGACTCGCAGGCACACAAGAACACTGAGATGACTAAGGAGCGCATCAGTCTGATCTTGGAGCAGAGTGTGATGTTTCTGTCCTTCCATATGGTCTTCAATCTTGTCAGTGCTGTTGTTGTCTGCGCAATCCTGGACAGTATTTCTGTTTTTGATCCCTCATCTGTCACAGTGGCTCCTAAGTATTTGAATTTCTTAACTGTTTCCATTTTTTGGCCTCCAACCATGATTTCAGTGCCAATGCCACTGGGGTTATTGGTCATCAGTTTGGTCTTCTCTGCACTGATTTCCATCCCATATGCAATGGCTGTACTATCCAGCTTTTCCACCAGCTGAGCTAGCTCCTTCTCTGTTCCTGCAAGGCCATCAATGTCGTCCGCAAAGCGCAAGTTCGTGATTGTTCTGCCTCCAATACTGACAGTTCCTTCATGATCTTTCAGAGCGTCCACCATGATTCTTTCCAGGACGATGTTGAAAAGAGTAGGTGAGAGCAAGCAGCCTTGTCTGACTCCGACTGTAGTCCTAAACCAGTTTCCTATTTTGCCGTTGAAGCAGACTGCGCTAGTGGCCTTGTTGTAAAGGTTTGCTATGACTTTGATCAGGTTGGCATTGATGTTGTATAGCTTCATGGTGGACCAAAAGGCTGCATGCCACACCCTGTCAAATGCTTTCTTAAAATCCACAAAGACATGATAGAGGTTCTGCTGGTGCTGGAGGTATCTCTCACATAGAACGCTCAGGTTGAAGATCTGCTCAGTTGTGCTGCGCCCTGGTCTGAAGCCTGCCTGTTCCTCAACTATGATTTCCTCTGCCTGTGGCTTCAGCCTGTTCAGTAGGATCTTTAACATGACTTTGCTTGGGTGGGATATAAGACTGATCGTGCGATAGTTCTGGCATTGATGTAAGTTACCTTTTTTGGGGAGAGTTATTATAAGAGATTGGGTCCATGGTGTGGGCCAATCCCCTGACTGCCAGATCTTATTGCAGATTGTTAGTAAGGCGCTTATCGTGTCTTCTCCCCCTTCTTGGACTAGCTCTGCAGGGATGTTGTCTGCTCCTGCTGCCTTCCCTTTTTTCAGCGACTTCACTGCAGCCTCTACTTCTTCTCGGAGGATGGGATAGTTGCCATTGTTGGTCACGGGTGGGTTGACAAGTATGCCTGGGTCCCCTGCAGCTCGGTGGTTGTACAAATCTGAGCAGTACTCTGTCCATCTCTTCAGTATGTCTTGGTCTTCCGTAAGACAGTTCTCTTCACTATCTTGAATGATCGAGGAGCGTCCTTGTTTTACACTGGTCAGGTCTTTCACCAGGTGGAATGCTTTTTTGCTATTATTTTTGTTCAGATTTTCTTCTACTTGTTTACACTGATCTTTAATCCACTTATTATTTGCCCTTGGGAGCCCATCCCTCTCCAGGCTGTTAACCACAACCGAAACTCCACATAACTTGTGGCACGCCTTGGTCCTGGACACGTGGTCGATGAGACCCTCAGGGGACTCTTTCGCCCTGTGTGGTGACTTCATCAAGGAAGTTCACACACCCAATCAGGTACCGTGTCAGCACCCTAGCCTTTGGTTATCCAAAACCTAACCTGCAAGGCAGCAGGGGACTCGTGGAGGCCCGCGTCCTCTATGTCCCGTGCAGATGTGAACATCTGCCCACTGCCTGCACAATGGACACACATATTTCCTAACACCGTTTTTTTTTTTTATACAGCTGTTACAGATTTCCAGAACAATCCAGCAAATTCACACGGCAATTCATCCAATCAGAAAAGAAAACCTATCCAAAACTAATTAATATTTATTAAAAAGAACACTGTTGATCAATCCAGAAGTTTGTACTTAAACGTCTTGGCGAATTCTATAAAACGTTGCGAAATGTAGCCGAAAATGTTGACGTCATATCTGAGGTCACTAGAAAGATTGCGACCCTGCTCGAACCTTCCAGTCTAATGTAGGTCAAACTTTACAACATTGAAGCGAAACTAAGTGTCACAACAAAAATCGATCACAATTCTCCGTGCAAAAGAAATTGAATCGTACTAAAAAGGTAGGTAATTCTTGTCCAAAATAACTCAAATGAATATCGGATCCCTCCCACGATCAACACACACACGCTCTCAAAAGAATAACACAACCACAAACGTAACACTATGAAACAAAAACATCTTGAATCTTTGTATACACTGTATCCCCTTCACTGCTTTGGAAAAAAATGGACACCACACTACTGCAAGAGGTATAGATCCTCATGAGCCCCCGCCGTTGTGGGGGCTCATGAGGATCTATGCCTCTTGCTGAAACCTCTCTGTGTCCATTGCTCATGGGACGGCTGGAGCTCTTTCGCGGTTAATTTACACAGATTTCCGATGTACAGTGCACGTACAGTGTCAGTGAAGGGGCTATACTTATACCCTCAACCTCCTCCTAATTAACCCGTTCAGTGCCGAGAAAATCTTAACACAACACAACTGCAAGAGGTATAGATCCTCATGAGCCCCCGCAGTTGCGGGGGCTCATGAGGATCTATACCTCTTGCATACGCTACTTTGAATCCATGTTCCTAGGACAGGTAGTGCTTGTTGATGCTGAATTGACGAAGACTGCAAAACATAGTTTCCGTCAACGGGCACTGAACTGGTTAAAATGAGCACTGAAGGACAGATGAACGTTTCAATATACCGTGACATTCATTTTATTACTGCTGCTGTACTTTTTGGATGTTGCATGCAGTGGAGGCTGGCCCAACCTGCTACGTGTGTTCGGGAGTAGAGAAACCCTCCGACTGCACGACTCAGCAAGTCTGCGCTGATGGCATGGTAAGGGTTAACGCAGCCCAGACAACTAACAGATGAGTATCAACCATGATAGTTCAAAGGTGGCATCATACACAGCAAAATATACTATAATACGTTGATCCACATTTTGCTTGATATAGTGCCAATAACTGGTAGATGTGATTACGAGACCCGAATCCCCTCCCCCCTCCCCCCCAACCCCCCCCCCCCCAAAAAAAAAAAAAATAAAAAAAAATAAAATAAATAAAATAAAATAAAAAGAAAAGCAATAAAATAAAATAAAATAAATAAACAAATAAATAAAATAAATAAACAAATAAATTAATTAATTAAATAATAATAATAACAAAAATAAAAATAAAATAAAATAAAATCCGAGTCGTCAGACAAGAACATTTTCATTCGGGTGGGTGTACGTTTACTAAGAAGTATTTCATTAGAATCATTACGACGGCACATAAAGAACTCGTTAATGTTACAGTATGAGCATATTTCGCGTTTCCATTTTGACAAATGCAAAACTTGAATCAAGACTTAATTTTTTGGCCTACAGGTGATCTTCCGAAGGAAGGCATATATCGACGCAAATTCATGAATACTAATTTGCTTGTTATCACTACTTGTGTCAAAGAAGGGAAAACTTTATGGAGTAGACACTAGGTAAATAGCAAAATACAGAATTCCGAAATAAATGCATACTAATACTATGTACACCGATTCAGCGTTGGGACCAAGGATGCACTAGCGTTGCGCCAAACAATCCCGTTGAGGTAAACCTGCGTGCGGCACGTCAAAGCCGTGACAAAACCCACATCGCCTTTCATTCTGTAGCTATGGCGATTAACCCCTTTACTGCCGAGAAAAATTGGGGGCTCATGAGAATCTATGTCTCTTGTTAGTTTATGTTGTTTATGCCGAAATTTGGTCTCTTTTGCATCTGTACACCTTTCACGCGAATGTCGGTCAGCGTGAAAACAGCTACGACGCGAAATTCGTGATCTTTGGCAGGAGAAGGGGTTAAATGGGCAAATTCCGACTTCTGAGTCCATTAGTCATTTCATTCTCCCAAAAATTGCCATTGCACTTAAAAGGATCTTTAAAAAATTTGAATTGAATTGAATTTTGTTCCGATGAAACAAAAAGAGTAGTTTCCGATTAGGTTCCACAGGTTCACAATAAACGCAACTGTCAAAAGGTGATGAACTCAGCGATGTCACCAGCACTTCAGAATGGCACAGGCGGTGATGCAGCTGAATGCCCATGTTTGCTGAAAGTGCTTTGAAATACGAGCCCGTATGGTTTCCTAGGTACAACCCTCTTCTCCCACCCCCGTCCCAGTCCCATCATGCATTTCTTACCTGCGACTCTGAATGGGCGCATTGAATATTTTTGTCGCATGGTATTTTGCAGCGGGATTGGTCCTGGTACCGCATAATGTATAGGCCGTTTACCATCGGAGCGCACAATGTTCTTCCCAAATATCTCAGCAAAGAAAAGCTTTTCTGTACCAGTTTAAGAACAAATAATTATTTACTGCCAACTGACCTAATATGGAATATTTTCACAGAACTACTATAATTTGTCGAGTTAGCTGTACAGTCGTAAAACAAATTAGGTGAAAAGTCGAGAACGAGCCATTTTCAATGCCCTAAATAGAGCCCCGGCAGATTTCAATATCGATTCAATATCAATTTCAATATGCAGACTTCATGCATGCCTGCGCTGTTTCAGGTTTGAAAACTTGGCCAATTCACGTGAAAAAGGATCTTTCTCCGATGTCAAACGACCAATAACATTGTAACTCCATTTGTAGCAGTGGTACAGTCTGGGTATCGTTCTGTTTGACCTGACACCTGGTTTCTATCTATCTATCTATATCCCGTAGTCTTGCCGACCGTTGGGGCACCACTGATGACTTGGCAACCAGCTCCCTCCATTCCTCTCTGTTCTCTGCCATTCTTAGCGTATCACCCAGCCTCAGTCCTGTCCACTCTGAGATATTGTCCTCCCATCTTTTCCTTTGTCTTCCTCTCCTTTGTCCTCCTTGCACAGTGCCTTGCAGGATTGTTTTGACAAGCCCTGCTGATCGCGTGACATGCCCATACCACTTCAGTTTGCGTTTATTCACAATGGCTAATAGGTCTTCATAGGGCCCGATGGTTTGCCTGATTCTGCTTCCCACTTCCTCGTTCGTGATGTGATCTCTGTATGAAATGCCAAGCAGCCTTCGAAAGCATCTCATTTCAGTGACTTGTATCCTCCTTTCAAGGTCTGCTGTGAGGGTCCATGACTCGCAGGCATACAAGAACACTGAGATGACTAAGGAGCGCATCAGTCTGATCTTGGAGCAGAGCGTGATGTTTCTGTCCTTCCATATGGTCTTCAATCTTGTCAGTGCTGTTGTTGTCTGCGCAATCCTGGACAGTATTTCTGTTTTTGATCCCTCATCTGTCACAATGGCTCCTAAGCATTTGAATTTATTAACTGTTTCTAGTTTTTGGCTTCCAATCATGACGTCAGTGCCAATGCCACTGGTGTTATTTGTCATCAGTTTGGTCTTCTCTGCACTGATTTCCATCCCATACGCAATGGCTGTATTGTCCAGCTTTTCCACCAGCTGAGCTAGCTCCTACTCTGTTCCTGCAAGGCCATCAATGTCGTCCGCAAAGCGCAAGTTCGTGATTGTTCTGCCTCCAATACTGACAGTTCCTTCATGATCTTTCAGAGCGTCTGTCATGATTCTTTGCAGGAAGATGTTGAAAATAGTAGGTGAGAGCAAGCAGCCTTGTCTGACTCCGACTGTAGTCCTAAACCAGTTTCCTTTTTTGCCGTTGAAGCAGACTGCGCTAGTGGCCTTGTTGTAAAGGTTTGTTATGACTTTGATCAGGTTGGCATTTATGTTGTATAGCTTCATGGTGGACCAAAGGGCTGCATGCCACACCCTGTCAAGCGCTTTCTTAAAATTCACAAAGACATGATAGAGGTCTTGCTGGTGCTGGAGGTACCTCTCACATAGAACTCTCAGGTTGAAGATCTGCTCAGTTGTGCTGCGCCCTGGTCTGAAGCCTGCCTGTTCCTCAGCCGGCTAAGATTTCCTCTGCCTGTGGCTTCAGCCTGTTCAGTAGGATCTCTAACATGACTTTGCTTGGGTGGCATATAAGACTGATCGTGCGATAATTCTGGCATTGATGTAAGTTGCCTTTTTTGGGGAGAGTTATTATAAGTGAATGAATCCATGGTGTGGGCCAATCTCCTGACTGCCAGATCTTATTGCAGATGGTTTAAATGAGTGTAAAAATGTACATGAGAAAGAAATCGTATGTTTTCACCAGTATTCTGAACTTCAAAAATGTCTGTTGGCCTTTGTGTATAATAGAGGCTAAAGCCTGTTTCAGAAGTTCGGCTATACACGCAGACGCTATTTTGTAGTAAGTATTTACAAGAGTAACAGGTCTACAATTTTTCAATAAGTTCTTATCTTTTCACTCTTTGGGTACGTGCAAGTGAATTTATATCTTTGGATTTTTTTTTTCTGCAGCACTGTTTCTCGGAGAGACGGATTACAAGTTCGCTGCAGGAATCGTACTTTCTAGGCTGTGAGACGACGCAGGTGATTCTTGATAATCACATTCCCAATGCGCAAAAGACCGTTGGGTTGACGACGGTCCGATGGCCTTTGTGCACTGGGTTGTGTTTAAAAATAAAAGCTCGTGCAACTCACTGTATATGTTTGGTCTGTGATTTTGGACCTTACGGCGCAAGCCGTAATGTCCAAAATCATAGACCATCACATATTTAAGCTTGCATTTGCCACGAAAAAAAAATTATCTTACATGCATGAACAGTAGAGAACTGTAATTTGTATACTGTTTTGGAAGAATAATAATTCTGCCTCAATGAGGCAAAAGACAGCAAGTCAAATTTGGTGAAAAACGACATTTTCAATATATTACTATGAATAGATCGCTTTCCACGAACCGCCGTGCGATGGCCTTAGTTGAAGGCTCGGCGTTAAACCCAACTAAAACTCTAACTAGCTTTCCACAAAAATAGACTTGCTGTTAATAGTGTTATATTGCCTTCCGACGGCAAGGGTATCTTCAACAGATCCATGCAAGGCTCATGACGGAAACTGATAAGGCTTCGATAAAACCTCACGTTACGCTCCCGGCTTGGAGTTTTACATACCAGTCATAAAGTCCGCATTCACGACTGTAAAAAAAAAAAAAAGTGCATGTAAATAATTTAACAGTCTTGCTGTACGCAGCCACCTGTACGGTTTATTGTGCCGCCGTGAGATAGCCAGTGGACCGAAATCCCCGAATTTTAAAGTTTCCCTCTGGAGGACTGTATTACAATTCTAGAGACAGATCGAGCATGATAGTTCAAAGGTGGTGCCACAATAGCTTGGCGCCTATGGGCGCCAAGCTATTCTGGCACTACCATTGAACTATCATACTCGATCCCTGTCTTGCTGTGGTGTGTCGGGGCTGAATGAGATAACTAAGTAATTGTTAATTGTACCGGTGGCTGCATGCACAAACGGGCTTGAAAAGAGGCACAAGCATGATGGAAAGAAAAACAAGTCTTTATGAGGTCTTTTCTCTTCACTGATACTCCCATCGTTGGCAGATTCCTCGTCTGGGACACAGACAAATTTGAACACCGCCCAAATACAAGAGGCATTGACCCTCACGAGCCTTCGCAGCTGCGGCCGGGGTCCATGCGGATCTATTATGCCTCTTTGCGGAAACCACTCTGTACCCGTGTTCCGGCCTTTGGGGCGGTTCGGGATCTATGATGATGGATTTACAATGATTTCACGAACGCAATCTGTGTTCACTGCGTAAAAAAAGATCCCCGGTCGCCAGTGCAACGTGGATACAAAGTCAGTGTCAGCAAGAGGCATAGATCTTCATGTGCCCCCGCGACTGCGGGTGCGCATGAGGATCTATGCCTCTTGCAGTTAAGTCGTGTTAAATTTTCCTCAGCATTGAAGTGGTTAATGCTGACTACGACCATGATGCTGAAGTTTATGAATTACAGGTGTGCAACAGGCTTGGAGGAGCGGCTGCCCTAGTAGGCAAAAGAAACGCGGCGCCAACACTCAGCAGGAGGGGAAAGCGAGACGTGGCGGTGTGCAGTCGGTGCTGTAATGGGCAGACCTGCAACAACGCTCTATGTCTGGACAACGCAGGTCAGTCGCCACGTCAATTTTGTGGATGACGTCATTTTAACTTTAGCTCGTTCGATCAGTGCCGGCTGACGTAGATTGTGTTTCTGCAGTCCTCCTTGATTCAACACCAAAAAGCCTGAGCTGTCCTAGGAACATGGATTGAAAGTGGCGCCAGCAAGAGGTATAGATCCTCATGAGCCCCCGCAACTGCGGGGGCTCATGAGGATCTATACCTCTTGCAGTTGGGTGGTGGTTTTCGGATTTTCTCGGCACTGAAGTGGCTAATGGAAAAAGCGACGCCTTCGCTCTCCACTACCTCTTTATTTTGTGAAACGTGAATATTATTATTTTGAATTCGGAATTAGTGACGGAGTTTATGTGACGAAGAAGCAACGACCCTGTTCAACAGAATGATACTATTGAGGCTATACTATGATACTATACTACCACACGCAAGGCATTTTTCAGGAGTGGATTAACAATGTGCGATTTATCCATCAGCGAAACGTTTAGGTTAGCCTGTCGACCGATGCCCTAATTTTACAGCAACCCACGAACAATAGCACACTAATGTGACGTCAAAGAAATTACGTATTATAAGAATATGACGTAATCTTGCTGTCGAGCGACGATACTGTACAGCACTCCACCGTTTGTCTCCGCCAAGAATATGTGTTATTGGCACGCTCAAAACGATATGCGCAGTAAATCAAGATATTGTAAGTTATTGGTAGCACGGCTTTGCTACCCGGACCCTTGTATGTTGGAGGGATGTCAAAGGAACCATTGTACCCCGAAGGCCTGAGGGGTAAAATGGTTCCTTTGACCTCCCTCAGGCCTACAAGGGTCCGTGCAGCATGCCCCTGCTACTAATAACGTATTTGTTTTATTCCTCGACTACTTTCGTAAAATAAATCAAGAAGAAATCTTCCGACCTGGATCACGCCAGACATGACTGACGTCAAAGAAATATACAATTATACATATAGACTTATGGCGTAATTTAAAATCTTTTATGACGTTGCCGTCTCTGCCTGTTCTTTCGAACAACAAAGTTCGAGTAACTTTTTACTTTAGAACGTTTTGGTGATCTTTTATAAAACAAAACTGGCATTCAAGACACGTCAGAAAGAGGGCTACAAAAAGTCCGCCATTAGTCGCTACAAGGATTTTTGTAGTGAGGTCACATGGTGTGGTTTGCGCTAAAGGGATTGGTCGTGTGACGTAGGGAGGTACACAATATAAGTTATTGGTCGCAAGGGTTTGCTACATGGACCCTTGTAGGCCTTAGGGAGGTCAAAGGAACCATTGTATCCCGAAGGCCGAAGGCCTGAGGGGTACAATTGTTCCTTTGACCTCCCGAGGGCCTACAAGGGTCCGTGCAGCAAGCCCATGCTACCAATAACTTATTTGTTTTCATTCCTCCATTACTTTCGTAAAAGAAATAAAAGAAGACATCTTCCGACCTGGATCATGCCAGACATGACTGACGTCAAATGAATATACATTTATACATAATAGACGGATGACGTAATGTAAAATATTTCATGACGTCTCCAGTACTGAGTGTGCTTGTTGTTTCAAACAACACTATGCAACTCTTTACTTTAGAACGTATTGGTGATCTTTTATGGAACAAAACTCGCATCCAAGATGCGTCACAAAGAGGGCTACAAGAAGTCCGCCATTTGTCGCTACAAGTTTTTTTTTGTATCACTCACATGGTACGGTTTGCGCTAAAGCGACTGGTCGTGCGACGTAGGGATAAAAACAAGAACCCTTAGACTACTTCGGAAATAAGTACTACAGTGCGGACTTTCGTACGGGTTTGAGGAGTGCCACTAATATGCGTTTTTTCATAATGTGAGAAATTAGAATTCCTGTTTTGTATCGTTGTCCACATATTTTCTGGGATAACAGCTCTTGTGGATCATAATCCACTCGACTGTCATTGTCTAAGCACAGTATACACGATAGTGGCTGGCCTTATTCCCGTCCACAGTTTGAGATATTCCCCTAGAGTTAACTGTCCCGTACCTGGGAGTACTCCCCAGATAGACCCACTCGGGGAGTACGTCACAAGTACACCTCTACCCAGTAAGCAAAGGCCCTCGGGCCCTCGACGGCCGCAGTGGGCCCGAAGACTTTTGCTACTGGGGTATTCAAATGAAATGCTGCATGGCTATATTAGACACGGAGCTCACACAGGAGATAGTGTTGTCCACATTGCTGCGTGAACAGAATCCGGAGGGGGAGGTGGGGGGGGGGGGGTATTGGGAGGGACCGAGGGAGACAACTAGTTTGGTCACTACCCAGTGCATTACCATTTTTTTCTAAAAGGTGGGCCCGGGGAAATCCCAGCAACACAGACGGCCTATGTTCGACTGATCGGGGGCCCTAACGCTTTTGAGGGCACTGTGGAAATCTACAACAACGGACTGTGGGGCGCCATTTGTGACGACAATTGGAGCGGTCATGACGCTGGTGTTGTGTGCAAAATGCTGGGTTACAGCCCATAAGTTAGGTGTTAATCTGTTGCAGAGTTTAACCCACTTAGCATCGATGTACTATGTCAGGCGCCAAGCTCATCTGGCAGTACCTTTGAATTATCACGATCGATCCATCTCCTGCAGCTGGCACATAGTCGTTTGGTGACACCTAAACACTTAGGAAATTGGAAAATGCGGCCTTCGGGTTAAATGACCACTACGACACCGGCCTCCACGTGGCGTGGGTGACTGAGTGAGCTAGCGAAGGGGTGCCATCTTTGTCCAGGATTTTGACTTGATGTCAGCAGATATGTTGTTCAGTCTTTTTCACTGGTCTGGTTTTTAAGGAGCTGTGCTAACCCAGGTCTTACCAGGTTGGATTGGTCCTTAAAAAATACCCATTAGCTTTTTAGTCCTTTGGATCTCAAGTGTTTGCCGTGTCAGGGGAGAAGAGGATCCTGGTGGCTGAAACACTCCACTTTGGCCTTGACTCCTACTTAAACGGGAGGCTAGGAGTACCGGCCTAGTCAATCGGCTCTTGTCACGTTGAGCCCTATCCCACTGTTGACATGCAGGTTGATATACGGAGCACCATGCTATAGCCTCTGCTGCTGATTAGGTGTTTTACGCCAGTATTACCCTGCATTCAACAATGTGATAGAAGGCGTTGGCTCAGACGGTACAATCGGGCTTACCCCCCCCCCCCACCTCCCCCCTCACCTCCTCCCCCCCCCTCCCCCCGAGTATATATTTCGGGGGCATTCTCCATCGTGCGTCGGCTGGAGACCCGCCGACATGCACGTTCCCTCGTTGGGCTCGGTGGTGAGCGAAGACCCCCGGAAGATGAATATCTATAATACTATAATAAAGAAACAAAAAACAAAACAACAAAATGGCACAAAAGCGGCACATAGCCCCCGACATAGTACTGTGAGGAAGTGACGCCTCAGGCGTCGGCCGTCTGGCCTCGCTTCCTCATTGTACATAGCAAAGTAAAAGAGAAGCCTGTTTCCAAGCTGCATCCTGGTGGGGGAGACCCTCAGGAGCCGTGTTGGCAGGCCTGATGACCAGCGCCTAAGGTCTGGTGACTTGCTGGAATAGTGCCGCACCCGGGCACACTCCAACGGGCTACACTGAGGCTCTTTTCCATCGGAGACACTCCAGTGGAGATCACACCCCACAAAACGATGAACTCTTCTAGAGGTGTGATAAAAGATTAAGCTTTGGCAGAACTGTCAGAAGATAAACTTGTACGGAACCTTAAGTCGCACATCAGACGCTTCGCTTCCAAGCGAGGTGTTCAGGTGATCCGTCTCCCTACCATCATCCTGACGTTTGGCACCCCACCCCTCCTACTACCATCTGGGGAGGTTATTACTCCTGGAAGGTGAAGATGTACGTCCCTCTCCCCCTCCGGTGCTTTAAGTGCCAAAAGTATTGCCATGGGCAGAAGACGTGCCGCCAGGCAGAGGCCTCATGCGCCCGTTGCGCTAAGCCCGGACACTCTGCTGAGTCCTGCACAGCCACCCCCACCCACCCACCCCTCCACCCACACCCACCGCCGTGTGTGAATTGCCAGGGGGCGCATATGGCTTCGGATAAGAAATGCCCTCGTTGGATATCCGAGTGCAAGATTTAGCAGGTGCGTGTGGAGAAGGGGCTGTCCTTTGCAGACGCAAATAAAAATGGTTGAAGGCCCTGGTGCAGCTGAGGCTGCCTCAAACAGTAGTAGCACCTCTGTCTTTACCTTCAGTGCTGCGGTGGCAGGCAACCGCCCCACCAAAGACTTCTTCTGTCAAACCCCGACTTCTTGGTTGGGGGCGGAGCCTCGGCTCCTCTCGCCCCTGGAAAGAAGCCCTCCTCCAGTGGTGACGAGGAACCAGGGACCGTAACATGCGGATACTCCCGGTCCGGTAGCGCCGCCTTCTGCTGCCCTTAAGCTTCGCCCCCACCCAAACCTGTCAGTCTGTCTACTACAAAGGCTTCTGGCTCTGGTCAGCCTTCTAAGGCCGATAACTCAATTCACCATCAAAATCTGCGGATATGTCTGGGGGCCTTCAGGACATCACCAGTTCCTAGTCTGTTTGCCGAGGCAGGAGAGCCTTCTCTCAAGCTCCGCCGCATTTGCCTCATGCTCAGCTACGTTCTGAAACTAAAGGCCCATCCAAACAATCTTGCCTGTGATTGTGTTTTAAATTTGCCGTTTGCAGTGATTTACGATACCCATCCGGGAGCTGTCCGTCCACTTTCCTTCCGTGTCCGACCTCATCTGCAGGCGGCCGGAGTGGACATGGACAAAGTTTCGGAATCTCTGCAACACATCACTCCACCCTGGGTATTACCAGTTCCTGACATCTTGCTGGACTTGGCCGCCTACAAGAAGAACTCTACTCCACCAGCCATATACCAACAGAGCCTCAGTGAACTCCTTTCACGTTTTCCTGGCTATTGTCGTATTTATCCGGATGGGTAAAAGTCGGAGGATGGGACAGTGGCTGCGTCCGGAGTGTCCTCTCGCCATCCTAGACGCCCATTTAAGTACCGCCTCCCAGACCATTCATCTGTATTTAGTGCAGAACTGCTGGCACTCAAGCATGCTTATCGGTCTAGTGAAAGGAACTTCCTGATTCTGTCTGACTCTCTTTCTGCCCTGCATGCCCTTCAGGGCGCAAGAACAGACCCTCCACTGCTGGTGCAGATTAGAGCACTCTACGCAGACTTGATGAAGGAATATGAGCGCTCTACGCAGACTTGATGAAGGAATATTATGACATCATTTTTATTTGGGCCCCAGGGCATGTGGGCATCGAAGGCAACAGGATCGCATATTCTGCTGCCAACGATGCCCGCAACGACCCTGTCCCTGACGCACAGACTCTTCATAATGATTTTAAACCTTTGATTAGTGCGTAAATAGCCCGTTAGTGGCAGTCCGAACGGGACAAAAAAGAAGCTAACAAGCTGCATGTAGCTCGTCCTAAGGAGACTGTCCTTGCTCGGCTCCACATCGGGCACACGTATGTTACGCACTCTTATTTACTAAATCAGGAGGAGCTTCCATCATGTTATGCCTGCGACGAGCAGTATTCTGTTAAACACTTTTTGCTGTCTTGTGCCGATCTAATTGACACAAGATATAAACACTTCATGGCAGACTCCTTGAAGGTTTTGTTTCCGGGATGTACCCCCGGACAAAATCTTCAGTTTGCTGAGAGAGTGCAATATTTTAAATTAGATTTGAGCATTCATATACTATGTTAGTTCTATTATTGTGACCTTTTTGAGAGTATGTAGACGTTTCCTTTAAAGACCTGTGCTAATTTTAGCATGAAATATTTTTAAAGATATATTTACATCTTGTCTTAAGACCTTTCTTTTAGTCTGGCTGGCCAGATTTTTACCCATCCCGCCGTTAGATGGCCATAGTGCCTGCTCGGCGTTAAACCCAAATAACTAACTAACTTCGGGTTAAATGGTTACAATGCACTGCGTTGTGCACATGCAGGCAACTGCGATACGCCATAAAATGATTCGACATAACATGCAGTAAATTTAAGCACTTCGGCCCGAAGATTTAATTCAGACCAAACAGTTGACTGCTTTATGTGTAAGATGCAAACAATCTCCGAACAAAACGAATAAAAGAAAGAAACACGATTAGAAAGGACACTAATAGTCTTGCATGTGTTTCACGAGGGCGTTTTAAGCGTGTTTCTTTCTTTGTTGGTAATTTCTGGTCAAACCAACGATTATACGCTCAAGCCTTCGCCTCCGGGTGTAATTGTTAGTTTTACCTCACGTAGGTTTACAAGGTTCTCTGTCGCACAGCACCGTCCGCAATTACTAATATGATTTCTAAAACTATTGCTTCATGTACACAAAAAATAAATATACTGACAAGCAAACGAAATGGGGCATTTTTGGATTCATCGGTAACACTTTAATGCTTCCGATGATTCCAAAAATGTCGCATTTCTTTTGCTCGTCAGTATAATATTTTATCATATCAACATACAACAGAGGAATTTGTCTTGCCACCTCTTTATTCAAATTCAAATTCTTTATTGTCCATTAAATATATTGGTATTAAATGGAAATTTGTCTTCAGCTTACAAACATGAACAAGCAATTAAACACATATTTAAATAAAAATCCCTCTCCACGCCTGTTAGGATCTATAATTCTTGGCGAATCACATTCTATTGATCAGTTTGAATCACATATCACCACTCCTTTCTATCACAACGTATGACAGCTTACGATTTATGTCAGGAAAAAGGACCATCACCAGATTCTCTAATAGGGTTGCTCATGAGGGTCCCAACCCCTGGTCACACACACACACACACACACACACACACACACACACACACACACACACACAAACACACACACACACACACACACACACACATACACACACACACGCACGCACGCACGCACACACACACACACACACACACACACACACACACACACACACACACTATAATGCGATGGATTAAAAATAATTAATAAAAGAAAAAGTAATTTATAAAACCGCATTCTTAGTTATCAGTGCATAGATCATAGAAGGCCTTATCTCTGAACGGTAGCACAGCTTAACACACTGACAGCCGATGGCACGAAGGATCGTTTGTAAACATTCCTTCGCGCAAGCGGCACTTTGTACCGGCGTCCGGTGGCCAGCAGTTGGAACTGGCCATGATCTGTGGTGATCTCTACAGCCTTCCTCCGGACAGCCTGGTGGGACAGGTCCGACGGATGTCCCTGCTTTACACCAACAATTTAGCTGGCTTGGTTGACAACTTTAGACAGCCTTGCCTTGTCCTTAACAGTCATACCACGAGACAATGTTAAAGGACGCTTACTCTCCACTAGAGACCTGCACACAGTCACCATGTTGTCCGGAGAAACGCTGAAACTCCTCAGTTTACAGAGAAGGTACAGTCTTTGCTGAACTTTCTTGTACACGTGATCAGCATTTGCTGTGAATGTTACGTTGCTGTCAATGACGGTGCCCAGATACTTAAAGGCGGGAACAATCCCCACCTGCTGGTTTTTGATTTTCAGAGGCTTACTTAACAAGTTCTTACCCTCCCTCACCCGCACCCCACCCGGCCCCATCTCTTCAGTCTTCCCGACATTCAGCTGTAGAAAGCTGTCATCGAACCACTGGGCAACGTCATCGACGGCTGCAAAATACTGTGACAAGGGGGCCTCGTCTCTTAAGTTGGCCACGAGAGCCATGTCATCTGCGTATTTGATCAGCTTTAGTAGGGCTGTGTTGATCTGGAGCTGGTTGATGTAGATGGAAAAAAGTACAGGCGACAACACACAACCTTGTGGCGCGCCCATGCTCAGCACCAGCTCCCATGACAGGATCATTCCATCAGTAGATGGAACCATTCTGTCAGGCGAGCCGGCCGAGACAAGAGATCTAGAACACTCACATGTCCCGACACTTGTTTCGGAGACCCTCAGACCCACCCGCTATAGCCGGTCGCACAGGAACGCCATAATCCACAGAACGAGATTGTTGTTCACCTCAAGCTCCAGTACTCGATGTAGCAACAGAAATGGCTCAATAGTATTAAATGCGCTACTGAAGTCCATGAAAAGAATGCGCGTCTGGTTGCCAGGTGTGTCCAGGTGGCGACAGACCGCGTCAAGAAGGGTAAGGCACGCGTCCTCCACCCCTCTGCGTGGTCTGTACGCAAACTGGAGCGGATCCATGTGATCGGTCACAGCGGCGGTGAGCTGGCTGCACACAACCCTCTCCATTGACTTCCACAGCACAGATGTTAGGGCCACAGGGCTGAAATCCTTTAATACTTTTGCGCCTGGTTTCTTGGGCAGTGGCATGATCGCCGAGGAGCGCCACGTACGATGGGCACAGTGAGTGTCCATGAGGTGCTGGAGCAGTAGGGTCATCACACCTCCCAGTTCGGGGGCACACTCTTTTAATACTCTCCCCTTCAGACCGTCGGGTCCGGCGGTCTTCCTGGGGTTAACACGAGACAGGACCTTGACAACGTCCTTCTCACACACTGTGACAGGAGCTGCGTGCGGTGTGGATGGGAGAGAGGAGCACAGATCCTCGATCTTTGTGCTGAAGTCCCTCACGTTAAACCTGGCGTAGAACATATTCAGGTCGTTGATGAAGGTAACAGGATCAGCACACTTGACTGTCTGGCTTCTCTGCTCCCTCCCCATCGTGTTGTTCAGTCCTTTCCAGGCCTCTCGTGCGTTCCCCGTCTTAAAGCGCGCCTCCACTTTGTTATGTACTCCACAAGGGCAGCTCTTGCTTTGACCCTGAACTCTTTCTCCTTTTCCCTGGTAAGCTGTTTGTCCCCGTGTAGAAAGGCCTGTTTCTTTTCGTTCAAGCAATGTTGTAAGTCTTTGTTCAGCCAGGGTTTGTTGTTAGGGTAGATGCGAAACTGTTTGCTGGAAATTACAGCCGCCTCACAAAACTGGATATTATTATGATGTGATGGTGTCAGTGAGGCTGTCCTGATCGGGGCAGCTCTCAAAGAACACTGACCAGTCTGTCGATAAGAAGCAGCATCGGAGTGCTTCGACGTTGTCATGCGTCCAGACTTTTATTACACGCGTTTGTGGCTTTTCTCTTTTTAGTCTTTGTCGGTAGGTGGGGATCAGATGGATGGTATTGTGGTCTGATCGTCCCAGGGGCGGGCAGCACTTTGGGACGTAGGCGTCAGGCACATTTCCAAAACACAAGTCCAGCGTTCTGTCAAGACGGGTATGGCACGACATGTACTGCTGTAAGTTGGGCAGATGTTTACCAACATCGCACCTGTTAAAATCTCCAAGTAAAATCACGGGCTTGACAGATTTGTTGTAGCACTTGAAAATACAGTCTGCAGCCAGAGAAAAATCTGGGCGAGGCACGTAAACCAGGATAACAGTGATTTGCTGGAATTCACGTGGCAGGTAGTCTGGCCTACATGAAACTGTCAAATTTTCATAGTGTTTCGTGCTGACACGTTCCCGTACTGTGTAGTTTGTACACCATCGCTTGTTCACAATCACGCACAATTCTCCCCCAACTTCTTTCTGTGTAGCTCTTTCACTGCGATCAAAACGTACCATTGAATATTCATCCAGTTCCAAATCCAGTTCATTCTCAGTCAACCAAGTCTCTTATACTCTATATCACACCTTATACTCTATATCACACCTCCCCTATGGTACCGGTTTCAGGCCACATTATAAAATGACAAATACAAGCGATCAAAATTTCCGAAACCTCAGTAGCTGAGCTGACCCTTCGCACCACGTGAATGTCCTGTATTTGTCTTGTACTGTGTTTGTCTTCAGTGTGTGTGTGTGTGTGTGTGTGTGTGTGTGTGTGTGTGTGTGTGTGTGTGTGTGTGTGTGTCTGTGTGTGTGTGTGTGACGTGAGCGTGCGTGTTGGGTTCAGTTCGCGGCGCTTTGAGCCCATTCGCAGAATTGGGAAAAGCGCCTATATAATAACCGGTATTGATATTAATTATCAAACACTCATTCACACAGTCCTTCCTTTCATTTCCACACTTTCATGTGTACTACATCGAACATACAAACAATTTCATACTTCCAACATCCTACAAAGTAAAATAACATAAATATCATTAAAAACATGATGCAGAACAGGTAAAACTCAATACAAAATATAACTAAGAACTCACTGGTTCCTTGGTTTAACTCCAAAAATTTTTATTTTCAGCGTAGGAGCGGGTGCGGCGCAGGGTGGTAACTTCCCGAGTAGTTCGACCGGGAGGTACTGGCTGGACGAAGTAAACTGCACAGGACATGAGGATAACATCGCCCAATGTCCCAAGAGCGCTTGGGGTGTCCACGATTGTTTGGCCGGGGAAAACGCCGCGGTTGCCTGTCAGTCAGGTAAGTGGAGATTGGTACCGGTGGCTGTGTGCACAAGGGGGTTAAAGAATTTGATCCGTTTCACCCCATAGCACGATTGTGATCGGCCGTGATAGTTCAGTGGTAATGCCCGAATAGCTATTCAGACGGAAAAGATGAACAGGGGTAACCCGTTCATTGCCAAGAAAATTTCAACACCACCCAGTTGCAAGAGGTATAGATCCTCATGAGCCCCCGCATTTGCGGGACTCATGAAAATCTGTGTCTCTTGCTGACACCACCTTCAATCCTTGGTCTTGAATTAACAACGCTTGCAGAAACACAGTCTGCATCAGCTGGCACTGAACGGATTAAAGCTGTTGGAATTCCGATTTAATAGCGGTGATGAAGCGAGATAGTCCCTGATACTCACAATCCAGTTTTATGTTCGTCTCAGAGAGCCTTCACAAAGACGTCATCTACTTGGTTGACTCTGGCCTGGGCGGCCTGCTTGTGCGCATGAACCTGCTTACCGGAAGTTACGTCCCCATCCCCTTGACCAACTACCGGGCTACGACCTTTGACTATGACCCCGTGGAAGGTCGACTGTACTTTTACGACCCCTTGCTCAAGCAGATCGTCAGCATCCATTTCGAAGGCACTGACGCCAGAGAGCTACGTCAGCTGGACGCAAGTAGGTATACAGGCCTCAGATGCGTGTTGCTTCCGGTGCATGTAGTAACAATTCCGTACAAAATAGGTTTTTTTTAAAATCCTCTTTTTTTGCAATTGGTGTAAAATTTTTGTCTACCGTTTTCAAAATACAGTAGACTTTGAAATGGGGCTGGTCTGGGCGCATTCCGGAGAATGCATACTATGTGCTGGGCGTGCGGGCCCCGAATTCTGGCAAAGACGTAACAAGATATAACTACGTAAACCTTGCTAGAGAACGTCTTTTTGGCGCCAAGCGCCATATATATATATATATATATATATATATATATATATATATATATATTATATATATATATATATATATATATATATATATATATATATATATATATATATATATATATATATATATATATATATATATATAGTACACCCTCTACTGGTCAGGCAGGCCTGCATCAGAAAGACGGCTTTCAGGCGTGGGTTTCATGGTCAAGACATCCATTGCGACTAAGCTGGAAAACCTACCAACGGGCCACTCAGACCGCATCATGTCCATGCGCCTCCCACTGAGACACCAGCAGCACGTCACCCTTCTCAGTGTGTACTCCCCAACCCTCCTGGCAGTGCCTGCTGAAAAGGACAAGTTTTACACTGACCTGCGCAGCCTCCTACAGAGTACCCCTGCAGACGACAAAGTCATCATCCTTGGCGACTTCAACGCCAGAGTGGGCCAGGACTCTGAAGCCTGGAAAGGAGTCCTCGGCAAGCATGGCGTGGGGAACTGCAATGACAATGGCCGCCTACTGTTGGAGTTCTGTGCGGAGCAGCAACTGGTCATCACCAACACTACTTTTCAGCAAAAGGACAGTCGAAAGACCACCTGGATGCATCCTCGCTCCAAACACTGGCACCTTATCGACTATGTCCTAGTGCGTCAGAGGGACCGCAGTGACGTCCTCCTCACCAGAGTGATGCCCAGCGCAGAGTGCCACACTGACCACCGCCTTGTCCGCTGCAAACTCAGGCTCCACTTCAAGCCGAAACCCAAGAAATGGGGGCCCCCCAAGAAAAAGCTTGATGTTGCCAGCCTTCAGCGTGACGATGTGAAAGCTGCCTTTCAGACAGATTTACAGCGCAGGCTCAAAGACACAGCGGACCCAGTAGACTCCTCCCCTGAAACACTTTGGGAACAACTGAAAACTGCTATTGCAAAATCCTCTGCAGAAGTCTTGGGTTTCGCCAGAAAGAAGAACAAAGACTGGTTTGACGAAAACGATGTAGAGATCCAGGAACACCTAGCAAAAAAAAAAGAGCCGCCCATCAGGCCCACCTAGCCCAGCCTTCCTGCCCCGTGAAGAAGTCTGCCTTCCGCCTCGTCTGCAGCAGTCTCCAGCGCAAGCTCAGAGATCTCCAGAATGAGTGGTGGACCAGACTTGCACAGAGGACCCAGCTTTGTGCTGACAATGGTGACTACAGGGGCTTCTACGAAGCACTGAAAGCAGTGTATGGTCCCAGGCACCTGGTACAAAGTCCCCTGCGAAGCGCGAATGGCCAGGCACTCCTCACAGATAATACCTCCATCTTGAACCGCTGGTCGGAATACTTTCAGAGCCTCTTCAGCGCTGAGCGCACTGTTCAAGAGGCAGTCGTTCTACAAATCCCACGCCTCCCAGTAAAGGTTGAATTGGACGAACCGCCCACCGCTGAAGAGACCCTCACAGCCATCCACCAGCTCAAGAGTGGCAAAGCAGCAGGCATTGATGGAATACCGCCAGAGATCTGGAAACATGGAGGCACAGCACTGCACGGCAAGCTCCATGACCTCTTTCTCTGCTGCTGGGAGGAAGGAACACTACCAAAAGACCTCCGTGATGCAGTCGTTATCACCCTGTACAAGAACAAAGGCGAGAAGTCTGACTGTTCCAACTATCGGGGAATTACCCTGCTGTCCATTGCTGGGAAAATCCTTGCAAGGCTGCTCCTGAATCGGCTGGTACCTGCCATCGCTGAAGACCAACTCCCAGAGGGCCAGTGTGGCTTCAGAGCAAACAGGAGCACCACCGATATGGTCTTTGTACTGAGACAGCTACAGGAGAAGTGCCGCGAGCAGAACAAAGGGCTGTACGTAACATTTGTCGACCTAACAAAAGCGTTCGACACTGTAAGCAGGCAAGGCATGTGGCAGATCCTGGAGCGACTTGGCTGTCTCCCAAAGTTCCTCAACATGATTGTCCAGCTACACGAGGACCAGCAAGGCCAGGTCAGACTCAACAATGACCTCTCAGAACCATTCCCTATTCTCAACGGCGTAAAGCAGGGCTGCGTGCTGGCACCGACCCTCTTCACCATCTTTTTTAGCATGATGTTGAAGCAGGCCACAGTGGACCTCGATGATGACGATGCAGTGTACATCAGGTATCGTCTCGATGGCAGCCTGTTCAACCTCAGACGACTGCAGGCCCACACGAAAACCCTAGACCAACTGATTCGTGAGCTGCTTTTTGCTGATGATGCTGCCCTCATTGCACACACAGAGAGAGCCCTGCAGCGCATCACGTCTTGCTTCGCAGATGCTGCCCAGCTCTTTGGACTCGAGGTCAGTCTGAAAAAGACAGAGGTCCTCCATCAGCCGGCACCCAAGACAGTGTATCGCCCTCCTCACATCACCATTGGCGAGTCTGAACTAAAGTCAGTGCACCAGTTTACTTACCTTGGCTGCATTATCACGTCGGACGCCAGGCTGGACAAGGAGCTTGACAGCAGGCTGGCAAAAGCGAACAGCGCTTTCGGGCGACTTTTCAAGCGGGTGTGGCACAATCAACAGCTGAAAACAGGCACCAAGATCAGCGTGTACAGAGCTGTGGTCCTCACCACCCTGCTGTATGGTTCCGAGTCCTGGGCCCTCTACCGCAGCCAACTACGACTCCTCGAACGCTTCCACCAGCGCTGCCTGCGTACCATCCTGGGCATTCACTGGAGTGACTATGTCTCCAACGTCGAGGTCCTTGAACAGGCTGAAACTGTGAGCATCGAGGCTTTGCTGCTGCGGACACAGCTCCGCTGGGCGGGGCATGTCTCCAGGATGGAGGATCATCGCCTACCAAAGATCACCCTGTTCGGCGAGCTTGCTACTGGACACCTTGACAGAGGGGCACCAAAGAAGAGATACAAAGACTGTCTCAAGAAGTCACTTAGTGCCTGCCAAATCGACCACCACCAGTGGTCTTCGCTTGCTGCGGACCGTGACACCTGGCGCTCCACCATTTACAAGGCAGCTGTCTCCTTTGAGGACTCTCACAGAGCTAGCCTTAAGGACAAGCGGCTCAGGAGAAAAAACAGAGATGCCGCAGCTCAGAACCCTGGCCATACCTTCCCCTGCAGCCACTGCGGTCGAACCTGCCTGTCTCGGATTGGCCTCCGCAGCCACGAACAAACCTGCAGACGTCGTGGGCAACTCCTATAAAATCTTCGTTCGCGAAGTCAAGCCAAGATATATATATATATATATATATATATATATATATATATATATATATATATATATATATATATATATATATATATATATATATATATATATATATATATATATATATATATATATACAAATCCTCAAAAAGAATAATCTCGAGGCAGTTTTTTAAGGACGGGTCGCGGTGGGGCGAATTTAATAGCATGTCTATGATGTTTAAGGCGGGCAGGCTAAACCTCTACGAATTGAAGTAACATGATAAAAATTAAGTCATGTCTAGTTACGCTAACCTCGCTGCTGAACATACATTTGGCGCGAAGCGCCGTATGTGCGAATGTATGTGTGTGCGTATGAGAGAGAATCTCCAGTTTTTCTGTGCACACAAGCTTGAGACTTGGCGAAATACTTTCTTAAGTGGGCGGCTAAGAGATATTGTAATTGAATGTCTCATTGAAGACATAAACAACCGTTTACAGGAAGTCGGTTGACCCAGATTAGAGTCCGTAATTTTTGTCATATTTACTTGAACTTTTGTATATAGCTAGGTTGGAGAAATACATTGGATGAGTTCGTTAGCCAGCTTTGTATCCTTTTAACTTCGTTAGTAAAAATTAATTCTTTTCAGAAAATAATCAGACACTAAAAACCTTTACTTCTGGAGAAAGTCAGATAGCGGCGATGACGTAAAAGAGGCAACTCCGTCACCACGCAGACACTGACATAATACTCTAAATAAGACGTCATTCTCTCTCGCGCGCGGCTCTCTCCGCTCTTTCTCACACAAACATGCGCGCATCTCCAGGAGGAATAGATCCTCATGAGCCCTCCAGGCGCATGAGGATTTATGCCTCTTGGAGATGTTTGGAGCGCGCGCGCACGCACGCACTAAAACGCACACACACATCGACGCGCTTTCCGAAGAGCATGCAGGTGACCCGCGTACTTAGTATATCACATAGCTAAGTAAATTCAACATGCTTTCACCCAAATTATAGCAAGACTGAAATTTTACTGTGAAATTCTAGTTTTGTCACCATTTTCTCAAGCGTATGAAGCGAAAGTGTTACTCATATCACGTACAAAAATAAAATTACGCAAAAAATGAAACTTACGTCATGACAAATGACGTTTGACAAATCAATGACGCGTATATCCTACGCCCCTTATAGAACTCACTGAAGCATTGTGAAATCTGCGAGACTTTTTCAATAGAAGATACTTCAACATCAGAATCAGGTAAAAGACAAAAGGTAGAAACCATTGACAGCGATGACAGCTCTTTGTGGGTTATGGTTCATCCCATCTTGTTTGATTTTTTTTTTATTAAGATGTTCATTGGCGAGAATATGGCTGTTTCACAAAACCCGGTTGATTTACACTGGAGTCCGTAATTTTTCTTATTTTTACTAGATATTTTGCATATATACTAATGGTCAAAACTTAAGGGCTACTTTTTATCGCAGACGCACCGACAACACCACACAAATAATGTAACAATACTTGGAGTCAGTACTTTGCTAATTTATTCAGTAACAATTTAATTTAAGTTTTGAGTAAATCAAGCAATTGTAACAACAGCAGTACGTTAGAATGTTCACCCACCCCTCATTTGAAAACCACATCGGGCACAGGTATGTTACGCACTCTTATTACAAAAACAGGGGGAGCGTTCATGGTGTTATGCCTGCGACGAGCAGTATTCTGTTAATCACATTAATTTTTGCTGTCTTGTGCCGATTTAATTGATACAAGATATAAACACTTCACAGCAGACTCCTTGAAGGTTTTGTTCCGGGATGTACACCCGGACAAAATCTTCAGTTTTCTGAGAGAATGCAATATTTTTCATAAGATTTGAGTATTTATAGACTATCTTAATTCATTTATTTTGATCTTTTTGTGAGTCTGTATGCGTTTCCTTTATAGACCTGTACGACATTTTAGCATGAAATATTTTAAAGATATATTTGTCTTAAGACCTTTCTTTTAGTCTGGCCGGCCAGATTTTTACCCATCCCGCCGTGAGATGGCCTTAGTTGCCTGCTCGGCGTTAAACCCAAATAACTAACTAACTGACTAACTCATTTGAAAAGTCACACAAGACTGGTCCAGTCAGTAGCGAGTGTACCCACTGTTTGCAGCCAAGCATTCAATGCAGCGTTGACGCATGGAATTCACCAGGGTTCGGAGAACATGTTGTGGGATCGCGTCCCACTCGTGATGCAGGAACTGAGTCAGCTGGGGGACGCCTTGAGGTGGGGGGTGGTTGCTGACTACACGTTGCTCCAGCACGTCCCAGAGGTGCTCGATAGGAGCCAGATCAGGTGAACGAGCTGGTCACTCCATCTTCGTGATGCACCGTTGCTCAAGGTACTCATCCACCACACGGGCGCGATGAGGTCGAGCGTTGTCGTTTTCAGAACAGCATTGTCGCCTATGGCTTGGAGAGCTACCTGGATGAGGCGCTTCACAATCTCGTCCCGATAGCGCAGTCCAGTTAGGGTGCCTCGGATGACGTGGAGCGGGGTCCTGCCTTTCCTCTAAAGTCTGCCCAGACCATGACTGAGCCTCCTCCGTAGCGATCCACCTCTTAGACGCATCCATCCGTGAATCGCTCGCACTGGCGTCTCCAGACCCTCACCCTGCCGTCGTTGGAGGACACAGTGAACCGTGACTCATCAGTAAACAAAACCTGAGTCCACTGGAGTCTGTTCCACCTCACATGTTGACACCAGGCAACCCGGGCTCTGCAATGAGCTGGAGTGAGGGGTATTCTCACTGCTGCTCTGGGCGAAGCCAGGCCAATTTCGCGCAGACGTCGGCAGACTGTGCTTCAGCTGACGTTAACGTTTGTAGCTTGCATCAGTTGACGTCGCAGAGTGGTTGACTTGACAGTTCGGTCGTGCAGAGCCGCCACACATAGGTATCTGTCCTCCCTTCTGCTTGTGCAGCGCGGGCGTCCTGAGCAGGATCGTTGTTCTGCCCTTCCAGTTTCTTGGAATCGTGCCATCAGCCTCTGGATCACGGAATGGGACACCGGAATACGTCTCCCAACTTCTCGTCCGGAAATTCCATCCTGCAGCCATGCTAGTGCCCGGCCTTGATCTACTGGCGTTAGGCTTTGTCGTGGTTGCATGGTTAGGAAAGTGACAATTAACCCCCTACTGCACCGGTATTTGTAGCGAAACTGAGGTACTCAGTGTTCACGACTGACCCCTTTAGCACGTGCATCACGACTTTACCGAGTTTTTCCACCTGCCTGCCTTTGGTACACTTGCCAATATCGCACAGCTTTTCACAAAAACTGACGATGTTTCACGTGCATCTGACACGTTCTTGGAAATTGATGAATTGTTGTCTATTATTCCCTGCACAGTGGACTGTCTAAGGTCAACTTTTAACGGATTTGGATCGAAAGAACATTGTATTTTATTAGCGTACTTGCGACGATAAACAATGACACAAAAAGTGGGGGTGGCCCTTAAGTTTTGACCATTAGTATAGCTAGATAAAAGAGAGATATTGAATGAGTTCGTTAACCAGCATTGCACCTCTAGAACATTTTGAGTGATAATTAAATATTTTTTGAAAAACATATTTTCACGTTTTGGGGATTAATTTCACGAATTATTTGAGATTAATCATAAAACATTTGAATCATTTTTTTTTACGAAAACAAATCTTCTCATTAATAATCACATGATTTTTTATACGGAAAAACTAACTCTTCATTAATATCCGCATGATTTTTCATAAACATTGTTTGCATAAGCCTGCTGTTTGTCCCGGCAGTGGGGTAGGATTAGGTCAAATTGTGACCTGTAAACCCTAGGTGTGAAAATCAGCAAGAAAAATGCAAAGTTTGATCCTCTGATACGTCAAATGTTAGTACTGCGATGAGTGACGTATAACATCGAGTCGTCACTATGAACATGGGGTCGTGGGACTAATAATGCCATGAAGTGAAGCTTGAAGTGACGTCATTTCCCTGCTCGTGCTATTCTTCTTCTTCAGAATAGCTATGCTAAGCGAGACCAGAGAGCTTACGAATGGTGGGAACCGCCGTATGTCCGTCTTTATTTTTGTGTACCAGTGTGTGTGGATCAGAGGGTGGGTTAGAGTAGAAGGAGATGGATACTAAGTACACGGGTCACTTGCATGCTCTTCTGAAAGCGCATCGATGTGTGTGTCTGTGCGTGTTAGTGCGTGCATACGCGCGCGCCCCAAACATCTCCAAGAGGCATAGATCCTCATGCGCCTGAAGGGCGCATGAGGATCTATTTCTCCCGGAGATGCGCACATGTATATGTGTGTGTGTGTGTGAGAGAGAGAGAGAGAGAGAGAGAGAGAGAGAGAGAGAGAGAGAGACGCGCGCGCGAGAGAGAGAATGACGTCACATTTAGAGTATTATGTCAGTGTCTGCATTGTGACGGAGTTCCTCCACTGTCTGACTTCTCTAGAAGTTAAGGTTTTTTAGTGTTTTAATTCTTTTTTGAAAAGAATTAATTTTTACTATAGAAGTTGAAAGGATACAAAGATGGCTAACGAACACATCCAATGTCTTTCTCCATCTGACCTAGTAGCTAATGCAAAAGTTCAAATAAATATGACAAAAATTACGGACTCTAATCTGGGTCAACTGACTTCCTATAAACGGTTGTTTATGTCTTCAGTGAGACATTTAATTACAATATGTTCCCAGGTTCTCTTAGCCACCCGCTTAAGAAAGTATTTCGCCAAGTTTGAAGCTTGTGTGTACAGATATATGGGAGATTCTCTTGTTTACATACATACGCACACACATACATACGCACATACATACATACGCACACACGGCGCTTCGCGCCAAATGTGCATTCAGCAGCGAGGTTAGCGTAACTAGACAGTCATGACGTAATTTTTATCTTGTTACTTCAATTGTTAGAGATTTAGCCTGCCCGCCTCTGACATCATGGACATGCTATTAAATTTGCCCACCGCGACCCGTCATAAAAAGTCCCTTCTATAAATAGAAGGGACTTAATGAGGTTTCGTTTGCAACGAACGACTCCCAACAACAAACTAAGGCGCAGTCAGGGCGGATCAAGAGTTTAACACTCTGTGTTAGGAGGCATAGATCCTTCTGAGTCCGGTTATCCGCCTTGACTTCAGGGCGGATCAAGAGTTTAACACTCTGTGTTAGGAGGCATAGATCCTTCAGAGTCCGGTTATCCGCCTTGACTTCAGGGCGGATCAAGAGTTTAACACTCTGTGTTAGGAGGCATAGATCCTTCACAGTCCGGTTATCCGCCTTGACTTCACGGCGGATCAAGAGTTTAACACTCTGTGTTAGGAGGCATAGATCCTTCACAGTCCGGTTATCCGCCTTGACTTCACGGCGGATCAAGAGTTTAACACTCTGTGTTAGGAGGCATAGATCCTTCACAGTCCGGTTATCCGCCTTGACTTCACTCTTGTTCGTTTTTGGGAATCTTTCGGCGTAAACGTAACCTCACCAAAGTCATGCGCTTTACCTCATTGTGCATGCGGCTGTCGGAAACCGTAAACAGTACAGTCACACAAGCGCTGTAAACAGTACAATCACACACACACACACACACACACACACACACACACACACACACACACACACACACACACACACACACACACACACACAGGAAACTGTACAGTCACACACGCACGCACACACACACACACACACGCACGCACGCTGTGAACTGTACAATCATTCACGCAGTGTAAACTGTACAACCACACACACACACTGTGAATTGTGCAATCTCACACACACTGTAAATTGTGCAATCACACACACACCGGAAACAGTACAACTGGAAACAGTACAATCACACACACACAGACACTGGAAAGAGCACAGTCACCCTCCCCCTTCGACCCCCCCCCCTTTACACACACACACACACACACACACACATAAACACACACACACACACACACACACACTTTCACACACACACACACACACACACACACACACACACACACACACACACACACACACACACATTTTAAACAGTACCTGTGGCCGCTTGCAGGAGAGTAAACTATCTATAATTGAGTGTCTTGAAACATTAACGGCGAAGTTACTCTACTCCCCAGATGCAGATGTTGAAAGGGTTGACATTGATCCTTTGAACCGGAAGCTGTTTTACACTGATGGCGGAAACCAGATCATCGCGTCCATGAACTTGGACGGAACTAATTACCAGACTGTCATTAACACCAGTCTGGACAAAGTACGCGAGATCGTCCTTGACCCAAGAAACAGGTGAGTTCTATCGAAAATAGGAAACTTCAGTTTGACGACTTTCTTTCGTTGAAAATTGTGCAAAGATTATGATTGATATAAGGTCTTTGATATGTAAACATTTTGTTTGCCCTTTGTCTTGCTCGTTATTCAGATTTCGCTTGATTTAGGTAAAGATTTCATTTTGTTAACCCATTGACTGCTGGTGACGATACAGCTTGGCGGAAAAGACGCGGAACTACGTCACTCCCTAACTACGTAACTACGTCACTCCCTAACTACGTAACTTCGTCACTCCCTAACTACGTAACTACGCGTCTTTTCCGCCGAGTGGTATCGTGACTAAAGTCAAGTGGGGGTTGAATGTTAATTAATCCCGACGAGTTTTAGGTGCAGTGAACGTGATATGTTTTTGCCAGAAACTAATTCCCCACCCCCACTCCCCTTTAAGGGTAGTGCCAGATTCGCTTTGCGCCCGAAGGTACCAAGCTAATCTGGCACTGCCCTTGAATTATCATGGTCAATACATCTCCTGCTGTAGGGACTTGGGGCTATATGGGTTAACTCATTCAGCCCGACGGCCGCATTTCCCAAATTTTGGAGGCACCATCTAATGACTATGCACCATTTTCAGGGGATGGATCGACCATGATAATTCAAGGGCAGCGCCAGATTAGCTTGGCTCCGACAGGCGCCAAGCTAATCAGGCAATACTCTTGAATTATCATGGTCGACCCATCTCCTGCTGTAGTGCGTCATGGCTGAATGGGTTAAGATGACGTACAAGAAACTCATAGACGAAATATAAGCACACTTCTCAACCCCCCACCTTTCCTCCCACCACAGTAAGCTGTACTGGAGCGACTGGGGCAGCAGCCCGAAGATCGAGGTGGCCAACTACGACGGGACAGGACGACAGACACTGGCCAGCACGGGCTTAAAGTGGCCGAACGGCATGGCTATTGACTATGATGGTACGTTAACGATTGGTCCTGTGCCTGTCTTGTTTACCCACTCTAGGTGTTTGAGTTCGTGGAAATCCAGACCTTCTGCTGTTAACACCTTCCCTGCCATATTCGTACATTTTGTTCCTGAAATCTTTGATCTTTCAATGAGTTATAGTTTGCAATATCTTTTTATCGATGTTTTTAATGTAGCTTTTGACAATAAAACCGCGATCAACAGTATGTGAAATACATCAATAAAATTATATTTAAAAAAAACATACTCATCGCACCTAAAAGGGGACCTATGCCTCTTGCTTACACCTTTTTGTATGTATCCATCTTCTTTTGAACGGTTGGGGCTTTTTACCTTGAACTAACAAACTGACAATCTGCGTCCACTGGCAATGAAGAGATTAATGTTAATTCTTCTCGCATGTTTATTTTTGGCTCACGTGCGAAGTAAAAGTGAGTCTGTGTTCTGGGCCAGTGGTCGTCCGTCCGAAGTCTGTCGTTCGTCGTCCCTCCCTCGGTCCGTTGTCCGCGGTAAAAACTTCAACGTCGGCCCTTTCTCCAAGACTATTCAAGCCACAGTCTTCAAATTTGGCCCAAGGATACTTTGTGACTTTGTGGTAAGACCTTTCTAAATATACCAAATTTAGTGACCTTTCACAAAGGTCAAGGTCACAGGGGATCAGGGAAAAGGTAAAAATAGCTATATATTGACATATTTGTTTTTTCAAATACTATTGACAACTTCATACCCAAACTTAATACAAAGATACTTGATGGGAAGACCTTTCTATCTATACTTATTTGGTTGATCCCTCGGAAAGGTCAAGTGTCACAAGAGCTCAGGAAATAGGTAAAAATATAGCCATATTTTGACAAAAGAGGTTTTTTTTTTCAAATACTATTCACAACTACAAACCCAAACTTGCTACAGACATAGCTGATGTTACGACCTATATATGCATACTAATTTGGACGACACCTCGGAAAGGTCAAGGGTCACAAGAGCTCAGGAAATAGGTTAAATAAAGGCCCTATTTTGACAAAAGATTTTTTTTTCTCAAATACTATTCTCAGCTTTAAACCCAAACTTGGTACAGAGATATCTGACGGTAAGACATATCTATGCATACTAATTTGGAATTGGTCAAGGGTCACGAAAGATCGGCAAATGTGTGTAAAATGCCAATTTTTGATAGAGTTGTAGTTATCAACAGTTTTGCAAACTTTTTAATTAAATTTGGCACAAAGGTAGCTGATGATGATAAGACCTTCCAATGTATACTAATTTAGTCAACTCATTGCAAAGGTCAAAGGTCATGGGGGTTTGACAGATGTGTGAAAACTGATTAAAGTTTGAGAAAACATGGATTTTGCTGGTGCTTAATGCCATCCCTTATTGTCACAAAGGTCACACATGTATTTCGATCATACACGTGAGCCATAAGGGCTTTGCCTTTCTTGTTGTCTAAAGGACCCGCCACACATGCCGATTGTGTCCCGATTTTGAAGCCGATTCCGATCCGATTGCGATCGGATGACGTCATATATCCGGCGATCCGATCCCAATCGGCTGGGAATCGGGTGTTTAGAACCTGCTCTATTTTTCCGATCCGAATCGACCCCGATTGTAAGCTTCAACCAATCAGAGCGCGTCTCGCAAAGCACGTCGTTTCAGTTTGAAAATGGCGGAAGATCAGTACCACCTTCGCTGCCGATGTTTCGCCCGCCTCAGTCTTCCCGAATATGATGCAAAACTGCTGATAATGCAAGCACATTACCATCACTGTCAAAACTAGCAGCCATTTCGCTGAACAGGTACGACCTGGATCTTCGATTCAAACCGGTCGGCTAAAAAAAAAGTCGGGGAATGTGTGGCAGTGCACACGTTTTTGTAGTCCGGTCCGATCACACTCCGATTCGAAACTGCTCGAGAATCGGCCTCAAAATCGGGCATGTGTGGCGGGACCTTAACTGTTATTTTTCTTTTTCTCTCAGAGAACAAACTGTATTTCGTGGATGCCGGTACACACAAAGTGGAGGTAATGGACCTACAGGGGAACAACCGGAAGGAAATTCTGACTGATCCCAACTCACACATGTATTCTCTCGACGTCTTTGGAAACTATCTTTACTACACAGACTGGACTCACAAGTAATGCTGGCATTCAACCTTCCACTGTCGACCCAAAATCTGAACACGATCCAGACGCAAGAGGTATAGATCCTCATGAGCCCCCGCAGTTGCTGGGGCTCATGAGGATCTATGCCTCTTGCTGAAAAACCCCGTTGTTTCCATGTTTCACTGTCGAGAAAAACTGAACACGATAAAAAGGAAGATGTTCATGAGTCCCCTGTAATACCCCTGGGCATGCAATCACCGGTACTGTAAATGCACAACGAGGGTTAACCCATTTCAACCCCAACGCCCTACAGCAGGAGCTGGGTCGACCATGATAATTAAAGCTTTGTGCCAGATTAGCTTTGGGGCCGTTAGGCGCCAAGCTAGTCTGGTTCCACCTTTGAATTATCATGGTCAATCCAGCTCCTGAAACTGATACATACTCGCTAGATGGCACCTCCAAAATGTAGGAGATGCGGCCTTTGGGTTAATGTAGTTGATGTTGGTACTGTTAATTCTTTCTGGTGGTGGGGATGATAATGATTATCCCAAACCTTATCTCGCACAAGTATATCCTAAAACCCTCATTTTTTTCTCAACAGTGAAGATGTCGGCTTCAAGACGCATACATTTACCATGGATTTTCCAGAGGATTTATCTTTGAGTTTGTGATCTGTATAACAGCACCCTGATGCGAGTTAACAAAGACGGTACTGGACAGACACAGGTGGGGCCCGGCGGGTTCCGCCAGCTGACAGACCTCAGGGTTTTCCGGTCCCAGGCTGAACTACCAGGTATAATATGTTAGTTAGTTATTTGGGCTTAACGCCGAGCAGGCAACTAAGGCCATCTCACGGCGGGTATAATAATAATAATAATAATAAGAAGAAGAAGAAGAAGAAGAATATGATGATGGTGGTGGTGATGATGATGATGATGATGATGATGATGATGATAATAATAATAATATTGATGATAATAATAAGAGGTATTGATCCTCATGAGACCCCGCAGATGCGGGGCACATGAGGATCTATGCCTCTTCCTGGCACCACTTTCAGTGTATGTTCCAGGTACTTCTAGGGGGTTTGGGCCTTGATTAACAAGTCAAGTCGTTTATTTCTGTTTATGAACGATGATTGCAGAAACACAGCCTACTTCAGCCCGCACTAACTGGATTGACAACAGGAACACTTTTCATTAATCTAAGATCGTGTCAGTTACATCACTCAAGACGTGTCGCATCATGATACGCGGCAAATATGCGCGTATCCACCACCTGGTTTAAAAGCCCACGACTGTTCAAAGAAAAATTTCAGCAGCAGTTTGTTACGAAACGCTACATTCAAGTCTAGTTATGGTTGACTTTGACACAAGGGAATCCTGTCCAGCACACGCCAACTTTACATCCAGTAATCTGACAATGACTCTGCTTCTGTCTATAAATAAAAAGCTATAAGTACGAGCAACAGCTAACAATAGATTGATACGCTCCCAGCTGCGCAATATAAACAAGTGCGATTAGTGCATATCCCATAACCGTGTGCGTCGACAACGCATAACACAGACAGACGGTGCTGAAAAAAGTTCTTCAGATTAACGCGTAATGTCACTTTAAGCTTTTCCCCTTAACTCATTCAGCCCCGACACACCACAACAAGACATGGATCGAACATGATAGTTCACGGTTGGTGCCAGAATAGCTTGGCGCCCATAGGCGCCAAGCTATTCTGGCACCACCCGTGAACTATCGTGCTCGATCTGTCTCTACAATTGTAATACAGTCCTTCAGAGGGCAAATTCAAAATTTGGGGATTTCGGTCCTGGGGAAGAATGTGTTAGTTCCCCAAAAGTTTCAAAGTTTTTATCGCTAAACCTTGGGCTGTCGGTGGGGAGCTGGGTGGCTCGGTGGTAAAAGCGTTTGCCTCCAGACCAAAAGGTCCCGGGTTCGAATCCAGCTTGGGTCAAAATTTGCTCAGACCCTTTTTCGTTGTCCCCGTCTTTGAAATCACCCTCGTGGTGGACAAAAGACGTTAAGCCCTAAACATTTTTATTTTTGGGCTGTCGGTAACGCTTTTTGTCGCGGTGATTCCTACAGGAAACATCGCGACAAAAAAAAAAAAGCGCTACTGACAGCCAAATGGTTAATATTTCATCCGGACATTAGGTGTGTCCACGCCTTCCCCCAACGCTCTTGACAAGGAGCACGTGTTTGTTCGAATCCACGGTCCTGTGGGGCGGGGCTACGTGGAGGTGTACGCTAACGGCCAGTGGGGGACGATTTGTGATGACAGCTGGGACGACAAAGACGCTGCTGTGGTGTGCAGAATGGTGGGGCTAAACGCGTAAGTACATTCGATGGGTAGCCAAGACACTATTCCAAGGATTTTAGGTGCAGAGATTGTCAATATGTGTTGTTTTTTTACGTGCTATAGCAAAAGTGAGTCTATTTAATGGGCCACCCTTCGGCCGTCTGTCCGGCGCCCCTTGTCCGTGCTAAATTTTAACGTTGCCATTTTCTTGGAGACGATTGAGCCTCAGACTTCAAACTTGGCCCAAGGGTTCCTTTCGTAAAAAAAATACTTTCTAGACATACCAATTGTTGTGACCTCTCTCAAAGGTCACGGTCACGAGGGGAGGGGGTGGGGGTGGGGGGTGTCCAGAAAGGGGTAAAAAATAGCCATATTTAAACACAAACGGTTTATCTTCACATACTATATTCAACTTCAAACCCAAACTTGACACAGAGATACCTGAAGGTAAGACCTTTCTATGCATACTAATTTGGATGACCCCTCGGAAAGTTCAATGGTCATAAGAGGTCGGGAAATGTGTGAGAAATGCTAGTTTTCGATAGAATTGTAGTTTTCTTTAAAAATGTTTTTGCCAACTTTTCAGGCAGATTTGGCACAAAGGTAGCTGATGATAAGACCTTTCTATGCAAACTAATTTAGTGGTCGCCTCGCAAAGATGGGGGTCCAGAAATTGGTCAAAAGTACAAAATAGCCATATTTTGACAAAACCTTGTTTTTCAAATACTGTTTTCAACTTCAAGGCTAAATATGGCATAGAGACAACTGATGATAAGGCCTGTCAATGCACACTAATTTAGAGTCACCCCCGGAAAGATCAAGGGTCACAGGAGGTCAGCAAGTGTGTGAAAAATGCCTGCAGTTTTTCATGGAATTGCAGTTTTTAATCAAAGTTTCTGCACAATTTTCAATCAAACTTGGCATAAAGGTAGCTGATGATAACACCTTTCTATGCACGCTAATTTAGTCACCCCCTCACAAAAGTCAAGCGTCATGGACGGCCAACAAATTTGTGAAAAATGCATTTTCAGAAAACTCGGATTTCACTGGTACAAAAACCAACCCTTTACTTAAAGGCCCACCACCGCGTAAATGATAAAAGCCACACTTCTGTGACAGATGGTAACGAATCGCTACACACAGGTCTGGTTTTGTTTCATTTAGACACAGGACAACCCAGTTCAGGACACGTCGTCTTTTTATCAAGTAACCTGACAATATGACTCCATTCTGTTCTAGAAATGCAACGCTATTAGTACGAGAAAACAGCTAAAAATAGATTGACAGCTAACAGCAGCGCATAATAAATAAATGTGATTACGCGTGTGCGTTTGCTGCGTGTCCGAACTGCTGTTAAAGTTTATTAGATGATTGTGTCGACGAGATATAACAAACACAACAGGTGCTGAAATGTTCCTTCAGATTTATGCGTAATGGTACTTTAAGCGCACAGATTTGTCAAAAGTTGTTTGTATTAACCCCATATAACCCTACGACCACATTTCCCAAATTTTGGAGGCGTCACCTAACGACCACGTGATTGCTGGAAGAGATGCATTGACCATGATAATTCAAGGGTAGTGCCAGATTCAGGCGCCACGCTAATCTGGCACTACCCTTGAATTATCATAGTCAATCCATCCTCTCTGTAGGGCGTTGGGGCTGAATGGGTTAAGGGTCACCCGTTTTCAGCACGCGTTTTAACGCCTTGGCTGAGAGTGGACGAAGAATGGGTTTCTGCCAACGAGCCCCAGCCGCCCACTGGAAAACGAATACAGAGTGGTGTCAGCAAGAGACACAGATCCTCATGACTCAAGCCTCCGCACCGTGCAGAGCTCATGAGGATCTATGTCTCTTGCAGCTGTGATGATGTAAAGTAGTCCACGGCAGCAAAGGGATAAATAATGTTCTGTGTTTGCGTCAGACGTGAAAAAAACAAACATTGTTGGATCGATAATTTACTGATTGATTATTGACTGACCGACTGTATTATCCCGTCATTACCTTCACGTAATCACGTCAGTACTAGATTGTTTGATACATGTTAGGATATCACCTCATTGCTAGCTTGTTTGCTTGCTGTCTTGCTTGCTTGATTATAACCCTTTGGATGTTGGTAGCCCTTTTTTTGTCGCGATGATTCGATCCTGCAGGAACCATTGCGACAAAAAGAGCTACGGACAGCCGAAGGATTAAAGGTCCACTACCGCCGTAACTGTTCAAAGATTCATTTCTGTAACATATGGTTACGAAACGCTACACACAGGTCTAGCAATGGTTTATTTAGACACAGGACAATCCAGTTCAGCACATGTCGTCTTTATATCCAGACTCCACTCCGCTCTATAAATACAACGCTTTCAGTACGAGAAACAGCTAAAAATAGATTGACACGCTTACGGCTGCGCAGAATAAATAAGTGCGATTACGCGTGTGCTTTTGCTGCGTGTCCAAACTGCTGTTAAAGTTCATTAGGTGTGTGGACAAGATATAACAAACACAAATGGTGTGTCCTCAGATTTATGCGTAATGGTACTTTAACTGATTGATTGTATGACCACAACAGTGAGGGAGCAACGGCGATTGCTGGAGGTCTGGCGGGTCACGCCAGTCTTGAGCTGATCGTGTTGGACGAGGTACATTGTCAAGGTAACGAGGAACACATCGTGGACTGCGGCATCACCCAGGCTGACTGGGCCCAGCACGACTGTTCGCACCGAGAGGACGCAGGCGTTGCTTGTGTGATCGGTCAGTGGACTGAGACATAACATAATATTAGTACGTAAGAAAAACCATCCCTTCAACTCTAAACCCCTTCACTGCCAGTGGACGCAGCTTGTGTTTTTCAAATCATTGTCAGCTCAGTGGCCAAAGTCCCCAGCCGTCTAATGAACATGGAAGTGCTCTCAGCAAGAGGCTAGATCCTGCTGAGCCCCGCAAGCCGGTCGATCGATCGAGCCACTTCTCTCAGCAAGTAGGTAGGTTCTTTCTTGAGTGAACCCATTCACTCCCAGATTTAAATGCTTTCCGCGTTTTGAGTGAAAGTAGTTCTTGGAGCCAAAGGGTTAATCACAGATAGTGCCATAAGTCACTAGGCAACAGAATGTGCTTTAATTGTAATAAAGTTAACCCGTTGACTCCCAGATTTAAATGTCTTCTATTTTACAGAATGAAAGCCATTTTGTTTTGGGAGCCAAAGGGGTAACCACATATATACTCACGAGGAAAAGAAATGCGACATATTTGGTGCTGAAATGTGTCTTCGGATTTATGCATAATGGTACTTTAATCAAAAACATCATGAGACCGATTTGTTTATATTTGTTTATTGTCCTATGAAATTGTCGCTTTTCTTTTGCTCGTCAGTGTAGTATCACAAGCAACATACACCAGAATGTGCTTTAATGTGACGTATTGTGTTTCAGACCACACGGAGGACAACTTTCTGGTGTTTGCCTCTGGGGGTCTCCTGAACCTCATGTCCACCAAGACCTACAGCTACTTCGTGGTGCCTGTCGCTGGCGTGCAGCCCAACCCCATTGCCCTGGACTACGATCCTACGACTCGCACCGTCTACTTCACTGACGTTCAGCAAAACACCAGCACGATCTACAGCATCGGCGTGGACGGACAGAACGTTCGTGTCATCAAGAGGCTAGGTGCAGGTAAGTCCATCGGGTTCACGTCTGGCTTTAGTTTTGCCGTTATTTGGCAACAGCCATTATGCCTGTATTTGAGAAAAGCGAGATTTTCATTGTTATGTTAACTCATTCGAGACTTGCCGCCTACGGATACTTTGTGTCGGAGTGTGGACATTGCAGAAGAGATATTGTATCATTGTTGATGCATTTGGAACTGCATTGTGTGGAGATCGCATCGCTAAATTAAAATATTGTTGGAACTGTTTCTCCAGTATTGTCTACTTCCTTAAGCCACGTGTGACGAATTGCAGCTGAATGGGGTTTATTTAAAAGAACCTTACGTGCGTGCGTCTGGTGTGTTTATCATACTACGACTACAACTCCACCACGTAACAGAGATAGGTTAACCATTTTAGTTCAAGGGTGGTGCCAGAATAGCATCTGAGGCTATTTTTGTATTTGCTTATTATGAAGACTGCGTTACAGATTAGGAGACGGGTCAGCCAATTTAGTTCAAGTGTGGTGTGGCGCCAAGCTATTCTGGCACCACCCTTGAACTATCATTGTCATATTAATTTAAAGCAGTAGTGTATCAGGATGAAAAGGGTTAGGCTCGCTTTTCCCAAAAATGGATATACTGCCAAATAACGGCAGAGTTTGCCCACCCACATTAGCGTAGTCTACAGATGAAAGCCTATGCACTCACAATATGCCACACATAAACCTAGAGAAGAAGAACTTTGCTGTAGTGTGAGAGCCGAAAATAGTAAGTACATTTTTGTGAAAAGTGAGATTTTGCTTCATATGGATGTCACCAGTAATATTTACAGTACCGATGGCTGCACTCGCAAGGGGGTAAAATTTAATGGCGGCTCCTGGTTGCTCTTTTGTACGTTCAAAAAAAAAAAAAATAAAAAATCTTGTGTCCAGGCTCCGTGGCTGACGGCCTGGCGATAGATACTGCCCACGGGAAACTATTCTACACGGACTCAGGAAGTGACGTCATCGCGTCCATGAACTTGGACGGCTCCGGAGAGCAGACGATCATCAATTCCGGCCTGGACCAGCCACGCGCTATTGTACTGGACCCCCAAAACCAGTAAGATAACTATGCTGATTTGTGGTTGTGGTGCACGAAAATGACGATGACGATGTGGTCAGCCTGCGAATATTTTTCAACGATGATTCTTGGATGGGGTGTTTGCACGTTGTTCACCTTGGTATTGACCCACTACAGCACTGTAATAAATAATTAGATTGTTTTTCTTTCGCGGGATCTATGTATGCCATTGCATAGGCGGCAGCTGATGGAGGAATAGTGATGCCTGTTTGTGCAACGATTATGCCAATGTATCCAACGTATCCCAGTAAGCAGAAGACCATCGGGCCGCCGGCGGCCTCAGTATTTTTGCTTACTGGACATGACTGTGTGGTGACGCATCATCATCTCTGTATATGGCCTTAGTCGCATGCTCGGCGTTAAACCCAAATGACTAACATCTTTGTATAATGAGGAGGAGGAGGACGATGCTGCTGCGCTTATCGTACACGTCGATGTACTGGAGTGACTGGGGATCGTTCCCCAAAACAGAAAAAAGCCAACTTTGATATGATGGTGGCGATGATGATGATGATGATTCAATTCAATTCAATTCAATTCAATTCAAAACAACTTTATTTATCCCTTAAAGGGCAATTACAGTATTGTGGAACAATAAAAATAAAATCATTTAATTAACATTAATTAATATTTAGACATTGTTATATCACATTTATACATGCTATTGTATATACTAAATCTGTAAGAATTATAATACTAAGATTAAGCTGATGATGATGCGTATTATACAGGGTGATGTACTGGACAGACTGGGGAGCGACCCCCAAGATAGAGAAGGCCAACTACGACGGATCCAACAGACAGACGATTGCTAACACTAACCTGCAGCTGCCCAATGGACTTAATCTGGATAAAAGCAGTGAGTTGGTTTCTGGTCTTAGTGTGGTAGCACGGTTAAATGACTGTATGTTTAGGCAGTAGTTTGGTTAGTGGTTGGTTGGCTGGTTGGTTGGTTGGTTGGTTGGTTGGTTGGTTGGTTGGTTGGTTGGTTGGTTGGTTGGTTGGTTGGTTGGTTTGGTTGGTTTGGTTTGGTTGGTTGTTTGGGTTGGTTGGTTGGTTGGTTGGTTGGTTGGTTGGTTGGTTACGGATAGGTACCCTGGTTGTCTGGTCTTCCGTTTGCTGGGTTGGCTGGTTGTTTAGTTGATTAGTTAATTGTTTAAACACATTGCTCCCTACAGTCAAAATCCGAAAAGGATAGCTATCCTTTAACAATTTCATACCAGTTCAGGCGGCGTCTAGACCACCCTTACACTGTCATGGTCAATGCATGGATAATAAAGTACTTTAAATCATCATGTATTTAATCCTTTTTTTCAGCCGGCAAGCTGTACTTTGCTGACGCCGGAATTCATCAGATCGAATCCATGAACACGGACGGCACTAACCGACAGCTGCTTTTCAAAGACGCCGGTGCACATTTCTTTGGTCTGCACGTCACCGACAAGTACATCTACTATAGCGACTGGCGAAAACCGTACGCAGCTGAAATTTAACGTCAACGCCTTCACTGCCGAGATACAACAACCAAAAAAATGAACACCGCACTAACTACTGCAAGAGGTATAGATCCTCATGAGCCCCCGCTATTGCGGGGGCTCATGAGGATCTACACCTCTTGCTGAAACCACTTTGTGTCCGTTGTTCATGGGACGGCTGGAGCGCGCTCTTTCGCGCTGAATTTATTCAGATTTCAGACGTACAATGTACGTACAGTGGCAGTGAAGGGGTTAAAGTGTGTGTGTGTGGGGAGGGGGAGGGGAGTAGGAGGTTGCTTCATTGTCGTCATGATTGCTTCACCGAGCTTGATAAGTAATTAAGTTTTAGATTTTCAGATTTGCACCATTAATTTTATTGTATGTGCAGCGATGTATGAAGATATATTTCGTGGGGTTCTTTATCGCCTTCACGGAGTTGGGTGGCGTTCGCATTTTTCCGGCGGAGAAGGGGTTAAACATGTCTCAGTTGTTCATTATAATTATGTTGTGTTGTGATTTCAGACCTCACGGCTCTGTAACGCGACTACAAGGTCCAAAATTTCAGCTCTAGACCGCAATTATCAAAATCACAGACGAACGTGTCTTTTGTAAATGTTGAGAAGAACCCAACGGAGAACGAAACACGCTTAGAAAAGACAGTTCCTCTCTGCATTTAACACGCTTGGCAGTCACCTTTTTGGTCTGGATTTGTTATATTTTGTCATACACGAGTTTCTCAATCGATTTTTCTTTAGCTGTACTGTGAATTTCGACCGTACGTCTACGTTGAGTCTTAAGGACACTATTCACAGTCCAGTACACTTATTGCAGCCGTAAGGTCCAAAACCACAGACATCAGCACGTTTTTTCGTTGTCTTGCAGGGGTGTGTTGAGACTGAACAAGGACGGCAGTGGGCAGGCAATGGTCGGACCCCCATCCTTCAGCAGAATCAGCGGCATAATCGGACATCCGTAAAAATACCATTCCGGCTGAATCTGAACCCTGTCCCCCCATCCTCCCCCCCCCCACCCGCCCCCACCCCTCCCCTCCACCCTACTCCCACTCCCCCCTTCACCCTTAACTCTGCTACCACACCAGACCCTCCCCCCCCCCCTAAACCCGGAGGCCAGATGCGTGAGTGAACTTAATTCCTGCGCACGCCAGTAAGCAAGGACCCCCCCCCCCCCCTCGCGGAGCTCCTTGATTACTGGCGGGCGCAGGATTTAACCCCTATGATCCTGATACACGTATTGCTTGAAATAAATTCGACTGATAGTTCAAGGATGGTGCCAGTTTAGCTTGGCGCCAGAGGCGTCTAGCTATTCTGGCACCACCCTTGATCTAAAACAGTTGACCTATCTCCTAATCTGTAATGTAACCTTCAAAAGACAGTAAGCAAATTTTACAAAATCAGCCTCAGGATGTAATGGGTTAAGCCTCCTCATACAGCAGGCCCCGGGATATGATGCTGGACCCAATCGCTCTCTACCAGTCAACACGGTCAGCGGTTTTTTTTAAAACTCATTCTACCCCAACACCGAAATCCCCAAATTTTTGCGTTGTCCTCTGAAGACTGCACTCTAGTGCAGGACACAGATCGACCATGATAGTTCAAGGGTGATGCCAGAATAGCTTGGCGCCCATAGGCGCCAAGCTATTCTGGCATCACCCTTGAAATATCATGGTCGATCCTTATCTTGCTGTGGTGTGTCTGGGGTAGAAGGAGTTAAAAAAAGAATAATTGTACAGTCAACGTCAAAGATCCCCAGCCGTCAAAGTGGGATCTGTCCGCATGTTTCCCTGCAGCTACGGCGGCTCACGAGAGTCCATACCTCTTGCAGTCCGCTTTAATAAATGGTATCAACATTAATTTTGCAGTTCTTCAGTTTGTTTATTTGTTTGTTTGATTTGTATTATATTTTGTGAACAAAAGGAAACACACACGCCTGCAGGCACGCACTCGCGCGCGCACACACACACAGACAACGAAACAACAACAACCCAACCCAACCCAACCCAACCCAAACCAACCCAAACCAAACCAACCCAAACCAACCAACCAACCAACCAACCAACAGCAACAAACAAGAGATTAGTTTTGTGGAATGGCGGGGTTGAGGGTGGATGAATGGGTCGAAGGAGAATTCTTTAAGCCTACGTCCCTCCCCCCCAAAAAAAACAAAAAAAAAACAAAAAAACAACAACAACAACAACAACAAACAAACAAACAAAAAACCAACAACAACCAAACAAAAACCAACCAAACAACCAACCAAACAAACAACCAAACAAACAACGAGAGAATAGTTTTGTGGAATGGCGGAGTTGAGGGTGGATGAATGGGTCGAAGGAGAATTCTTTAAGCCTACGTCCCCCACAAAACACGCACACAACACACACACACACACACACACACACACACACACACACACACACACACACACACACACACACACACACACACACACACACACACACAAAACTAAGCAATTAAAAAAGAAATAACAGCAAATACCAACCATACAACCAAGCTTATAGGAGTTTGCAGCCTGTTTCGAAGGATCCAATACCTTTTGCACACTGGTTGTCTTACTCGACTGCCAACAACTAACGACAGTGAAGTTACGGTGGATAACCTACTTGTAACTTAGACATTGCTCCAAACATCTCTAAGAGGCATAGATCCTCATGAGCCCATAGGGCCCATGAGGACCTATGCCTCTTGGAGATGACGGTCAGGAGGGTTGTCCATGCTTCATGTGCACACTCGATATCCGCCGTGACTTTCGCTGTCGTTCGTTGTTGGGAGTCGTTCGTAACCTCAATATTACCTCTACAGCGGTAAGGAATCAAGGGAGGCAACCTGTGTGTGCCTCTTGCTGACCTTTATACATCTCCAGCTGTCCTGGCTGAGCTCTGAATTTTCTGTACGCGGTTTGCTTGGTCTGCAGGAGTGAAGATATACACTCGTGTGAAAGCTGCCATCTGTGTTGTCTTCCCAGTGCGGGATTGGATTAACCTTCCCATGGTCAGTTCAAAGCATGCCAAGTTGGTATTGACCCTTACTCTTCATTAACCGTCTGAGTCCCAGAACTAAATGACAGCCATTCTGTAAGCCTTTGACCCCCCCCCCTCCCCCTCCCCTCAGTCTCCCCCCCCCCCCCGCCAGCCTCCACAAGAACTAAATGACTTCCATTTTATTTTATAAATGGAAGTCATTAGTTCTGGGGGTCAAAAGCTTATAGAATAGACGTCAATTAGTTTTGGGGGTCAAAGGCTAACAGAACGGAAGACATTTAGGTCTGGGGATTAAAGGCTAATACAATGGAAATCTCTGTCTGTCATTTTGTCTGTCTGTCTGTCTCTGTTTCTCTCTGTATGTATTTATGTGTGCATGTCATTCTGCGTCTCTCTGTCCTCCCTCAATGGCCAAATCTACATGTATGCCTACGTGCGAATGTTTTCAACAATACATGCATTTAGTACGTGCTCATTGTGATTCATGTACTTTAGGAGTCTGTTCTTGAACACTTTTTTCCCCAAAAACAATTCAGCGCAGATCTACATGCACTGAAACAGATTGCACTGGGCGTTTTTTAGCTTGAAGCAACGGCGTCCGTCACTTTGATGAAATAAAATAAAAATACGATTCTTTGGCGTGACTCCCTCAAGCTCACTGTATATGCAGTGAGCTTCTACCGCCGGGTCGCGCGAGGGCTCACCCGAAGAAACCGTAATATTCCATTATCACGCACCTGACCTATGAATTTGGGTCCGTACGTTTCGAGGCACTATATTACTTTGTTGTGAAACACAGAAGCTCATCCGATAAGCTTTGAAAGTAGGTCTACTACTGTCGTTTTCACTCCCAAATTGTCAGACAACTCCCTTTGATTCAGATAATCAGTGGCCCTATTTCCAGTTATTTCCAAATCGCGCGAAATGGATCGACAAGTTAGTGCCTGATTAGCTCCAGGCGCCAAGCTAATCAGGCACTACCCTTGAGGTGTTGTGGTCGATCCACATCCCGCAGTTCGCGGCAAACGTGAAAGAGCGAGAGTTACAGACCCGGACCTCGGAGTATCAAGATAAGCCGGCCACAGTGCAGGACTCTGAAGTCAAAGATTTTCTAACATGGAGGACAGGTCATATTCAGGTAAGACGTGAATTTAATGTTCTCGAAGTAGAATGACGATCATTACTACTGGAAAAAAACAAGCAAATGTAAATGAAACACGTTTTCAAAAGGATGAGCACAGTCACCTTGTGGGCAAGAATTTAAGAAAAGAGAAAACATTTTACATTGCACCTATTTCTGATGAGCAACACAAATGTTGATATATTTCGTCAATTTGACTTTAAGAGGTATGTTGTGGGTGAGGGGTTGTGGGGACGGGGTGGGGGTGGGGGTGGGGTGGGGTTAACATGATTGATGAGACATTCATTAACAAGTGGTCTCAGCAAGAGGTATAGATCCTCATGAGCCCTCGCAGTCGCGGGCGTTCATAAGGATCTATGCCTCTTGCAGTTAGATCGCCAACAGAATGCAGTATTCTGATCTTTCAATTATTGTACTTGAAAGGAAATTGCCAAAACTAAAATATAGAAATACGCTTTGGAAAAACAAAGGCACGGTAGTTTACTAAATATTGAACAAACTACGTGAACAATAGAAAAATAGAAGTATTTTTTAACAGGTTTTTGTTTCATATTCGTGCATTTCACAAGACCCACAGTCACTCTTCTGGTCTAGATTTTCAGATTGTACATAAATACCCTGTGAGAGCAAGTCCAGATGTGTGGGAAGCGACATTTCCTTTGGATTATAATGCAGATCTCGCTTTTTCACAAAAAAAATGGACAAAAGACAGTATGTTCATGTTGTAAAGAGCGCGATTTTCAGCGGATACCAATGGAAATATCACTTTTTATACAAGTAGACTTATTGTCTGTAGCAGATCACACATTTCTTTCAGTTGAGATGGTGTGGTCTCTGCATTCATTTATACAGTTTGATGGCACAACCACTGACTGACGAAAAGTTAAATGTGATCTTTGATTTCTCTCGTTTTTCTGTTGATTCCTTTGAGTGGTTTCATTTTTATTGGGCGTAACTCGTGTGTGTATAATCTGAAAATGTGCTGCCAATATTTTAAAAGCGATAGTTGATTTATTCTTTTCAGATATGCGCAGACTCGCGTTGTGCGTTTTTTTCGCGGTGCAGATTGGTAAGTAATACAATGCAAAAGAGTCTGTTCCTTAGTGACATAGAATCACATACTTAATTGTCTGTTCAGATTAACCCGTTCAGTACTGAGAAAATTTGAACACACTGAACTGCAAGAGGCATAGATCCTCATGAGTCCCCGCAGTTGCGGGGACTCATGAGGATCTATGCCTCTTGCTGACACCACTTTGAGTCTATGTTTTTTAGGACAACTAGGGCTTGCTGATGACGAACCGACGAAGACTGCAGAAACACAGTTTCCGTCAACAGGCACTGAACGGGTTAATTTTTTTCTGTTTCCAAGCTTCCAAGTTTCCCATTCTGTATGTTCAAGTTTCCCATTCTGTATGTTCAAGTTTCCCATTCTGTATGTTCAAGTTTCCCATTCTGTATGTTCAAGTTTCCCATTCTGTATGTTCATTTTTCCCATTCTGTATGTTCAAGTTTCCCATTCTGTATGTTCAAGTTTCCCATTCTGTATGTTCAAGTTTCCCATTCTGTATGTTCGAGTTTCCCATTCTGTATGTTTGAGTTTCCCATTCTGTATGTTCAAGTTTCCCATTCTGTATGTTCAAGTTTCCCATTCTGTATGTTCAATAAAGCCGTTCGCTGTAGAGAAAAAGACCACTACCCAACTCAGTATGTGTGTGTGTGCGTACGTTTGTGTGTGCGTACGTTTGTGTGTGTGTGTGTGTGTTCCAGTGGGGTTAGCTGCCGGCCCTCTGTGCTACAGCTGTCCGCGGCCCGTGTCTGGCAGTCCTGATGAATGTACCCAACAACATCGGTGTCAGGATGACGAGGTCAGTTGGTTTTACGTGTGTTGGGGGGGGGGGGGAGAGGGTTGGGGGGGGGGGGGGAGAGAGAGAGAGACAATGACAATGACAATGACAATGACAATGATTCTTTATTTTACAACGGTGAAAGTTTTGGCTGGCACAACCATTTTTCGAACTTGCCGTTGCTAATCTAATCTACAAATAATGCACAAAGTGTGAAAATGTTGTATTGAAAAAAAAAAAATAATAAAATAAAAAAATGAATGATATAAAACAAAACAACAACAACAACAACAACAAAACGTGCACACACACACACGCATACACACACACACGAACACGCGCGTGAACGCACACACTCAATAACATAGGGTCGCAGTGAAGAGAGAGAGAGAGAGAGAGAGAGAGAGAGAGAGAGAGAGAGAGAGAGAGAGAGAGAGAGAGAGAGAGAGAGAGAGAGAGAGAGAGAGAGAGAGACTGACTGACTGACAGAAACTTTATTTATCAAGGATTGAGAAAATAGGCGCACAGGCGTCTATACCAGTCTGTTCTTGCTAAATCTACTGGCATACATTAATAAGCGAAGATATATTACGCTCACAAACAGCGGCAACAATAATTTAACAAAATATATGCAAACAAACAAGCTTACACAAGAGAGGGAGAGAGAGAGAGAGAGAGAGAGAGAGAGAGAGAGAGAGAGAGAGAGAGAGAGAGAGAGAGAGAGAGAGAGAGAGAGAGAGAGAGAGAGAGAGAGAGAGAGAGATGGATGCTACTTAGGCTACGTTTCTTAGCGCCCCCTCTCTTTCCTATCTCTTTCTTCTTTTTTGTGTGTTTTGGCCACAGTAGATCTATGATCACTGGTCGATCGTGCACATTTCTCTCCCCTGACAGTGCTATAACCTACTTTACTTTGTAACCTTCCTAAAATATTAGCACTGGCAGTCTCCCCTTTTCTTTTCTACTTAGGCTACATTCGATATTCATGAAACCCATTTGAACCCAAAGCCGCATTTCCGAATTTTGGAAGTATCACAGAACGAGTATGTACCAGCTGCAGGAGATGGATCAGCCATGCTAACTAAAGGGTAGTGCCAGATTAGCTAGGCGCCATCAGGCGCCAAGTTTATCTAGCACTACAATTGAATTATCATGGTCGATCCACCTCCTGCCAGTGCATGGGGACCAAATGGGTTGATTTGACTTTTCTAATAGTTATTTATCTCTTATTACGCTCATGCTGCCCTGCATGTTTTCGATAATGAATATAAATAATAATCATAAATATCAAAATGTTGCCATTTATTTAATTCTTTCGTCAGATTTGCTACGCTGAACGTAAAATCTCCGGCGATTTGCAAGAAACCTACCTTCTGGGATGTGAAAAGAAGATGGTAAGTGTACATATGTTTCCCTTCGAAAGGTACCAAGTAGGTAGGAAAAAAAACCCACTGACCAATAATTATAGATCTAGCACATACACACACACACACACACACACACACACACACACACACACACACACACACCCACGCACGCACACGCACACACACGCACGCACGCACACGCACAGAGACACACACACATACACACACAGACACACACACACACACACAAACACACACACCCTCACTTACTCACTCACGACCGAGCGAGGTGGGGGGGGGGGGGGATTTCTAAATAAGCGACTGGATGCAATGTTTGCGGAATCCGCTGCCCAAAGGGGTCCGACAGCACTTGTTCCCCGTAATTACTTCGCCTATAACAAACTGCGGATATAGCAACAAGAAACGTTGCGTCCTCTGGGGATTTGTTATGTCCGAAGTTTACTTATGCAGTTATTCGTGCCGACATCTACTAATTGTGTTACATTTTTAACCGTTCAATCCTGGCGCACGGAAATCAATGTACTGACTGAGCTCGAAAAAAAAAATTTTTCCTTTCACTGCCGAAGAAAAGTGAACACATCCCAACTACAAGAGACATAGATCCTCATGAGCCCCCGCAATTGCGGGGGCTCATGAGGATCTATGCCTCTTGCTGATCCAATCTACGTGGATGGCTGGAGCTCATTAGCGTTGCATGAACATATATTTTCAATAACACAATCAGCGCCCACTGACAGCGAAGGGGTCAAGGGTGGTTCCCGAACTAGTTTGGCGCTTACAGAGGTAAACTATTCTAGCACCATCTTTGAACTATGATAATCGATCTGATCCCGAAATTTAATGATGTCGCAAAAGAACACTGGCCCAGAAATGCCTGATTTCAGCGTTAGGGCTCATATAATGTTATTTCCTTCGCCACTAGGTGTGTGATATAGTAGGCACAGCTCCAGTGGGCCGGAAGCGGAACATCAAGACGCCCCCTAGCTTGGACAGGGCACGAAGGGACATAACCGTGTGCAGCAAGTGTTGCGCAACGGACACATGTAATGCCGACCTGTGCGCCGACAAGGGTGAGACATTGTGTTGGTTGGTTGTCTGTTGGCTGACTGATTGACTGGATGATATGTTGCTGGATAGTTGCTTGCTTAGCGAGTTAGTTGGTTGATGGATGGATGGATGGATGGATGGATAATGTTATTACTTGCTTACTTGAATGATTAATTGGCTGACCAGAATGGCCACACAAAGGCTGCAGTCGGCCTCGCCTGATTACACTCGCCAAACGGGCGGCATATATTATATTAATTCCCCTTGGTTTGTTGTATATATTATATGGTTAACTCTTTAGCTGTCGGTAGCGGTTTACGTCGCGATGATTCCGGCAGGAATCATCGCGACGAAAACCGCTACCGACAGCAAAAAGGTTAACCAGCTGCTCGGGCTGAAACCGGCGCTATGATTTGTAACCTTCATATTGCACAGTGCCCTATTTCTGTGCTGTCCAGTGAAGGCAAAAGACATTAAGTCCATTTTTGTGAAAAGCAAGATTTTCATTGAATTACAATGAAAATCTCGCTTTTCACACAAAAAAAGGACTTACTCTCTTTTGCCGCCACCTAGCGTTCTATTCCTGGGCCAGGGCCTAACTTTTAACTGCGTAGGATTAACCAGGTCAGTGCAAGCTGACGCAGAGTGTGTTTCTGCAATCTTCGTTCATTCCACACCAAGAAACCACAGCTGTCTCAGAAGCATGGAATCAAAATGGTGCAAGAGGTATAGATCCTCATGAGCCCCCGCAATTGCGGGGGCTCATGAGGATCTATACCTCTTGCAGTTGGGTGGTGTTCAAATTTTCATTCAAAATCAAGAAACTCCAGATGTCCCAAGAACAAGGATTCAAAGTGGTGTCAGCAAGAGGCAAAGATCCTCATGAGCCCCCCCCGCCCCCCCCCCCCCCCGCGATCTATACCTCTTGCAGGTGGGGTGGGGGTCTCGGCACAAAACAGTTGAATATTTGTTCTCACCAAATTCATCTTCGTGTGTCAAGAGGTGGAACCCACACAGGGCGTGCCCGCCTCGCAGGAAATCTACGTCCGGCTGATCGGTGGCCGAAACGCTTACGAGGGGACAGTGGAGGTCTACTACAACGGACAGTGGGGCGCCATTTGTGATGATGGGTGGTCCGGACAGGATGCTGCCGTCGTCTGTAGAATGCTCGGATATAGCTCGTGAGTAGTGTTCGATTCTCTCTGATGTTGTGACTCGCTGGCGTTTTACATTGAGATTCATATCAATTGTAATTCAGTCCTTATTTTTAGTACTGTTGTGCCTACTATGAATCCTCTTGCACGCGCAGTTGACAGTACCGAAAACAAATACAAAAGTCTTTTGGTGAAAGGTCTTTCGGTTTCCGGGCCCCAGTCATTTGGAATTCACTTCCCATGCACATCCGCGATGCCTGCATCGTCATTTCCTTCAAAAGTCAGCTCAGCACATCATTTTTTTTTCAGTCGTACCACTCTGATTCGTCTTTTATACCGCCTCACAGTAACGGTATGATGACCCTGTGCCAGTTCGTGTGGCAGTGGTTGTTCGTGGTTTGAGTGTGTTAATGTTCCGCCAATTTGAATTTGCATTTTGACTGATTTGTACATTTTGTTTCTGCTGCCTACACGGTGCGCGAAGGCATCGGGCCGATGTCGCCCCGGTGGTCTTTTGCGCATTGGATAATGATTTTTATCTAGTTTTGTCATTCTGTCTCGCATTGTACAGCGCATAGAGCCTGAACTGCCGGTAGTTTGCGCACAATAAATATAATTATTATCATTTATCTATTATTACTGTACAAATTAGTGTCAAATTTGCTGTACAGTCGTAGACATTCGCAATGTTTTTTCGCGAAATGACTGATTTTACATCCCTGTATGTGCCCCAGATATATATTCAACGCAATTTTTAAAAAAAAATTCCTTTCACGTAAATGAGTAAGTTGGCCAAATTTTCAAAACTGAAACAAAGCAGGCATACATGAAGTCTTGATGCTTGACCTCGATATTGAAATCTGGCCGTTCCCCGCCGGCCTGTATTAGGGCATTGAAAATGTCTTGGTCTTGTCTTTTCACCAATTTTTGACGACTGTACAACAAAATCAACAAATCATATTAGTGAAGTAAAAATAGCCCATATTAGGTCAATTGGCGCTAACAGATTTTGTCCTTAAAATGGCACAGAAAAAAGTTTCTTTGCGGAGACATTCGGGGAAAATGGTGTGCGCTCCGATGTCAAATGGCCTATTCGTCACAGAAACATCTTGTTAAAAACAAAGGGCGATCACTCCATTGTTGACGAAGGAGTGAGCACCCTGTTTGAACAGCTCAAGATGCACTCACATTGTACGACTGCCGCGTATTCCTGGTCAACCCTTATTTCAGTGCCGGATCTGGTGGGATGTCGGGAGGGGCGTACGCGCCGAGCGGGGGACGCATCTGGCTGGATGACGTCAACTGCACGGGGACTGAGCAGAGTCTGATGCAGTGCGACAAAAGTGACTGGGGGATACACGACTGCGATCACCGGGAAGACGCGGCCGTGCTCTGCTCTGCAGGTCCGTGGTTCACCCCTTCTCTGCCGAGAACAAGTGAACGAGATCCAGCTGCAAGAGGCATAGATCCTCATGAGCGGGGCTCATGAGGATCTATGCCTCTTGCTAAGACCAATTTGTATCCACCCTTGGACGATTGGACTATGCCCGTGGTTAAAGTACCATTACGCATAAATCCGAAGTCACGTTTCTGCAAATTTTGTGTTTGTTATGTCTTGTCGACACACCTAATGAACTTTAACAGCTGTTTGGACAGGCAGCAACAGAACATGCGTAATCGCACTTAATTATTCTGTGCAGCGGCCGTTAGCGTTTCTAACTATTTTTAGCTGTTTCTCGTACTGATAGCACTGTAGTTATAGAAAGGAGTGGAGTCATTGTCAGGTTACTTGATATTAAGACGACGTGTGCTGAACTGGATTCTCCTGTGGCCAAATGAACCATAACTAGACCTGTGTGTAGCGTTTCGTAACGCCCGTTTGTTACAGAAGTGTATCTTTGAACAGTTACGGCGGTAGTGGGCCTTTAAACCCTTTCACTGTCGAGAAAAGCGAACACAATCCAACTGCAAGAGGCATAGATCCTCATGAGCCCCCGCTAGTGCGGCTCGTGAGGATCTAAGCCTCTTGCGTAGACGGTTGGACGGTGTTGGCTTTTGGTCGTTGAATGAACAAAGATTTCAGAAACAACAATGTACGTACAATGGCAAGGAAGGGGTTAAAACCGGTTTATATTAGAAGATAGTCATCAGTTGAGTAACTAATTTGTTCGATAGAATTTTCAACGCTGAAGCAACTTTATTGTTCGAAAAAAAAAATCCATCTTTCAATCAACTTTATCAAAAGCTGGTGTCTATCCCGTCTAAATATTTTAGTTTTCTCGGGATACGGGAAATGGGATTGCGCTGAAATGTCTATTAAATCCTTCACTGCCGAGCAAAACTGAACGCGATCTAACTGCAATAGGCCAAGAGGAATAGATCCCCATGAGCCATGAGCGGGGGCTCATGAGAATCTATGCCTCTTTCTGCAACCACTACGTGTCTACGTTCCTTGGACAACTGTTGCTTTTGGTCGTTCAGTTAACACAGATTTCGGAAACCAAATGCACGTCCTTAGGCAGGGAAAGGGTTAATGCGAATAATCCAAGATTTGTCTGCTTTTTTTCCAGTGTCAGAAGAGGACAACATCATCTTCCTCCTGGACACGGGTCTCGGCGGACTCATCTTCCGTATGAACTTGCTGACCCAGAGTTTCACGCCAGTTCCCATGAACCCCCTCTACGCCCCGTCCGCCATTGACTACGATCCCGAGTACGGCCGAATCTACTTCGTGGATCCTCGGCTTCGCCAGATCGTCAGCGTTCGCTTTGACGGCACCGACAATAAGGAAGTGCGGCAACTGAACATGGGTAATACAGTTATCTATTGCTTATGTAATTATGCGCTGCATAATACAGACCTTGTTCGGAATTTAGAAATGGGTGAAAATTGCAGGCGTTGCGACTCGAAAAGCCCGCATGTTGCATTGTTATCCGGGGTATTTGAGTCACAACACGTATATATATATATATATATATATATATATATATATATATATATATATATATATATATATATAATATATATATATATATATATATATATATATATATATATATATATATATATATATATATATATATATATATAATATATATATATATATATATATATATATATATATATATATATATATATATATATATATATATATATATTATATATATATATATATATATATATATATATATTACCAACTTCCCGTTTACAGTACACTTCGATTGAGAAACGCAGTTTACAAATTGCGAACAGTACCGCCCCTCCCCCTCCTCCTCTCCCACCCTTTAAAAAAGAAAAGGAAAGTTAAAGAAAAAAAAAGAAGAAAAGAATAGCCCTTTGCCGCCTCTAGGAAATACAAACCATTAACTCTTTTACTCAGAACAAACAAACAACTTTGGCATTTGAATAGCTTTGCTACGATCCACAACATTTATTTTAGTGGCATCAGTGATGTTTCGTTTGCAACGACCGACTACCGACAACAAACAAGAGCGAGGTTGATATCCAGCTTGTACCATAAGCATAGACAACACTCCAAACATCTCCAAGAGACATAGATCCTCATGCGCCTGGGCCATGATCATAAGCAACGCTCCAAACATCTCCAAGAGGCATAGATCATCATGAGCCTGACGGGCCCATGAGGATCTATGCCTCTTGGAGATGTTTGGAGCGGTGTCTATGCTGGTGGTCCAAGCAGAGTATGCGCGTGGCTTCGCTCTCTTTCGCTGTCTGTTGTCGTTCGTTGAAAAAGAAACCCCACTAAAGCAGGATTCATGTTATTTAAAAACCAGAACAGTTGAAATGTTTGCATCAAGTTATTTTCAAAACTTTTTAATCTCCCCGTTCGTAACCGAAGTAATGCACAGTAGAAGCAATATTCTCTCCATTACGTTTTGTTTGAAGAAAAAAATACCAAGTGTTTGCGGAGTTGTCAGCGTTTACAATGTGGCCAAAAGGAGATTTACGGCAGACCATTTTTACTTCGACAAAATGTGTTTATTTCGATCTTTAATAAATGTAGTCTATGTTCTGCTGCGTGTATAATTTAGATCACATCTAATAAAGATGGTGCAGGACTAGAAGAATTGGAAAGTACGGTTTAAAAACATCTTGTTGTCTAGACGTTAATGGAGATTTACTACTGTCTGAAACAAACTTTGTGTTTGGGCTTGTATTTTGAAACACTTCAAAACACACCTATTTATCGGTTTTGTTGCAAATTATTGACATATTGTACAAAGGAAAGATCATTGATTAATCTGCAGTTGAAAAATTACGAAAGTTTGGTTTATTTTAAAAGTTATAATAAGTGTATTCAAGTGTAATCAATCTCCTGTTCGCCGACTTCGATAAATTTTCGCCGCCAGTAATGTGAATTGTGACCAATTGCCTACAGCGCAGTAACTGACCGACACGTGTTTCTAATTCAATACTTTCAGATGCTGTTTTAGAGAAGGTTGAAGTTGACCCCTTGAACCGGAAGTTGTTCTACTCCGACACCGGCAATAACGTGATCGCCATGATGAACCTAGATGGAACCAACTTCCAAATCATTGCCAACTCCAGTCTCGACGAACCGCGTGACATCGTTCTGGACCCAAGGAACCAGTGAGTCCCTGGGCACGACAGAGGGTAATTCCTGCGCAAGCCACTAAGCAAGGTACTCTGCGATAGCGGAGCACTTTGCTTAGTGGCTTGCGCAGGATTTGAGCTTAATCATGCAACTTACCCTTGCTCTTTTTTAGCCTTGATCGTAGGCGGCCGCGGACGATTGCGTTATTTCTGAATTGTAAACTACGATTTGCCGATTGTATCCCATTTATGCGCCTGAAAAATCTTTTTGAACACTATCCAGCTCCAAAAAAGGTGAAGAACCCTACAGATGCCGAGGGTTCATTCATGAAGTTCTTTACCTGTTGCTGACCGTATTTATATTCGTGCTTCTTGGATTGACGGGGTTATTCGGTGTTAAATTTGCCCTGTTTTCAAAGACGCAGTTTTGTGTGCAGGGACACTGAATGTTTTGGCCCGATTTGTATATCAAGACTGATCACGATGTAATGTTAACTGGGTTTCGTGTATAGTATTGCTGCTATGTGACTGGTCTTACCTTGGGCTGTAAGGTCCTTAAGGTCATTACGCGCAAAACTGAAGACAGTTCTGCACTTTTTCCTGTTTGTTTTGCTTTGTCGACATACCTAATGAACTTCTACCGCAGTTTTGGCGCGCAGCAAAAGTACACGCGTAATCGCACTGATTTTTTTCTGCGCATCCGTTAGCGTGTCAATCTATTTTTAGCTGTTTCTCGCACTGATAGCGTTGTATTTATAGAACAGAGTGGAGTCATTGTCAGGGTACTTGATATAAAGACAACGTGTGCTGCACTGAATTGTCCTGAGCCTAAATGAACCACAACTAGACCCGTGTATAGCGTTTCGTAATCATCTCTTACCAAACGTGTATTTTTGAACAGTTACGGCGGTAGTGGGCCTTTAATCACAAACCAGCACACAAGTAAATGGATGATTACTTCTGCTAAGGTGCTAGGGCGCTCGATCCACACCGAAAGGTCGGAGGTTCGGACTTCGATCTGGTCATACATTTTTTCAAATCCTCTGCGGTACCTTCTCTTTAAAATCACCTTCACGGTGACACACAGACGTCAAGCCCGTAACGTTTAACATTTTCTATTTATTTCTCTTTATGGAAGCTTAACCGAGAAGAACTGCCGAGAACAAACTAAACACCACCCAACCGCAAGATGCATAGATCCTCATGAGCCCCCGCGATCTATGCTTCTTGTGGGAACCACTTTGTGTCCACGTTCCTTTGACGGTTCGGAATCTTTGACGTTGAATGTACAATGATTTGAAAAACGCTACCTGCTGGCAGTGATAGGACTGAGATTCACCCGTCCAAACATTTTGTTTCTCTAGGAAGGTATACTGGACCGACTGGGGAGCCCACCCTAAGATCGAGAGAGCCAACTACGACGGCACAGAGAGAACAACGCTGGTAGACTCAGGGTTGATGTGGCCGAACGGGATGGCCCTGGATTACAACGGTATCGCTCATCATTGTAAAACGCTCTCGCTAGCCGAGATTAAGCGAACAGGATCCAGCTGCAAGAGATATAGATCCTCATGAGCCCCCGCAGTTGCGAGGGCTCATGAGGATTTATGTCACTTGTTAGTCTATATGTTCGTCGTGAGTCGCAGGGGCTCATGAGTACTCATGTTATAGTACGGGATGTCCCTGGATTACAACGGTAGCGCTCATCATTGTAAACTCCCTTGCTAGCCGAGAAGAAGAGAACAGAATCCAGCTACAAGAGACATATGTCCTCATGAGATCCCCCCCCCCTCCCCTTCGCCACCCCGCAGTTGCGGGGGCTCATGAGGATTTAAAATAAAATAAAATAAAGGAATTCTTAACCCCTCCATTTCCAGTTGAAGACAGGAAAAGTCTAATGCTACTTTTGCCTCAAACATTTTAACTTTTTTTTTTTTTCTACGTGGCAGACAACAAGATCTACTTTGTGGACGGCGGCACCCACAAGATCGAGTCCATCGACCTGCTCGGAGGCAACAGGCGGGAGATTTTCCAGGATGCTGGAGCGCACTTCTACGCCATCGACGTCTATGACAACTACCTCTATTACACCGACTGGAACCACAAGTTAGCATAGCACTTAACTTACATAGTACACTGACGAGCAAAAGAAATGCGACATTATTTGAATGCTCGGAAACACTCCAGTGCTTCCACAACATTCAAATAATGTTGCATTTCTTTTTGCTATACTGACGTATACATGCTGTAATCGTTAACCCATTCAAGGTGCGCCGCATCAATAGCTGCGAAAGAGTAGTATAGCGTTGCCGGCCGGCAACGCTGTACGACACTTCCGCGGCTATTGATGCGTGGCGCCTTAAATGAGTCAACCACCGTGTGCATGCAACCGCTGCCAGTGTAAAGAGTACCATCGGCAATGCTATACGACACTTCCGCAGCTATTGATGCGGGGCGCCTTAGATCAGTTAATCACTTTGTGCATGCAGCTGCTGCCAGTGTAAAGAGTACGTTTGGCTGCATACAAAAGGGCAGCTGCACGTCTATTTTAAAAGCGAGCAACTCCAGGCAGCAAAGGGTTAATAGATCGCAATATTTCCTATGTAAATGGTCTAGGTACGTCTGACAATAATGCTGGACAATAGGGCTAAATAAAATTATGACGTTTGAATGTCGTACAATAAAATTATGACGTTTGAATGTCGTACAATAAAATTATGACTTTTGAATGTCGTACCATAAAATTATGACGTTTGAATGTCACACAATAAAATTATGACGTTTGAATGTCATACAATAAAATTATGACGTTTCAATGTCGTACAATAAAATTATGACGTTTGAATGTCGTACAATAAAATTATGACGTTTGAATGTCGTACAATAAAATTATGACGTTTGAATGTCATACAATAAAATTATGACGTTTCAATGTCGTACAATAAAATTATGACGTTTCAATGTCGTACAATAAAATTATGACGTTTGAATGTCGTACAATAAAATTATGACGTTTGAATGTCGTACAATAAAATTATAAAGTTTGAATGTCGTACAATAAAAGACTTTCTGCTCTTCGTGTTCTCTGTGCCCCTGATAGTTCCTTCCGCTTCAAGGCAGTGTAAACCCGCCGTCAAGTGTGCCTACTCACATTGATTGTGATTTCAAAGAAGGGTAGAAGAGTTGAGGCAAGACAGTATTGATTATCAATCTTGTCGATCTATTATGAAAACTCAAAGCCCACCATGGAGCCAATCGCTTGAAACATTGCCGCTGAGAAACTTATCTACATATAGAACCATAAATCCTCTCATACATAGGTATATAGGCGCTTTACCCAATTCTCAGTGCTGAAAGCGCCTCGAACAGAACCCAGCACGAACGCTGACGTGAAACCCATTCACTCTGAAGACGAACACAGAACATTCAGTTGGTGCGAAAGGTCAGCTCAAGATTGAGGTTTCGGAAATTTCGATCGCTTATCTTTGAAATGTATAAATTGACCCGAAAAGGGTACCAAAGTGGTGGGGGCAGGAAGAGGAACCAGTACCAAAGTGGTGGGGGCAGGAAGAGGAACCAGTACCAAAGTGGTGGGGGACGACGAGCCGGAGTACCCGGAGAAAGAACCCCATAACAGTGGTAGACAAGACGGACTTCCGGAAATCAAAAGTAGGTCAAAATTGCACGTGTTTCGACAAAAACGGTCGATTAAAAGCCCGGACAAACATGCGTTACCGCATGTTTGTCCTGGCTTTTAATCGACCGTTTTCGTCGAAACTCGTGCAATGTTGACCTACATCTAATTTCCGAACACCGCCTATTGGGACAGAACAGTTTGCCTGTTGCATCACGTTGTTTTTTGTTCCGTTTCTAAGCACGCTGATGAGGATCAACAAAGATGGTACAGGGCAGACGGCTGTTGGGCCCCCAAGCTTCAAGGAACTGTCGGACATCCGGATTCACAAATACGGCTCGGATCTTCCAGGTATTAACATCACATCACATCGCATCGCATCGCATCGCATCGCATCGCATCGCATCGCATCGCATCGCATCGCATCGCATCACATCACATCACATCACATCACATCACATCACATCACACCACACCACACCACACCACACCACACCACACCACACCACACCACGTCACATCACGTCACATCACATCACTCACTGATCACCATCACCATCACCATCACATATCTTTTATTGTCCACAAAGGTGGAAATTGTTGCACGGGTTTATCACGTCATAAAAAGGAAATGTGCATAAATATATTACAGTTAAAATGTCACTCAGTCACACAACCAAATACATTCCTACGAACACTCGCATCCGTCTCTAGAAACAGTATAAAACCTTATTTGGACAATAAAATACACTTGCTCATGTAAAATTTCCATGGCATTCTCGAAGGCGTACTAAGCCAAAAGTCTAACCACTTAACCTGTGAACCACTCGTTTTGCAAACATTTATGAAACAGTGAACGTTCTTTTGATACATGTATGGTAACAGCAATTCACTGACTGTGTCTCATTCTATTTTCATAAACAGAGCTATTATTGTTTCTAACCCCCTTCTCCCTGCCAATGGACGCATATTTCGTTTGCGAAATCTTTGTTCATTCAACGGCCAAAAACCACAACCGTCTAAAGGATGCAGATCTACAATTTTTTCTCAACAAGAGGTGCATATACTCAAGAGCCCCCACGATCGTGGGTGCTCATTGGGATCTAAGTCTCTTGCAGTTTGACCGTGTTTCACATTTTCTCAGCAGCGAAGGGGTTAAATTAGTTCTTTTAAGTCTCTAAAACAAAAACGCGTATAATTTGACATATAGTGAGTAACCTGAAAATATGAAAATGTGCAGGAACAGGTAATAACCTTCATGCTACTATTTGTGTGTTTCTAAAAAGAAAAAAAAAAACCCGTAAACACGCAAAAGAGAGAAACAACAACAACAACAACAAAACCGTAAACACGCAAAAGAGAGAAACAACAACAAAACAGTCAGACACACCTACACCTTCAACTTCATCTTCACCGAAACGTTGACCGTTAAACGTTTAGGGTTTAATGTCTTATGTCCACCGTGAAGGTGATTTCAAAGACGGGGCCCGGAAAGAGGTCTATACATTTTGACCCCAGCTGGGTTCGAACCCACTATCTTCCGGACGATAGTCGAACGCTCTACCACCTGAGCAACCCAGCTCCTCCACCCTCACCGAAACCTACACACACACACACACACACACACACACACACACACACACACACACACACACACACACACACACACACACACACACACCATCACACACACACACACACACACACACACACACTTGCACATATAGACACACACACACACACTTGCACATACACGCACACATACACACACTCGCACGCACGCACACACACACACACACATACACACACACACACACGCACATACACTCACACACACACACACACACACACACACACACAAGCCAAGTAAGCATGTGCTTCTGTTCTGTTCACTCAGGGGTGACGACAGCCTCGCCAGTGCATTTCGACCGTGACAACGTGTTCGTGCGTCTGAACGGAGGCCACATGGCGACAGGGGGGTTCGTAGAGATATACGCCAACGGCCAGTGGGGCACCATTTGTGACTCGGGCTGGGACGACAACGATGCTGCTGTCGTCTGCAGAATGATTGGTTTTAGCGAGTAGGTGTTGGTTGGCTATTTATTTAACCCATTCTGCCCATGACACACCACAGCAAGATATGGCGCGACCATCAGAGTTCAAGGGTGGTGGCAGAATAGCTTGGCGCCTATAGGCGCCAAGCTATTCTGCCACCACCCTTGAACTCTCATGGTCGATCTGTCTCCTGAATTGTAATGCAGTCATCAGAGAATAACTCCAAAATGTGGGTATTTTGTACCTCGGGCACAAGGAGTTAACCCCCTCACTGCCAGTGGACGCACCTTATGTTTCTGAAATCATCATGAACCCCTTGACTGCCGAGAAAAGCTCAACACCACCCCGCTGCAAGCGGTATAGATCCTCATGAGCCCCCGCAATTGCAGGGGCTCATGAGGATCTATTGTCTCTTGTTGAGGCCAGTTTGTATTCATGTTCCTTCGATGGTTGTTGCTTTTAGTCGTTGAGTGAATAAAGATTTCAGAAACAAGACGTACGTCCACTGGCAGGGAAGGGGTTAATTCAACGCAATAGAGCGCTAGCCGTCCAAGGCACGTGGATTTCAAAAAGGTATCAACAAGAGGCATAGATCCTCATGAGTCGCGTCTTGTTAGTTGGGTCGTGTTCATTTTGTTGCCCACTGTGAAAGTGTTGCATTGACAAGGCTGATAGGTAAAAATACAAAAATAAGTATCTTTAAACCTTTGTACGCTACTGATGATACCGCTCAGCGGTACCGTCAATAGCAGTCAAGGCGTTAACCCCTTCCCTGCCACTGTACGTATATTTTTTTTTGTTTCTGAAATCTGTGTTCATTCAACGACCACAAGCCACAACCGTCCAAGAAACGTAGATACAAACTGACCTCAGCAAGAGGCATAGATCCTCATGAGCCCCCGCAGTCGCGGGGGCTCATGAGGATTAATGTCTCTTGTAGTTGGGTCAGGTTCACTTTTCTCTTGGCAGTGAAGGGGTTGACCCGGCGAATATGTGCAGATTTGGGCAAATTCTTCCTTTGTCTGGTATGGGTCTTTATTTCGCAAACAGGAATGGCGCCCGAGCGACCAACCATTCAGCCGACGGTCACGGAAGCGCCTTGATACTTCTGAATAACGTCAACTGCCAGGGCAACGAGCGCCACATCGTGGACTGCGGACTGACGGCGGACAGCTGGGCGCACCACAACTGCCCTTCACACAACAGCGACGCTGGGGTAAACTGTACTGTCGGTAAGATTTCGTGGTCATTTTTGTCGAAGTACACCTGAACGTGTTATGAGCTCCCTCCCCCCTCCCCCCCCTCCCCCTCCTCCTTCCCTGGGTTGGGTTGAGTTGGGTTGGAATGGATTTAACTGGGTTTGTTTGCGTTGGATTGGACTGGATTGGATTGGATTGGATTGGACTGGACTGGACTGGACTGGACTGGATCCCCAGTAGCAAAACGCCTCCAGTCCCACGACGGCCGTTGTGGACCGAGGACCTTGCGCGGGCCCCATAACGGCCGTTGT